>OZ007592.1:405521420-406121420 GCA_963931845.1 Maratus michaelseni
AAAAATATTTTTTAAAAGAACAATATTTAAGAGTAATACTGATGTATTGGAATGCGTTGGATTTCTTTTAAATATTGCATTAAAATTACCTATGTAATTCCGTATGTAATAAACATGTATGTAAGGAAAAATTAATATTTATAAAAATTATATAAGTATATTATTGAACAAATAAATTATATGTACCAAGTATGATGTTCGATATTTTAAAGGGAACAAAAGTATTATTTTTTATGGAATAATTTGTGAGGAATCTTTATTTTTGGAAAAAATATTTTCCAATTACTTTTCATTAATATTCTAACTGCTTTTAAAAAAAACTAACATTTATCTATTTTTAGAAATATAAAATTATTAAAAAAATCGTAAAGAATACTTCATAAAAAGATAATATTTAAAGAAAGTTTTTGCATACATATATGTTTTTAACATTCTTCTATCTATAATAGAAGAAAGTATTGTAATCGAAATTTTTTTCGACTTCCGGTTTTCGACGGATTTACACGTTTTAGGGGTCAGAGATTCCGAAAAACATGTTTTTACAAAATGTCTGTCTGTCCGTCCGTCTGTCCGTTTGTCCGTCTTCATTGTATCATCGAAAAGTGTATGAAGTTATGCTTCAAATTGAACCTAATTTTTTTCTATGTTTTTGGTTATGGCAATCAGGTTCTATTAGAATTTGGGGATATTTCGACGAAAGGGGGCGCTGTGATCGATATTTTTGTTCTATTTTCAATATTGTACCATCTAAAAGTGTATGAAGTTATGCTTTAAATTGAACCAATTTTTTTTTCTATGTTTTTGGCTATGACAAGCAGATTCTATCAGAATTTGGGGATATTTCGACGAAAGGGGGCGCTGTGATCGATATTTTTTATCGATATTTTTTTTTCTTAAATTTTTGTTCCATTTTCACTATTTTAACATCTAAAAGTGTATGAAGTTATGCTTCAAATTGAACCTAATTTTTTTTCTATGTTTTTGGCTATGACAAGCAGATTCTATCAGAATTTGGTGATATTTCGACGAAAGGGGACGCTGTGATCGATATTTTTGTTCCATTTTCACTATTGTGTCATCGAAATGTGTATGAAGTTATGCAGATAATTGAACCAATTTTTTTCTGTTTTTGACCATACCCTGCAGGTCCAGGTTGAATTCGGGGATATTTCGACGAAAGGGGCCGCTGCCATCGCGATTTTTGTTCGATTTTCACTATTGTATCATCGAAAAGTGTATGATGTTATGCAGATAATTAAACCAAAATTTTTAAATATGTTTTTGGCTGTAGCCAGCAGGTCCTACTAGAATGTGGGGATATTCCGCCGGAAGGGGGCGCTGTGATAGCCATTTAAAGATTTCAAATTCAAAAAGATGTATAAAAAATTAGAAATCCTAAAAGTTTTTTCCGTCAAATGTTCGGCCTTGATCCGGAGAATCCGGAGCAGTTTTTGTTTTGTCTCTATATGAAAAAATGGCGGAGATATAGCGGTTTGAAATTTTAGGGTGGTTGACATTTTCAAACAAGACAGCAGAATTCATCCATAAAGGGGTTTAATTTATGAGTTTTAGTTAACAGGGTTTCAGCAGGTTTTCTTTCATTGTTGTAACCATTGTTGCTATTCTTAAATGCTTAACACTATATATTTATATTCGCCAACGTCTAATTCTCGCCAAGCTTGGCGGCAATTGACGAAATATCGACAAATTTGGCGACAAAAATATGTTGCCACAAATGAAGCCAACTTGACTATAGAAGACTAATTTGGCGATATTCTCATTCAAATTCAATGTTGACGAGAACTGGGAATGAAACTTCTTTAATTGGGTTCCACGCATTTTAGCTTCGTGTTTTCCAGTAAAATTAGCTAAAATCGTAAAACCAAGGAATAGGGAGGCTATCTGTTCCGGTCGGTACAGGCCAAAAGAACTCTTCGTAGTTCAGTATACATCAGTTGATTGCATCCCGGTAACCCGATGATTCGCAAGCAGCTGACGTACAACAGAATGACGAAAAATATTAATTTTATTGGCGATGTGAGGACGAAATTAGAAGTATTAACATGATTGAGATAGAAGAAAGTTTTGGGATTGGCACATCCGACTAGTTTTTAAATTGAAGTATACATTAAAATAAAGTTTTCAAAAGTAGTTAGTAGCGGATATATAAATCTTGGTTTTCAATTATTGTCCTGACTTTATATGAGATACCTTACTTTATATGATTTTGTAGCACATACACATTTACAATATGATAAAATTTATATTTCAACATAAAACATATTTTTCTATGCTGGAAAAACTTCTTTCTCTTCAATGTCGGCTATATCTATATCTATTTCTTAAATAATAAACGTTTTCAAGTCACGTTTCAATTCAACGTTCTCAAAGAAATATTGCAGCTATATTTGGCACAATTTATAAATATGTTTATAATTGTGTTTCTGTGTCAAAAGCAATCTAATAAATAAATTTTGAGCTCGTATTTTCAGGAATAAAAAACTTTCTCCGATAGACACGAAGCTTAATGTTTCATTTAAAGAAGATGGTTTGATTTTTTTAAAGCAGTTATTTTTGCAATATTAAGTATATATAAGGTAGAAATTAATGAAAGATGTTCCTCTTCTTAAGACATGGACGATAGAAAATTCAAGACATATTAATTCATTAACATGTAAAAAATATAGAAATAATCAGACGTATTTTAATTTTACAAGAGCAAAGCATTTTTCAGCCAAAGTTTTAGGCATCTGTGCTCTCTGTTCATAAATTTCCGAAAATAAAAAAAAGAAATATAAATGGTTCATCTTAAAAGTTTTTCCCTGATTACCAACCTTTATTTATATGCTCTCTATATGTATAAGGTACAGGTTTGAAAATGGTGCTAAAATGTTCAACACTAACAAAGTGTTTTTTTATTGCAGGTTTATGTCCACAGCTCCCTCATGAGATGATAGAGTGTATGCAAAGTGGACATTATATGAATGACATATTAATTCATTAACGTTTAAAAAATATAGCAATAATCACACATACCGTAATTTTCGGCGTATAATCCGCGGATCAAACAATCATATTTCTACGCAGAAATTTTATTTTATAAAATGCAACTAACTAGATCGCTGTAAATACTTGACTTCAATTATTAAATAAAATTTCTGGGTATAAACATGATTCTTTTATCCGCGGATTATACGCCGGAAAATACGGTATTTGAATTTTACAAGAGCAAACATTATTCAGCCAAAGTATTAGACATTTGTGCTCTCTGTTCATAAATGTCTGAGCAAAAATGTTCAAAACTAACAAAGTGCTTTTTATTGCAGGTTCATGTCCACAGCTCCCTCATGAGATGATGGAGTGTATGTGAAGTGGACATTAGATGAATGTTTAGTATGTGCGTTTGCAATTATTAGAACATTTTTTCTTTCTGAGGCCACCATGGCTAGCATTGTCAAGAAAAAATAGAGAGTAGGATAAATATACTTGTAATGTATCACATAGCCTGCTTTGACAAATGAAACGAAAAATTTATATATCATACTCAGAAGCAACTGAAGTGATAGGAGATATGTGATGAAGTTTTTAGTTGTTATTACGAAATTCTTATTAATAGATGTGAATCATGAAAGACTTTAGTAATTCACCAGGTCCCGTGTAGCTAAAATTTTATCTTCCAACGCGTATGGCAGTGAATATGTATAGTATAGTAGCACAGAAAACTTTTTAAGATAGGCATCTTTATTTGCAGCAATAACCAGGGTCATACACAAGCTTAACCGAGATAAAAATGCCGAATATGGGGAGGGGTTAATCTCATATAAAGTTAATTACACGACAGCAGAGTGAAGAGTGTTAAACTACATCATACAGAGACTAGGGGGTTGGCGAAATTACATATTATTCAATTAGCCAAACAATGTATTGTCTACCGAGAAAACGATGAGAAGAGACAGGTGGCCCTTTTGCGTTAATGATAACTCAATGGAAGTGTGACGAAAGTCAATTATGAGTTTTTAACGCTAAAAGAATTAGATCAGAAGTGGGTGACCAGCAAACCGAATGATTAAAAGCTTTGGGGGGTTACCTCAAAGAATTGGGTGTACAGAGTTACAATTAGCACATGTTCGTTAACAAAGATAAATAAAAAAGCAACTGGTATAATGTACTTTTAAGGTAATTTATAAGGTAAGTAAAACATTTATAAGGTAAGTAAAAGCATTTTTAAGGTATTTTATAAGTTAAAGGAACTGAGAGTTAGGGAGTACCAACGATCAAAAGAATTGAAGTAATGCGTCTGGGTAAATTTTGAATGCCTGCAGAAACGCAGATATCAAACTGTTACTAGGCAGATATAAAATTGTTTTCCTTTTTTTTATCAGAGAGAGAGCAATGTGGTCAGAGATTGATTAAGAATGAATTAAAGTTAAAGCTTAACTTTAGGAAAGAAGAAAAGACAGGAAATAAATATTTTTTGTAACTTGAAAATTAAAATTATTTTGAAGATAAAATTTAGTAATAATGTTAATTTGGGGGGGAGGGGATAAAAATGAATTTAGATTGAAGTGGAATTTGTGAAATTTTCTTCACCGGGATTGATTGAATTTCTGATTATTCACGAGTCCCTCTAGTTTCTTGTGAGCGTGACAAATAAACTCCCTTTTTCATTTGTCAAAGCAAGTGCCTATTATAGCAACACGGCCCATTACTGGTACAATTACCTTAATAACACTCTGTCTCAATGTTTTAGGAGTACATTACAAATTTTAGAGGTAATTTTTAAAACGTATTTTCCTTTTCTTTAAATTTTACAAACATTATTAGGAAAAAATGTTCGTAACTTTGAAAGAAAACATCGAAGATACAATTTATCTTTCTTTACAGTACTTTTAATTTTTACATTTTTTATAGACTCTAAAATACACATAGTTTACGTAAACTATGTTATAATTAAGAATATATAAGAAAATTCTCAACGGGCAAATATTAGAAGTACGTACACGTGGTCATTTTCCCCCCTTAATTGTTCTATTTTGTGTTGCAAAACCTCTTTCCTACGATGTAGAAAGAAGAAATGCCAGTCCGATGACAATGAGTTTCTTATATTGTGGAAACATAAAAAATGCCCTATTTTTAAGATGCATACTCACAGATACAAATATTTAAAAATTTAGAAATCAAAAATATTTATAATCAACAAGGAATTATTTAACTTTTAATTCATGAATGTATTTTGTACAATTTTTTGGTTAAAACTTTAAAATGGTGAAATATTTCAAAATACTTTTGAAAAAGTAAAGTTGTAGTGTTACTATTTGAGAAGTAAAAATGAAAATGATTCTTAAGACTGTTCTCCAATCCAAAGGATCTACTTTCTAATGCATTTTTTAATTCAGTTTTGTTCGGAAATGTATGAAATTGGCAGGTGTTCTTATTCAGAAGCTTTGTAATATCGAAATATGTTTTCCACTTTTTTGTAAAGGCAGAAGATCTTTGAGAAAATACTATCAAAGTCGGCGTTTTGAACCGAATTCCTGAAGTGACAGCCTGAGAAAGGCAAGAAACGTGTGGTCACTTGCACGAATCGCTTATAACTCGATTCCAAATCGCTTCAATAGTCAGGCGTTGTTAAGCAGGTCAGTTGAGAACAACTTTAACAGGTAGAATACTCGCCTGCGCAAGTCATGTTGAACACTGACCATGGCATTTCCATTGGTGATGTTGCCTAATGTATGGATGGAAAAGAAATATCGAAAGAAATACAACTAGGTAAGTTTTACAGAATTCTTCAAGATCAATTCAGAGCAAGTTTCATTTCTCTGTTGTGTATACGAAAAAGAAAATAATCCAATTAGTAAACAGGGAACATCTTTTCAGACATGATGCATGTTTATCCATAGGTATTGATTGCTATTGGTAATTTAAAAAATCATTAACCTTCAGATTATGGGGCAATAAATGTGCATATTTTATAAAATAGAATGAAATCTTTTGCGATTATAAGAAATATGTATTTAGTAACACATATATGTCTTCTAAAAGATTAAAATTGCACTTACTGTGTTTTATTACTTAAAATATGATAAAATTGTAAGTAAGATGTTAAACTATATTAACATCATTGGTGAATTCAATGTCAATTACTCCATGCACTTTCAGCTATACACGTAGCCTTCATCTGGAATAAAAATACAAAAGTGTCATTACCAACTTCCTACTTTCAAAATTTCAGCTTCTTGATCTGGGAACTAGGTAATGTCCATTTCATTATCCGGGTTTATTGGGTGATTCAAATTACTCTTGTTAACAGGAGAAAAGGGGGGGGGGGGATATTATCCATTTTGTAACTCTTTTACCAAACTTCACCATATATTGGGTATGTTATATGACAAAACATCATTGCAAACTCACAATTTTATCAATCTTATCATTTGTTAAGTATTGAAGCACATAGAGTGTAATTTTAATTTTTTTATCTTTTTAAAGATGAATTTTAGCATTCTAGTCATTTATTTGCCTGTATGTCTTCTTTTAGAGTTTCGTTAATGACTTTAAGATGGTGCTCCATAGTGAGATGTTGAACTGACATGAAGAACGAATAATAGTAGTAACTAAAATCGTCCAATTAGCTGTGCAAATTTTATTTATACCACATAAAACTAAAATTTAACAGATTGTTTCCCCCAAGCATTACTTTCCCTTCTGTTTTTTTTTTTTTTTTTTTTTTTTTTAAATGATTGATTTTGATACAAACTCAAATGTTATTTCGATAATAATTCTAAATTCACAAACTAGTTATTAAAATAATAATTATTATTGTAATTATTTCCATTCTCTATTTAGTTACACTTTTTAGTAGATGACGTTTTTATATGAACATTTCACAAAATATTGAAATAATTTAAATTTTTTTAAAAATATTAGATTATGGATAAATTTATAAATAATTTTTAAAGAATATTTAAAATGTTTAATAGCTGTTAAAATATGAGAAAAAGTCATATTGTGATTTACGCATTTTATAAAAATGATTTTTTAAACGATAAAATTGTTTGCAAAAATTTTATTTGTTACATTTTACATTTCCATCATTTCCTCTTTTATTTTTACATGCTTGTATTTACGCCAAGACGTAGGCATATTTTATTGATGTTAAGGTTTAATTGCTGATTTATTTAAATTTATTCCACCATATTTATTAATTTAATTGATTTTATTTACCAGTTTAATAATGTTAAAAAGTTCAGATGGGAATGCAGCTGAAAGTTAAAAACGTTCAAATTATGTGCAATGTAAACAGATTTTCCCAAATAAACTCAGCTTGAATTAGAGATAAAAATAAATAAGATTTTTTGTTTAAGAAAATGGCGCTAGAGGATAAGACGCAGTTGAAAAAAATTTTCTTTCTTCTGTAAAATTACGTTGTCTGTATCTTGTTCCTTTTTTCTGGTAATTACTGAAGCGATTTCAATATTTTTTAAAAATGTCTTGACGATAACTAATTTATAATTTGATCGTTCGGAAAAACTGAAAAGAAAATTCAAATTACGCACACAACAAAATCCTGTATTTTTTATGATCTTTATTAATCAGAAACCAATTTCCTATAAAAGGAAACAATCCAAATGTAGCTAACATATAAAAAAATATTAAAATATGTTTGGTAGTTGACGTAAACATAAAGTATTGGCTGTTTCTTATTGAATTGTCTTCTATAACTGCCCCTTTAATAAATACATATATATTAACTAAATATTTAGCAACACAATGTTAATATGTATTTTTTTCTAAAAATGTGTTTTATTTTTCATTTAAATATTCATGCAATTTAATTACGGTTTTATTACATACCCCTTCTCGTTTATTACACTCCCTCATCATTTAAGTGTTAACAATTCCAATTAATAAGCATTAAATGTTTCCCCTCACCATTCTGAAAGTATCTGTTAAAACATTAAATTTCATTAGAAAGATATAAGAAACATCATTCTCACTAGCGTTTCTTTTAATGTTAGAAATTACTATAAAAGATCATTATCTAATAAAAAGTAATTTGATTATCAAGTGAACTTTAATTTAATTAAGGAAGTCTTACCACTAACTTAAATTAGCTTATTAGTGTCCTAATGAATTTGAAGATCAAAGCAATTAAACTTTTTAAAAATGATTGTATTAGAAGCACATTGCATCTTTAAAGTTTGAATATTGATGAGACTTTACTGTATTATTGTTATTATTATTATTATTTGGAATCCATTAAAACTCCTTAACAATTGTTTAGTACGTTATCTGTAAAGGGAGCAATATGTTACAATTAAGACATATTGTATTTTAAAAAGTAAAATACTTATTTGTAAAATTATTTTGTGCTGTTTAAAAAATGTAACACTATTGTTTGCGCTAAAATTCATTACATATCAAGTTTCTATACTGTTTTAATAGAAGTATTTTCGTGAGAAACCGTGTATATGTTCAAGTTTATTGAAATTTTTAAACATTCAACACAAGCACTTGAATTATTATTTGATTTGTAATGTACCATTTACCCAAAGTATAAAATGTTTACTACTATATCTTACAAACAAATTACGTAAAAAAATTACACATGGCTTAAATGTGAGTGTCAACAGTGTCAATATTTATTGCAACACTTTAAAGATTATACGATATTGCTGTTATAACTTAAACACAATTATATATTAAGTAATGATACTCACTGATATTAACTCATGATGCTCATCTTTAAATCAACAAATATAAGGAATTACTGATATATAACATTTCTGAAATGTCAGAAAATGTTTAATATATAAATTATCAATACTTGCATTGCCAATAATTGAATTCTAATAATATAAAGAAGAAACGTTTTTTACACTAGATTATTTTTAACACAATTATTTCAAATTGGTAAAGTCCAACTGGACAAAAAATGTCCGGGCCAGAATTCGAACCTGGGATCTCTTGGCTGAAGCCGCCATGCTCTACCAACTGAGCTATCCCGGTCGAATCTGGAGGGCATAATTCATCCAGTCAACCTTATTGATCTTAGCATCTGGTCTGATATTTTAATCAGCTCAACAGAATAGATCGCAGGTAATGGAACTCCAGTAAACGCTGGATGCGTGATTACACTAGATTAATTTTAACACAATTATTTCATTACCTGCGATCTATTCTGTTGAGCTGATTAAAATATCAGACCAGATGCTAAGATCAATAAGGTTGACTGGATGAATTATGCCCTCCAGATTCAACCGGGATAGCTCAGTTGGTAGAGCGTGGCGGCTTCAGCCAAGAGATCCCAGGTTCTTATCCTGGCCCGGGCATTTTTCGTCCAGTTGAAAAAATTACAAACGTTTTTTAGTTTGTTTGAAGAAGGTAATCTCTGTAAATATGGAACCAATTACAAAAAAAAAAAAAAAAAAAAAAAAAAAAAAAGTTGGCAAAATAAAGATCACAGTATCTGCTCGACAGGGCTGTTACTTGTAAGAGGTAAATACTAGCTAACAATGGTTTTCAAAAATTCGAAATTTAAAATTGTAAAGTGAGCACAAAATTTTAGAAAATCCCAATTACTCGAAAACTATTAGACCGATTTCAAAAATGCTTTCAGCATTATTATGGTAACGATCACTACTTAAACGTTAAAGTTTTTTCTTTATCTAAAGATCTCTGCCTTCAGTGGGCGTAATAGAGAAAAAAAACTTGCTAAAATTACGATTTCTTAATTTTGTAATGGCTAGAAACATGAAATTTGACATAGCGGTTAATTTAAGGCATAAATGCTCAGATAGAAATATATATATTGATATATTTTAATTACAATTGATAAAGGAAGAAATCAGCAGATAATGTTTTAAAATCACAATTACTCTGAAGCTACTGAGCCGGTTAAAAAATTATTTCAGCATTTATAATGGTGACTGTGTCTATGGACATAGGTTATTTTTTTTATCTGGAAATCCCGGCATCTAATTATGTGTAAGAAGGGAAAATGTTCAAAAATTACGATTTCTTTGAACCTGTTACTGAGAGAAACTTGAAATATTAAATGTAAGTTAACATTCAATGCGTGAATTCTCATTTGAAGCAATTTTTAAATATTCGATTATTAAAACAGCGAAATGACGAAAACCGTTCTAAAATCACGATTATTCTGAAATTACCGAACCGATTTCAATATTTTTTCTACTTTAGGGTAGACGCTGGGCGGAATTTACAAATACACAGCAATTTTTCCGTTTATCACAAAGTGGAGGCTGCAAATGATTTGGAATGAAGATTTTTTATGTTATTTTGTAATATTTTTATTATTAGTAGTAATGTAGTTTACACTTCATGTTAATGAGCGCACAAAATAATGAACATTGTCCTTAGACTTTTAGGCATGTCGTATAAAAAATAACAACTAGTATACAAAATTTATTCAGCATATTCGTTTAAGTAATTAATGTTTCTGTTTAATATTGATTGAGTAATTCTTCCATTATTTATGTGCCACTAAAGAAATTGATATAATTTTGTTTCTCCATCTATTTTTAGAGTACACTGTTAAAAATTTGCAGCAAACTATCCAGTCATTTGACCGTTTTTGTAAAAAACGGTTACATAGCCATAATTTAACTCTATTCTGACCATAATATGAGGAATAATATGATCAGAATAGCGCTAAATTACGGTTATGTAACCGTTTTCTATAAAAATGGACAAATGACTGGACAGTTTGCTGGAAATGTTGAACAGTGTATGTAAGAAAATTATGGTATCGATATTGCACCTTTAAAAATCGGTTTGGATATATTGATGTCCCCTCATGAATTTATTCATAACTTCCCTCATTTAAATATAACGACTTTCAACGAATTAAAATGATAATTTTCTATTTTTTCCTCATCTATAGGAATTGACGTTATGATCCATAACCTGATTTTTATCTTTTCGAGCAAAATATTTCTGAAAGCGTCTTTATTAATAGGTAAAATTTTAAATAGTACAAAATAATTTGTGATGAAGTAAAATGGAACACAAAATTAGAGGATTCATGAATGCATTTTTTGAAAATAACAGCCGAAACATTTTCTTATACAAATGACTTGTGATAAAATTAATAAAGTTAACACACACAAAAAAAATTAGCAAAAGATATCTTGTATAAACGATTTTTAGATATCCTCATTATGTTAAAAATACATATGTACTTTATTACAATATTACATTACCCCTTTGTACAGATTCTTTGGCATCTATAAAAAAAATACACAAAAAACTGTACATTTTTGGTAGAACTATAAGAAAATTATTTTTCTTATTACAGAAACAATTAATCAATTTTAATTGAATAAATATACTCAAATTGTCCTAAAATTCAAATTACGTAGATTATTGCATCATATAAGTAGGGAATGCGATAAATCATAATATTTTCCCCTTCAATATTCAGGATTGCATGATGAAAATGAAGCTCGTTATACTAATTACAAACGAAATTTGAATACGTTAAGTACTTTTGTAATTGTGAGAAGCAGTTAGTTTAAAGAAGCTTAAAAAGTAGTTTTTAACAATATCATTTCGAATACGTAATGTTTAAGAAAAGCAAAATAAAACTGACTTAGAGTGTTTGTTTGTTACCTTATTGTACTAATATTTATTTATTATATGCAAGTTAGTGTATTTTAATGAGAATTATTTGGCACAAGAGAGAGCAAAGCTTTATTATTACCATCCAACACCATTTTGAATGTGCTTTTTCTTCAATATCGAGCATTTAGACATGCAGTAAATAATAGTATATGCAGTATTTTTCAACCAGTCCCTACCCAAGTAGCACAGTTTGTTGTCCCATGGTTAACAGTTTGTGGAAAACGTCGGGAAATATCAGAATTGGAAATGGTTGGGTTGGAAATTGGTTTGGAAATGGTAAGTGCATATATCCCTATGATTTGGTGAGAATCTGGGCAGGATTCTGAGTAGCAAACGGTTGGAGCATCGTCGGGTCTTTGTTCGCAAATGGTTAGTTGGCAAATGATACTCAAGGCCGACATTTCTTACTGAGGGCTAACGAGGAACGATAATTAACCAACAATTTGCCAACGATGGCCCAACATTTCCTGCTACTTGTCTAAAAAACAACAGAAATAATCTTATTTAATGGAAATCAACACAGAAACATTATCTTCATTGTAGAAGAGAACGACAATTTTGTATAATCGTTAAAAGTGATGGATACACATAAGTAAAAAACAGTCAAAGAAAACTTATTTTCTGTACCGTCTTTTTCTGTAAGTCGGTAAATAAAACCCACCTGATTTTCGAATGGCTGGGACGCTCACTACAAGTCGTGATACCACGTTAAATTCACGATTGAAGTATGGAAGTTTGTAATTCGTCAGATTTTATGCTAAAAAGTGGTCCCATCTGTTTATTCGTAAACTGCGAAATATTACTGCTCCAAACTAATGACTTAAACTATCTGACCAGAACAGTTTTGTTGCTAATAAGATTAAATACCTGCAGGTATTATCACCAGTCCATAAAAATACTTTGCATTAGCGAAAACATTGTGTAAATATTTACAAATTTAAATTTGCCTTGTCATACATCAAAAGAAAATTAATTTAAATTATAATGTTTTAGTAGATACAGATTAGAATTATAAAAAATGCATTTATAAACTCTAATGCTCTTGAAAATGTTTTTTAAAGATAGTGCGCTAAAAGATATTTGTACCAGAAAAAAATTACATAAACCTATAAAACTTAAAGTTTTAAAATGTAATAGGAACATTTTATACTACTATTTTATCCCATGAAATCGAATATTATAAAAGAATATGAAGCAAATCCTAAAATAAAAAGTAAAAGAGCGTATCAATCTCCTTTATATACATCTTTTGTTTTTCTTTTTAGCATTTTAAATGATATTTTATTAGATCCATTCTTCATTAGCGGATTTCACAGACTTTGCTATTTTTTTTTTTTTACATTGGCGATTTTATAATTAAAAACAGCATTTACAAATTCTCATTAACATATTGAAAGCAAAAATTATTTTCTTATATGTCAAGAAAAAACGAATTTTTTTTTAAAGCTCCAAACTAACCAACTATCTGAACAGAACATTTTTTAAATCTATTTAACTAATTAACCGTAGATCTGATCACGTTTTCATAAAAATATAGTATGTATAGTCGAAAACATTGTGTAAAGATATACAAAATTAAATTTGCCTTGTTACATATTAAAAATGTGATTTTTGTTAAAATGTAAAAACCAATTTTTTACTGGATGTAAATCCGAACGACATTAAATATATTTATAAACTCCAATGCGCTATAAAATGTTTTGTAATGATAGTATTGTAAAGGGCACTTGTGACAGAACAAAAACATACATAAATCTATAAAAATACATAAATGTGTAAAAATTACTGTAGAGCTTCAAACCAAACAACTATTTGAACAGAACAGTTTTGAAATCCATTTAATTACTTGCAGATCTGATCACGTTTTCATAAAAAAAATAGTGTGCATAGTCGAAAACATCGTGTACAGATTTAAAAAATTAAATTTGCTTTGTTACACATTAAAAATGTGATTGTTTTAAATGTAGAATTATCTTTTACTGGATGTAAATCAGAACTAAATTAAGTGCATTTATAAACTCCAATGCTCTGTAAAATGTTTTGTAAAGATAATCTTGTAAAAGGCACTTGTGACAGAAAAAAACATACATAAATCTATAAATATACATAAATGTATAAAAGTCACTGTAGAGCTCCAAACCAACCAACTACCTGAGCAGAACTGTTTTGTTATCAATTTAACTAATTACCTGTAGATGATAATGATTATAAGATCAAAAGTATTATCTGGTATTAGTGAATCACTCTGTAAAGATTTACATAATTAAATTTTCCTTGTTATACGTTAAAAATGTAATTTTTTAAACTTTATAAAATTTTAGTTGATGCAAAATAGAACTACAATAACTTCATTTGAGCATTATAAGTTACTAGCGGCCCGTCCCGGCTTTGCACAGGTAGACAATGTAATTTTTTTAGCACATTTCTTTTCCTGAATTTTGCGCTTCTACCAAAAACTGTTCCTGAGATACGGCGAAATGACCTAAAACTTTCGAATCCCCCTTTAACCACCTTCGGGGGGGGGGGGGGATTTCTAAATTCACTGAAATACATGTTTAATCATTTGTTCAGTAGATTTGTTTTCCTGAATTTCGCGCACCTACATAAGACAGCTGCTGAGATATGGCGAAATGTCGTAAAGTTTTCGAAACCACGCCCTTTAAAACCATTCGAGGAGAATTTCTAAAATCACTGAAATGCGTGTTTATCCATTTTTTAGTAGTTGTGTTTTTCTGAATTTCACGCTCCTACCTAAATCTGCTGCTGAGATATGACGAAATGACCCAAAACAACCCTTTAAACACCTTCTGAGGGAATTTCCAAAATCGCCGAAATACGTGTTTAACCAATTTTTTAGTAGATTTGTTTTAATTAATTTCGCCCTCCTACATAAAAGCTGAGATATGGCGGAATGACCTAAAAAATTTGACCCCCCTCCCATTTACCACCTTCTGGAGGAAATTTCCAAAACTGCCGAAATACGTGTTTTATTCATTTTTTAAAAGTAGATTTGCTTTCCTGATTTTCGCGCTTCTAATTAAAACTGCTGCTGAGATATGACGAAATGATCTAAAAACATTCGACCCCCTTTTTAACCCCCTTTGGGGGGAAATTTCTAAAATCGCTGAAATACATGTTTAACCATTTTTTTAGTAGATTTGTTTTCCTTAATTTCGCGCTGCTACATAAAACTGCTGCTGAGATATGGCGAAATGACATAAAACATTTGATCACCCCCTTTAACCACCTTCTTGCGGGAATTTCTAAAATCGTTGAAATACGTGTTTAATCATAGTAGATTTGTTTTCCTGATTTTTGCGCTCCTACCTATAACTGCTGCTGAGATATGGCGAAATGATCTAAAACATTCGACCACCCCCCTTTAACCCCATCTGCGGGGAATTTCTAAAATCGCTGAAATAGGGGTTTAGTCATTTTTTAGTAGATTTGTTTTCTGGAATTTCAAGCTCCTACCTATAACTGCTGCTGAGATATTGCGAAATGACATAAAACATTCGACCACCCCCTTTAACCCCTTTCTGGGGTGAATTTCTAAAATCGCTGAAATAGGTGTTTAATCATTTTTTTAGTAGCTTTGTTTTCCTGATTTTCGCGCTCCTACCTATAACTGCTGCTGAGATATGGCGAAAAGACCTAAAACATTCGACCACCCCCCTTTAAAACCCTTCTGGGGGAAATTTCTAAAATCGCTGAAATAGGTGTTTAATCATTTTTTAGTAGCTTTGTTTTCCTGATTTTCGCGCTCCTACCTATAACTGCTGCTGAGATATGGCGAAATGACCTAAAACATTCGACCACCCCCTTTAACCCCCTTCGAAGGGGATTTTCTAAAATCGCTGAAATAGGTGTTTAATCATTTTTTAGTAGCTTTGTTTTCCTGATTTTCGCGCTCCTACCTATAACTGCTGCTGAGATATGGCGAAAAGACCTAAAACATTCGACCACCCCCCTTTAACCCCCTTCGGGGTGGAATTTCTAAAATCGCTGAAATACGTTTTTAATCATTTTTTAGTAGCTTTGTTTTCCTGATTTTCGTGCTCCTACCTATAACTGCTACTGAGATATGGCGAAACGACCTAAAACATTCGACCACCTCCCTTTAACCCCCTTCTGGGGGGAATTTCTAAAATCGCTGAAATAGATGTTTAATCATTTTTTTAGTAGATTTGTTTTCTGGAATTTCATGCTCCTACCTATAACTGCTGCTGAGATATGGCAAAATGACCTAAAACATTCGAACCCCCCTTTAACCCCCTTCGGGGGGAGGGAATTTTCCAAAATCCCTTCTTATTGCTTGCCTAGGCCATAACAGCAATCTACATTCCAAATTGCGTGACCCCGACTTTAGTAGTTTCGGCTGGGCGTTGATGAGTCAGTCAGTCAGTCAGTCAGTCACCGTTTCCTCTTTGTATAATAGTATAGATAACTTTCCATGCTCTTTAAAATGTTTTGTAAAGATGGGGTTCTAAAAGGTACTTGTACCAGAAAAAAAAAACATGTAAATCTATAAAACTTATTGAAGTTGTAAAGTGCGATGAGATACTATTTTATTACGTGTAATCGAAGTATATAAAATAATATGAAACATGTTTTGAAGTAAAGTAAAAGTGTATATCTATTTACTTAATGTACATGGTGATTATAATTAAAGTTTAAGTTTCAAAACGCTCTAAAAAACGAACCACTGATTAGAATGATGTCAAAATTGAACGGCGTATTATTGAAGAAGGGTGAAATAACATGAACAAAAAAAAAAGTTCCAAATTTTAGCGACAGATGGCGCTGTAAGCGTCAGAATTTCGACTACAAATTGCAAATCGTAAATCAACGGCTAAGGCGTAAGTTACACGATCAACCAACTGTACTGTTCAATGTGCATGACTGTACAGGTGTGATATTGTTAGTTACGTAAGCCCATCCACCACGGCAAGGTCGTATCACATCGGATGGGAACATCGGTTTTTAATCGTCCTGAGGCAAAACCCCCCTAAAAAGCATCCATCCAATCGGTTTTTAAGTTTCGCGAGACTGGCGCAATATGCTGTCCACCGCTGTGTGCAACAAGATTAAATCGGGAAACAGCATGTTCCACAACCGATCGAAGTGTCACCGGGGTCAAGTTCAGAATGTGTTGCGCAATGCGTGTCTTCAATTCAGCTACGTTGGCAATCGGAGTACTGAACATAACATCTTTCAGATAACCCCACAGCCAGAAATCACACGGATTAAGATCAGGTGATCGGGCCGGCCAGGTTGTAGGGAAATGACGACTGATAATTCTAGCATTTCTGAAATGCCACCTCAACAACTGCTTCACTCGATTTGCAATGTGCGGAGGAGCGCCATCTTGCATAAAAATTATACTATCCAGACATCCACGCTGTTGCAGAGCTGGAATGACGTCATTACGCAAAAGAGACTCATAGCGCTGACCATTGACGGTAACGGTAACAGGACCGAAAGCCCCCGTCTCCTTGAAAAAATATGGCACTACGATAAATGATGCCGTAAATCCACACCACACAGTGACCTTTGCAGGATGAAGTGGTACTGGGCTCGTTGCGAGTGGATTTTCTGTCGTCCATATTCGGCAATTCTGTGTATTGACATATCCCATCAGATGGAAATGGACTTCGTCTGTCCACAGAATTTTCCACGGCCAATCATTGTCCACTTCCATGCGAGCAAGAAATTCCAAAGCAAAACCCTCTCTTGCTGGCAGGTCAGAAGGAAACAACTCCTGCGCATGGCAAATTTTGTACGGATAGCATTGCAGGATGTTTCGTAGAATGTTATGCACCGTGCTCACAGGCCTGTCCAATGTTCGGGCAATTCTCAGTGCACTGCATGGTTGCACACCACCGCTCGACTCCTCCTGAACTGCTGTGGCCACTTTTTCAACTACAGCCGAATCACATCTTTTCCTTCCTCTACCAGACTGCACATCAAACGAACCTGTATTTTCGAATTTTTTCATCGTTTTCACCAGACCCATGACAGTCATCGGTCCAATGCCTTTTTAGGTGCGTTCGTAATTATATAAATACGTAGCACCTATAGTCGTCGTTTGGTCCGTCCGTCTGTCCGTCCGTCTGTCTGTCTGTCCGTCCGTCTGTCTGTCCGTCCGCATATAACAACGCAAAAACTACCCAACCAAATGGTTTGCAATTTGAAATATATTATCTTTGCATAAATTTGTCGAGACATTTCAAATTTTATCAAAATCGAATCAAAACTTTAGGAGATATTAATAAAAATATTTATTAAGAAATTTGATTTTTTTTTAAATCGGTGCTTTTTTGTTATATGAGCTTCCGATGGATGTTAAATCGTCAAGCGACCGAGATACTTATTTTATTACAGAAATTAATCTGCAGACGATATAATTCATTTCACAGAATTAAAAATCATCAAGATCTGAATATTTATATAACTAGCTGATACATATATATCTGAATATTTATATAACTAGTTAAGATATTTGTATGAACAGTGTCATAAAATATATACTTAACTAGCTGTTTAACCCGTTCTACGCACGGGATATCATGAATTTAATTCTAAAACGTGCGTACGAACGCACCTCGTTTGTAACGTTTGACGTACAATTTCCAACTTGTTTCATATTCTTGAAGTCCTGAACTTCTGCAGAGCTACTGGTGCAGAATCTCCGTTCTTGTAATAAAGCTTTGCAAGCAGAGTGCGGTCCTTCATTGAGACACTCATGGCGAACGTCTAAGACGCGAAATGAGGAAACACCGTTTACCCAACGGTTTTATAACACCTGAAATGGCCGTGCGCATGCCAGGTATTTTGATTGACATCTTTTGACGCTTACAGCGCCATCTGTCACTAAATTGGAACAATTTTATGGTTCATGTTCTTTCCCTTCTTCAATAATACGCCGTTCAATTTTGACGTCATTCTAATCAGTGGTTCGTTTTTTAGAGCGTTTTGAAACTTAAACTTTAATTATAATCACCCTGTATATTTATTTTATTGTTCTACATTATAAATTATATATTAGTTAGATCCATTTTTAATTAGCAGATTTCATGCACTTTGCTAACACTTTATTTGACCATACCGATCTTACAAATAAAAACTACATTTATTCATTCTCATTAACATGTTGAAAGTTCCTAATGTGCGAAGTAAAAAAAGAAAAAAAATATGTTTTAAGGCTTTGCGTAAATTACTTATTTTACAGTAATAATGGTCTTTTAATGAAAATATGTCTACGCATTAAGACAAAAACAACTCGCTAAATAATAAAAGAAATGCATATATGTTTAGAGAAGTAGTAGCTTTGTGATATATTTATTTCAATAAACTTTTAAGTTTCAAAGTTTTTTGTTTCCAAATCAATTACATTTTAAAGAAATGAATAGCAATTTATTATTAAATATTTAACATGTTTATTTTAACTTTCATGTCGTGTATATACAGTTTCGTTCATAAGTTCTGTAAAAGAAAAAAAAAACTTAATTCTACACTATGCAATAAAGATACTTTCGAAATATTTTACTTTATTGGGAGATTAGGATCAATTTATAATTTGCTTCATTTATTGTTCAGTTTATAGCAGTTTGAAAACATGAAAAATGTTTCTTCTTGGATATTAAAAGATGCATTTACTGAACAATATCGCTAGTTTAATCTTTATAAGAGTTATTAAAATAAGTTTTAGAATGGCATAATTTTACTTATTTTTATGTTGTTTATACCTTTTGAAACAATTACGTTTTATGAATTATTGATATTTTGAAAAATTCTAAAACTAATAGCATTAATACTGTGTTTACTAACTTTGATTCGTTAGTATTTTATGGTCTATATTTATAAATATTTGGTAATATAGGTTTTGTGTACACGAATAACATCCAAGTATACTCATAATATGTTACATCTACCAAACAAAATATTGGTATCATATCCGTTTTTTAAAATGCAGCGTATTTAAAAATTTCATCAGATTTCACTTTATTTCAAGATAATTATTTACATATTTATTGAGGTTTATATAGCTTGCATTACATTGTTACAGAAAAGGTTCAGAGTTTCACTAAAACATGTTACCAAATATATTAGTAACTATATGATAGTGAAGCTGTGTATCAACATATTCTGTTCCGTTTGAACCATAATCTTGTGTAGATTAAACCATACACGGGTAAAATGTTGAACCATGAATATGAAAATTTTTAAAACGATTTGAATAATAATGTCGCAAAATTTTGAACCTTAATCTGGAAATAGTTACTACTTTCAAACAAGAACTAATAAGATTTGGACATCTGTTTGAAGTGGAATCTGATACACGAAGCTCATCTATGACTGAACTTAACAGACTGAATTCAAACTTAACAGCTTTGTAAATGTAGACAGCGTCCCAACCACGAGACAAGCAAGCAGATACCATTGCGCTATAAAGCAGCATATCGAGAATGACTATCTTCTCATATTGCTATATGCGATAGTGCAAAGTTCAACTATTGTTAAAATTTTGCTATGTTCATGAAATTAAAAAAACCAAAAACAATTGAACCATATTTTGTCGCTTCTGCTTTTTGTACACCATTACATGGTTCAACGATGAATCATAAATGGAAAATTATTAAACCGATTTGAATAATAATTTGGCAAAACTTGGAGCCATGAACTTGTAAAATAATGAACAATGAATGAGCACATGTTTAACGTTCTGAATAACGTTTTGGCGAAACATTGAATCAAGACCTGATAAAATGTTGAACAATGAATAAAAAAATATTAATTTGATTTGAATAATAATTTGACTAAACTTGGAACCATAATCTAGAAACTGTTTCCATTTGGTAAGAAGAACTATTAAAATTGGGATTTCTGTTTCAAGTGGAAAAACAATAGCACACGATGGGACACACTATGGTCATCTAAAACTGAACTGACATTCAAACTTTGGAAATATAGCCAGAGTACTAACCACTACACAAACAACAACTATCCATACCATTGGGATATAAAGTAACAAATAGCAGTATTTATTCTGATTCGCTGTTACATATTGCTATAGGATGCTGAAAAATTGAGTTATTGTTGAAGTGTGACCATGTTGGTTTGATTTGAAAAAACAAGTGAACTATATTTTGGCGCTCCTCCTTAATGTGCATCATTAAATGAACGCATTTTTTTACAGTGTATAATATAATACTAAATGACATTTTGCAGGTAAATATGTAAAATTATGCTTTTCGGCTTTCTTTCGTACATTCCACATCGGTGTTAAATATCATGAAGGAATTGCACCATTACAGTTAAAATTTCAGAATGACGCAATATTTCCACTAGATATAAATTTAAATAATCCACTGAATCTCTTCTTTCTGACTATAATGAAAACTTAATTCCTGAAAGTATCAAAATATTCTATGAATCCAATGAAGTTGTTAGTCAAATACTTATAAGAAACAGACATGATACCAGCAATAACAACTTTTTCAGATAATTTACAATCGGAACATATTATTTCGAGTTTTATAAACATGTGACTACAGAATTTATTTACTTCAGTAAAATAAAATTCCATTAGTTGGATGTAACATACTTCAGTATTATTCATTTCTGACAGTGCTTCG
The DNA here is from genome assembly GCA_963931845.1 of Maratus michaelseni. Classification (NCBI taxonomy): domain Eukaryota; kingdom Metazoa; phylum Arthropoda; class Arachnida; order Araneae; family Salticidae; genus Maratus; species Maratus michaelseni. The sequence goes on from OZ007592.1 coordinate 405,542,702, forward strand.
CATTTAAAGAAAAACGAAAATACCAAATATATATGTTTATCATTTATATTTGCATCCACATTAGGATTGAGGTTAATGCAATTGCTGATAAATTTGTACAAAAGAAAGATTGATGATTATAATACTAGAGATACAAATGGGAACTGGTAATCAGAAATTTTTTTATTTTACCACATCCCATTTAAAAGGGATTCTTGAATAAAATGCGCATAAAATAGAAAGATAATTTATTTACAATGAGTTATTCATATTTCATTTGATGCATTATATCTTGGAAAAGACGTTTACTTCTATTTTTCACATAAAAATAACAAATAAATTGCTTCAGCCACGCGTGCGCAAAAGCACTGTGCCAATTTCATAATATTTAAATTTACCAGTCAGCCTAAATTTGTTTTTTCGCTGAGCTTCTGTTGTGTCATAGCCACTTCGTAAAAAAATAAATAAATTTCTGATATAATGGAATCAGCTGGATATGAACATTGGACTTCCGTTTTGAAACCGCCGACGTTTCTCTGCATCATTCATGCTTAGATCCCCGCAATATTTATCATTTGAACTCTGTCACATGGCCTTGGTTATTGTTCCTGTAGAATCGGTTGAAAAATAGTTTGCAAATGGTTTAAAATGTATTAAATACCTAATCCGTCGACTGATTTGTAAGAAGTTCTGCACAGTTCACAGAAATTCTACACAGAGACACTGTCTACAATATATTCGCTAAATGAGATCTCAGACAGATATACCGCTTGAGAGTTATCATGTTTAGATAAAAACACACTATTAAATCATGGTTACATTACTTTCCTTACACTATGTAGTCGGAAAATAAAAAGGAAATAATCTTTGTGCTTTCAATTTCAATAATGTTGTTCAGCCATGGAAAATTAAAAAAAGACACTTGAAACATCAAATAAAATGCCTTAAATGTTCTACTTATTGTTTTAGAATGATAATGAAATATTTTTCTTAATCAAGTAATTTTAAATTTCAAAATATGAAAGAACATGTGTAAATATTGTTTAGTACATTATTTTTTACCATTGGAAGCATTTTGCTTTTCTAATAATCTTAATACATTTATAAGCACCAAATACATTTTTCTTTCATCAACAAAAGTTTCTATTTTTCAAGAATGAGCAGTTATTATTCAGCAGATTTTTTATGGTTTTGAATAATTGAACTTTTTAATAATACATGAATACGCAAGTTATGAAGTAAACTTCGGAATATCACGCTTTTCTCCTTACATTCACCTTTAAATGTGACAGTTTTGGTTTTACGACAGGAAAAAGTTTACGTCCTCAAAATAAACCTAGCTATATTTCAGCTTTAAATATTGTAGGCAGCGTTTGCACCGCTACTAAAATTGTGTACCTTTGCCACCACAATTTCGAAACAAAATTTTTTGTTCGACATTTCTGTTGCAGATGTTACAGGAATCTAACATGAATATTATAGTTTTAAAATAGTGGTTACAAAGGTAGAAAAAATTATGAACGCTCAGAGTCCTGGGTTAGGTGAAGAAGGTGGGATGTTCTCACTAAAGAAAAAAATAATTTACCCTCACTAACTGTTTTTTCCTTTACGTGAATTATTATTAAATCTGCTATCTACCATTAATTAAACATAACACATATTGTTATATTTTTATCACAAATTTGAAAAATTTGAAAATGACTCTTAATGAAGGATTAATCGAAATTCCTTATATGTCTTCAAGGACTTCAAGGACAACATTTTTAAAACGTAATAACGTTCTAAATAATACGTTTAAAATAAAATATCTTGTCATTTTAAAAACATCTTTTGATCTATTGATATGTGTTTCTTAGAAAAAAATTAATCCACTATTTGTTTTGTTTTTATACATAATTTTTTTTTCGATTCCAATTAACTTTCACAAAACATGCTTAACAAAATGTTATTAATCTAAAAAGATTTAAAATCTAAAAAAATAATTTCAATTAAGAAAAGAGAATTACGTAAATGTTTAAAACTACACGTTTTTAAAGAAGGAAAATATGTTGAACATTTAATGCAGACAAATTAAAAAATCTTACAAAGTAATTTAAATCTGATTGGTGGAAGGGAGAAACATACAAATGCACTTAAATGAATTTTTATTTAAAACGATAAAAATGTAATCTTTTTTTAATTGAAAGTATTAGAATAATTTTTTTAAATGATCATAATATAATTCATTATGCGATCATAAAATGTGCTATTTATTATAAAAAGCGAATCAATGTAAAGGGAAGAAATTCCAATAGTTTTTATGTAAATGATAAATATATTTAATTGAAATGTAAATATTGATAATGTAGAGGTTTATTTTTCGTAAAATTTTATAAACCCCTTTCTAAAAAGAACACACACAAAAAAAACCCCATATTTATATATATTTAAAACAAATTATACATTATACAAATTACTTAATATTAGTAATATTATGAGGTGAGGCTTATACATGTGTAGTAAGAAAAAAAATACATTTAAAAATATGTCTTCTTTATTTGCTTTTATTATTAAAAAAATCGATAATATCACATTAAAGTTTAAAACAAAATCCGAATTACATTACTTGTTCTAGGGATAGCAGCGAGGTTCAATATACAGGATTGGAATAGACTAACGCTCTTTTGGTTTAGATATTTTAAAATAAGATAACTGTGCTAAAATTTGAGACTGTAAAAAAGTGTAGTGTATTTTCGTAAGAATTCTGAAGTTCATCGAAGCATTGTAGTTTTTATCATAGGCTTTTCATTACAATGATTATTGGTTAAAAGTTTGAATACATATAAGAGCATAATGATTTACGCAGTTTAATTTAGCTCTAAGTAATTTCTTTGAACGTAATAGCCTGGTAGTTCAGTGGCCAGAGTGTTGCGTTACCACACTAAAAGTCTGAGGCCAAAGTATTGCACTCCCCACTGCTCCAGTTAGCTTCTGATTTTTTTCAAAGTTCACTCAACTCTTCATTCCTTCAGGGTTCATAAAATGAGCATTGTTACAAATGCAATAATTAAACTTTAACTCAATAGGTGGCAGCATCACACAGTATCTCTTTCGTACCTATGCTCATAGACAGCTTTTCTCATCATCATTTGCGAAGTAGTCTACGCTGAGACATGAGATGCGTTAGTTATAAAATACGGATGTTAAAAAGTGGCATTTCTTTTTATTTCGCGCTCAAAGAATTAAGAATGTGGATTTCTTCTAACAGTAAGCGACTTGTAAATAATTTTGTAGATAATCTTTGTACTTAATCATATGTGATGTCCAAACTGTAATGAAGTTGAAAATAAACTGTTTTTAACGAGAATCCTTGATTGCTCTCTGAGCCATCAAAAATGTATTTCTCGATTGATTTTAAAATAGTGGAAGCTAAGAAAATAACCTCTATTATATTATAGCATCATATTTGCTTGAGAAATAAACACTGAGAGTTCTGCGTTAAGTGACCACCTAACCGAGACATAACTCATTAAATTTTTAAGTTGATAATTCATATAGACATTTATAGTGTTTTAATACTTGAAAAACATTCAAATCAAGTAGTCACAAATTAAAAAGAAAATCAGCTCCCTAAAATTCACCTGTAATTAAAAATGAAACCCTTCCAATCTGTTGATTAGAGCCTTTTTCAAAAATTTAAAATGAGTATAAGTGGAGAATACAGGAAATGACACTAACATTTTGCCTGAGTAAGTGAAAAGTACCATTAAAACAATCAGCGAAATAGCTTGAATTGCTTAAAGATATTTTTCAAAAATATTTAAGTGTGATAAAATGAAGCGATGTATTTCAGTTCAAAATAATTAGATATATGTATGACGTTTGAAGGCTTAAAATACATTTAAATATGTTAGTCATAAATTGAAAAGTAAAAACAACTCTCTAAAATTCACCTGTATCTAAAAATTCAGCCTTTCCAAACTGCTGGTTGCAACCTTTTGTAGAAAGTTAAAATGAGTATAAATGAAGGAGGCAGGAAATGACACTAACATTTTGTCTGAGTAAGTGAAAAGCAACATTAAAAATGAAATGCTGCAGCTGCTTTTCACTTTTAATGCTAAAATCAGCTACTTCGCTGAAGGAAATCAGCGAAGTAGCTTGAATACATTACACATAGTTTTTAAATATATTTAAGTACCATGAAACGAAGCATATATATTCAACGCTATAAGCTAAATAACATTAAAATAATTTTTAGATACATTGAAGGAAATTTTCACATGGTTGATCGAGGAAAAATATTTTAGGTGAACACCTTAAAAGACAAACCGTTTCGAATTTTTCTATAAAAAGAAATTACGTAACTAACTTCTGTTACAGTGATTACATATAAAACGTTGTTGAATACGGCAATCTGAAATAATTTGTTTGATATTTGATAAAGATATCGCTAAAATTTTTCATCTTCGCAGTATTTAGTAAATAAAGAGATTTACAATTAAGCTTTTCTTTTAATATGTTTTTTTTTATTGCAGGCTTTTGTATTATTTTTCTGTTAGTATGTTGTTTGTAATTAAATTAATTAGCGGAATGAAATTTAAATAGCAACAAAGAAAAAGAAAGAAAATATAATTAACGATAATTTAAAAGAAAATATAATTAACGATAATTTAAAAGAAAATATAATTAACGATAACATTATAAGTCTGTAAATAATCTCATTTTATTTCTCTTGGCATTCAATTTCAAATTGTGGTAGTCGTGACATTTTTTCTATGTCTATTCTATCAAACAAATGGTTGTTGTTGAGATAGTTTAAAAAAAAATTATGATGGAAATTTATATAAAAGGTTACGAAATTGATCTACGCTGTTTTTGTTTTGAAAGTACACTGTTGCTATTTGCTGATATAAAAATTGAAATTATGCGATGTTTAGAAGTGATGGGTAAGCAATCAAAACAGTCTTTGGACGACATAAAAGTTTGAAGTGAATGAAATAGGACTTTGTCGCTAAAAATCTGATTTTTGAAAACTTATTTTTTTAATAGATATTTGGATATAGAGAAAGTTACTGAAACAATTTTGGACGCAATAAATGAATGGTGATGTGTCAGATCTTGACATCAGTGATAGAGATGTGAACCAGAAAAAATAACGGAGAAATTGGATTCATGCAAATTCATGCAATTATTGAAACCTAGGGTGCTTTTTGCTGATCAGCTTTTCAGGGAATCTAAGTTGAGTTATTCAGGTGGTGAGGAAAACTCATGCCCCAACACTTCTGCACCTGAGGATGCACAAACGTAAGAGATCGGACTGAAGTAGCGAGTCTACTCCAAGTTTTAAAAAGAGTGTCCAGCACTGAATTAAAATGATGAATGCAATGAGATTCAGAATCAAATTTTGTCTTAAAAGAAACAAAAGTTAAATGCACCTTGCATTATTCATTAAACTTATATTTATTCATTTGAAACAAAATTAAATAATAATTATGATAAAAATTTGCATTAAAACTATTCAGATCTTTTAATTATTTAATTAAAAAAATATGCAATTCATATTGTTTGAAGTTTTTAAAAAATAATTATTATTTTTAATGAGCTGTAATCTACCAGAAAAATCATAAATATGTCCTTAACATTTAATTAAAAATCTTATTATATTGTAAAAACTAAATGCGCTATAAATCATATTACTTGACATATTCCAAAACATCATCGACATTTTTTCAATGATCAATCAAAACTAATGATGCATACACTTTTCTAATCAACGTTTATACTAGAATCATTTTTCTGTAACATGTTAAATTATATTACCATATAACTGATTTAGTCCATTGTTGTAAAATATTTGTCAGTTTTGAAATCAAAATTGTTAAAAGAACTGAAGTAGCACATTATGTTGATAACATAAATTGTATACAATACTCTCAAATTACCAAAAAGATTACATTGATTGAATGTAATGCGAAAAGTTTTCATAAGAAATCATGTAGTTAGAACATAATTACAATAATAAACGCTAACTGTTTTGTTCAATAAGCACATTTGATAAAATCTTAAAAAGAACAATATTTCAGAATAATAAGAATAATATAGATGTACTAGCAAGCTACGCCCGCTACGCTGGTCGATTTCTTTTAACGAACCTTTAATCAAACAAAATATTGACATTTCATAAATAACTTTTATATTTTAACAGAATAATAAGCCTACTATAATTTGTGACTCGTGCTATAGCCAATATACACGTCAGGACACGTCGCCCTTATCATTATCTTTTTACGCATGAAGGTTTCACTATGGTACTCCATTGGAAAATTTGGTAATTTTTGAAATTCAATATTTGAAAAACGGCATAATCATTAGATTTGAAATTTATATCAAGAAAAATGCAATTTTTTACCTTTCAAACGCAGTTTGTCTAACAATTTTCTGACAAATACTTTTTGAGCTATCATTTTTTTCAGTAACTTCAAATGTTTCATTTTCCGAGATTAATCTGTTGCAACAATTAGCGAAAAACCCAGTCGTCAGCAACGCATAGTTTTTTATTAAAGAGGCTGTTGGAGCAGGGATTGTCACCACCAATTTGCCACCATCACTTTTGAAATCGGTTCCGTGGTTCCAGAGATTCCATAGAAATTGTAATTTAGAATGACTTCAGAACGCTTTTCGCTCATTTCACCCATTTAAATTTCGATTTTGTTTAAAATTTATTCTTAGAGAGAATTTACATCTTATAAGTAACTACAATGCTAAATTTCAAATTTCTTGCCCCTTCAGTATAAAAAAGTCGCAATTTTCGAACATTTTTCGATCCTGCACCCCATTGATGTTAGTGGCACCGACATAAAATATAGCCTATTTTGGAGTAGGGATTGTCCCCATCAATTTGCCAACATCACTTTTGAAATCGGTTCTGTAGTTCCAGAGATTTCATAGAAATTGTAATTTAGACAGTTTTTAGAACGCTTTTCGAACATTTCACCCTTTTAAATTTAAATTTCTATTTTATTTTGTTCTTAGAGAGCATTTACATCTTATAAGTAACTACAATGACAAATTTCAAATTTCTAGCTCCTTCAGTATAAAAAATAAAAATAAAACTGCCCAGTTAAACTGAGGGCATTGAGTTCACAGGCTATTCACACTAACTGTATATTATACTCTTATTTCAAAGAATTTGAAATATGCCCATCGAAAAATAAAGAAATAAACAATATATTAAGGGGGGGGCATCCCCCCTTTACCCCCCTCATAGTTAACTAATGAACCCCTTAAACTAATCAGGTAAATCTCTAATTACAATGAATATATATACAAAATTTGAAGAAAATCAGATAATTCTGCGTGAAAAACCCATTTATATAAATTAAGGCGGGATTAGACCCCTCCGTTCCCCCTCTTTATACTTAACCAATCAATCCCGAAAACTAATCAGGGAAGCGTCTTAACCCAATGAACCTATAAACAAATTTTGAAGCAAATGGGATAATTCTGCATGAAAAACCCATTTATGGAAATTAAGGGGGGGATTATCCCCCCGTTCCCCCCCTTTATACTTAACCAATCAATCCCGAAAACTAATCAGGGAAGCGCCTTAAACAGTGAACCTATAAACAAAATTTGAAGGAAAACGGAATAATTCTGCATGAAAAACCCATTTATATAAAATAAGGGGGATATGCTCCCCGTTCCCTCCTTTATACTTAACCAATCAATCCCGAAAACTAATCAGGGAAACGCCTTAACACAGTGAACCTATAAACAAAATTTGAAGGAAATGGGATAATTCTGCATGAAAAACCCATTTATATAAATTAAAGGGGGGATTATCCCCCGTCCCCCCCCTTTATACTTAACCAATCAATCCCGGAAACTAATCAGGGAAGCGCCTTAACACAGTGAACCTATAAACAAAATTTGAACGAAATGGGATAATTCTGCAAGAAAAACCCATTTATATAAATTAAGGGGGGGGGATTATGCCCCCGTCCCCCCCCCTTTTACTTAACCAATCAATCTCGAAAAACTAATCAGGGAATCGCCTTAACACAGTGAACCTATAAACAAAATTTGAAGAAAAACAGAATAATTCTGCTTGAAAAACCCATTTATATAAATTAAGGAGGGATTAGCCCCCCGTTCCCCCTTTATTCTTAACCAATCAATTCCGAAAAGTAATCAGGGAAGCGTCTTAACCCAATGGACCTATAAACAAAATTTGAAGGAAAACGGAATAATTCTGCATGAAAAACCCATTTATATAAATTAAGGGGGGGATTAGCCCCCCGATACCCCCCCTTTATACTTAACTACTCAATCCCGAAAACTAATCAGGGAAGCGCCTTAACTCAGTGAACCTATAAACAAAATTTGAAGGAAAACGGAACAATTCTGCATGAAAAACCCATTTATATAAATTAAGGGGGGGGGGATTAGTCCCTTGTTCCCCCCCTTTATACTTAACCAATCAATCCCGAAAACTAATCAGGAAAGCGCCTTAACACAGTGAACCTATAAACAAAGTTTGAAGGAAAACGGATATTTCTATGAAGAGTTATCGCATTACGTACGTACATACATACATACAGAACCGGCTGGCAAGCTCTCAGGGCTTGACAGCCGGTTTGATAGCTATAAAATGGCAATTTTAGAACGTTTTTTGCTCCTGCACCCCCTGGGGTTAGTGGCACCGACATAAAATATAGCCTATGTTGGGGCAGGGGTTGTCACCATCAATTTGCCACCATCACTTTTGAAATTGGTTCGGTAGTTCCAGAGATTACCCCCTACAAACAAACAAACAAACAATCTTTACTCCTTTATAATATTAGTATAGATTGGAATTTTTTAGATATTGGATTAATATATATATATATATATATTATACAACAATAAATCATATGTACCAAGAGCTGGTTATGCTGTTCGATATTTTTTTATGGAATATTTTCTGAGGAAACTCTATGTTATAATAAAATATTGTCTGATTACTTTCCATTAATATGGTTTTCCTTCAAAAAACTAATGTGTATATATTTTAAAAATTTAACAGTTTTATAAATAATACTTGATAAAGAGGTATACAAATTAAAGACTTTTTTTTGTACCAATGTAAAGCTGAAGGATAAATTAAAAAAAAAAAACATATCAAAATGAGTTAGTAACGGATTAGTAAATTTTTATTTTCCATATATGGCTTTAGGATAGCAGAAAAAAGAATAAAACACCTGAGTATATATACTTTTTGATAGTCATGCATACAGATGAGTGTACATAGTGCGATGTATACAATTTTGTACCTGACATGGATACGTATTTCCCATAAGGTAAAACATATATTTCACACACTAAACATATTTTTTTAAGCTGGAAAAATTTATTTCTATTCAATGTCAGCTAAATCTTTATCTATTTCTTATATAATAAATATTTTCAAGTCACGTTTCAATTTAATGTACTCAAATAAATATTGAAGCTATGTTTGGCACCATTTATAAGTCCCTTTATAATTGTGTTTCTGTGTCAAAAGTGATCTAATAAATAAATTTTGATCACGTATGTTCAGGAATAATATAAAAAAAGAAAACATACTTCAAATGAAGACGAAGCTTAATGCTTTACTAAAACAAAATCTTTTGAAAAAATTTTAAAGTAGTTTTAATTGAAATATTAAATATGCATTGCAAGTTAATGAAAGAGTCCCTCTTTTGAAGTCATAGATGATAGAAAATACAACAGATATTAAGTCATTGACACGCTGTATACACATATTTTAATTTTAAAAAGGAAAAACATTATTCATCAAAAGTTTTAAAGCTGTGCAATTTATTCACATATCTCTAAAAAGAAGTATAAATAATTCATCTAAGAAGCAATTCCCTCATTACAAATTTTAATTATGTGCCCTATACATATATAAAACACAGGTGTGAAACTGGTGCAAAAATGTTGAAAAGTAATAATTTTTTTCAGGTTTCCTTACCATAACTGTCGTGTATAATAATTATAGTGTAGCGCGGTTTGGCAATCAACCTGATATTTTTATTACCTGCTTTCTTTTAACTTACATTTCTGTATGTATGTGACCGTCAAATCTTGTGACTCATTTTTCTCCCACTTCCTGTTGACTTAGAGCTTTGAAATTTGGAATATAAATGTTTTCCTGAAAGCAATACATGAATTGGACATTAATTTAAAAAAAAATCGATCTCTAAGTGTTAACGTCGGCCCAAAACTTTCATTTCTCCCATAGAAATAACGTTACGATTGTTTAATTGAAAAAATAGCTCCATTGTCGCAACATTCATCCATTTTCACCACATTGTTGTCTTCATCATTATGACGTCAGCATTGATCGACGCACACATTTGTGCTTTATAATATAAGTTGACTTTTTTGTAAATTTTAATGAAAGTATGTTTATTTTTTTTCTTGAAACATGTTTAAGTTGATTTGTCATCCCGCCGACTGTGAAATATTGTAAGTAATACGGTTTTTGACAGCAAGAAACATGACAGCAGCGGACATTTATCGCCAGATCCATAAGGTGTATGGACCCAATGCAATGAGTGCCCACACACTGCTGCTCAAACACAATCTTTCATCGAATCATTTGCGTGGGAGCAATTTGAGCACCCTCCATACAGTGCAGACCTTGCTCCGAGTGACTATCATCTTTTCTGATACCTGAAATCATTTCCCGGTGGCCAGCGATTTAACACTGACGAAGAAGTAGAAACGCAGAGCAGTAAGGTATGACTTTACTCACACGCGTCGACATTCTACAAGGAAGGAATACAAAACCTCGTAGGGCGTTGACAAACGTTTCAACAGTAAAAAATCCTGTAAAAAATAAATTTTTCTAAATATAATTGTTATTTTTTTCTCTATTACAAATCGGATCTTAATTTAAAAATAACCCTCGTATTTAAAAATTCAGATGGCGACTACAGTTAAATATGAAACACCGTCAAATAAAGCGCAATGTAACCAAATTTTTCCAAGTTGACTCATTTTGAATTTTAGGTAATACTAAATCGATATTTTTGCTAAATAAACAGAGCTAGAGGCTAAGGCGCACGCGATTTCAATATTTTTTTCACATGCTTTGGTGATAAGCAATATTTTATTATAATTTGGCAAAAAAATAAATAAATAAATGCAAATTTCAAGAACAACAAAATCAGTAATTTTATCCTAAAATTAAGTTACTAATCTTCAACAAACTTTATAAATAAGATAAATATCAAAATGTAGCTAATTTCAATAGCAAAACACAGAATTTTTTTTTTTTGAAGTATATTCAGTGGTTGACAAAAATATAAATATTGGTTGTTGTGTTTTTATTGATTTCGAAACTGTGTCTGCCCCTTTAATAAATGAGCTATATATTTAACTAAATTATTAACCCCTAGAGGGCTCTGCCCCCTACGAGCTACGCTCGCCAACCCCCGTTCTGAAACCGCAGGATTTAAAAACATTCTGATTTGATCAACACTAAATCGATTACGGAAGATTGTATTATAATTAAACGACCAGTGGCGATCTGCTGTAACGGGTTTCCATTCATTTTCCTTTGACTGAGGGATTTTAAGGTCGAATCAACTGCTGTTGAAACAGCTTAGATCTGTAACTGTCGCCAAAATATATGATTTAACGCCAAACGTGCATAATCGTGGCGTCGTGTCACATTCAGTTGACATCAGATTCGTTACACGTATTAGTTATTTCATCGAGGAATTATTAATTCAACGTTTATTTGTCTTTTGATACTTCTCCATTACCCCGTCGATCAATTTTCATAAAAAAAAAAACCTATCACCAAACTGTAACGCCAAATAAACAAATAGAAGAATCTTGTCATTGGAATCTCAAAGAAAAAAAAATAAATAAACAAACAAATAAATAGAATACAAAAAAATTCGGAAAAAACCCACTCACCAAAGTGTCAACTATCAGTAAGTTTAAACAATAAAATTTACAATATATTAATGAAAACAGAAAAAAATAATCTTGGATATTTATTTACATTACTTTTCTTAATTATCCCTCTCGCCTGGTGAATAAATGCTTGTGACGTCAGTTGAAACTGATCTATTGTATTTAACTGTTCTTCGCAACATTTTTCAATGCCTTTTCTTTTTTAATATCATGTCAGTCACTGCCGTTTAAAGATGAAATTGTTAGTTTAACTAATAAATCGGTAAAGCATAATGAAAAATATCTGTTTATGTTGAATTAAAAACCACTTGATGACATAACAAACACATGTAATGCCTCTGACGTCAAGTGAATGTGACGAAACGATCATGCATTTTTGGTGTTAAATCCTATAGTTTGGCGATAGTTTTTTGTTATGAAAAGTGGTCGACGGGATAAAAGTGAAGTACCATATTGTTAATGATATTTTAACAATTTATTAGTTTCGGTATTTTAAAGGTTATTATTAAACTTAAAATATAGATTTTAATTGAGAGGAAATATTATTATTTACGCTGTTTTAAAATTTGCAATATTAGGTAAAAGATTAGTCGAAATAAATTGATCTCTCGTGTAAATATAATTTTTAATTGAAATTGTTTGGAAATATTGTTATTTGAGTATTTTAAATATGACATAAATTTCCCAACTTAATGCTTTGAAAACGCGTAATAATTTAAATATTTCGCTTTTTAATATTCACGCTCAAGTATATTTTTATTACGTAATTTTCTACATTTACTGCTTTTAACACGTGAGCATTTAATTATTATTTTAAAGTTTTATTTCTGTTTTTAATAGTCACGTGTAAATAAATACATTACTTAATTGAAAGGGAATATTATTATGTGCGCTATTTTACAAATTGGCAACAATTCAAATAATGGATTTTATGAAATATGAAATAAATCTTCATGGAAATAATAAAAATTTTGAATAAAAAATTTAAATATAACCTCAAAAATGAATCAAATTGAAAAAATAATTTCAGTCTGCACACCACAGCCTTGTCAACTATATCCTTACAAATTATGGTTAAATTCCTGTACATAGTTTTCGTTTCTATAAAACTTTTTTAAGAAACCTATTTTGACTAACTGTAATATTAAATATCTCTTAAAATAATGCTTCGATTTAAAAACTGTCTACTTCAGCGTGTTTATCGAACATTTCTTTATAAAACCACCAATTTTTTAATTTTTATTTGCTATAGTTTTCTAAATATTAGTCCAGAGAGCCTTCAAGGCACAAAATCTTCATTGACAGCGGCTGCGGCCGCGGCGGTGGTTACTTTTTTTTAATATAGAGAGTTACAAATTTAATATGTTACTTTTTCTAAAACTTTTTTATATTTTTCTTTTAAATATTCAAGAAATTTTAATTACGTATTTTTTATGTATTTTATTATCTCGTCGTTTAAGTATTAACAATTCCAATTAATAAACATTAAATGTTTCCCCTCACCATTCTGAAAGTAACTAATATAATATTAAATTTTATTATAGCGATATAAAAAACATCATTCTGATTAGCGTTTATTTTAACATTATTAACTAGACTGAAAGCTTAACATAAAAAAATAATAACTTTATTAACAAGAGAACTTTAATTTAATCAAGAAACTCTTACAAGCAACTCAAATTAGCTTATTAGAGTTTCCTAATGAATTTGAAGATCAAAGCAATTAAACATTTTCAAAATGATTGTACTAGAAGCACTTTATTCTTTAAAATTTGAATATCGATGAGACTTTACTGTTTTATTTATTTATTTATTTATTTTTTAAATCCATTAAAACTCTTTTACAGTTTTTAGTATTACCTCTGTAATTGAAGCTATATGTTACAATTAATGAATATTTAATTTCATTTTAAAAATTATTAAATTTTTTTTGTTGTAAAATTGTTTTGCATTGTTTAAATAAATGACGTTATTATTTACACAAAAATTTGATATATCTGTAATTGCCTATATTGCTATTATAGTATATGTTTCTTGAGAGACCGTGTATATGTTAATATTTATGTAAATCTTTAAATTTTCAACACAAAGTATTCTTTTATTTTTATTTCTCAAATTTTTATTTACCCAAAGTACAAATGTTTAACCGCAGCACTGTAAAAAAAAAAAAAAAAAAAAAAAAAAAAAAAAAAAAAAAAAAAAAAAAAAAAAAAAAATTCCAGTAATATAACAGAAAATGTCTGGCAGCAAAAATTTGCCAGATTTTTTTTGTATACAGGAAATATCTGTTGGCAGAAAATTACGTTATTGAACGGCAGAAACACGTAGTTATACAGACATTTTCCGTTGAGAAAAGACGTAACCCGATCCGAACCCGACAAAATAAATTTCACCGTCACGCAACCCGAACCGAAACTAAAAAATTTAAGTTAACCGTTTTCGTCTTGACTGCAAATTGTGTTTTGTATATTTTTGTGGGAGAGGGCAAATTTTATCTATAAAAAAGAATGTGTTTATTAACCTTAATTATCAACAAGACGCATAAATGAAATCTATCAATAAAGCAGTTTTCTTTTTTTATCAAATTCATTCAGTAACACATCTTCTCTACATAATGATGGAAAAATATTAAAAATCTGGAGTTTTTATAGACAAAGAACTTTTCTTATTTATTTTTATAATATTTTCATTCAGTAACCCATCTTCTACGTAACGTTGAAAATCAACAGAAGTCTGCCTGTTCTGTAAGTATCATTATTGCAAAAATTTTCTTACATATATATTATAATAATGTTCTTTAGATACCGATGTTATCTGAGTAAAACTGGGAAACATAAAAAATCTGCCTCATCTGTAGAAATAATTATTACAGAAATTTTCATATATATTTTTTATAATTGTTTTCATTGGCAACCCATCTTCTCTCATTAAAGATGGGAAAACTTTAAAAATCAACCTCATCTGCAGATTTCATTAATATAGAAATTTTCATATATATTTTTATAATAATATCATGTATTTTTTTTTAACAACCTATCTTTTCTACATAATTCAAGGAAACATAAACAATCTGCCTCATCTGCAGATTTTATTAATACTTCTACACGGGATGGTTGTGAAAAATATACCCTTAAAACAAAAATGATGGAATTCAGTAATCTTAAATTTTCAGCCGCGTTAATGAAATCTGTCAAAAATACAGTTTTCTTATACATTTTTTATAAAATTTGAAGTTTCTGCTCCTATTTGTTATACTAAAATTATGCATAATCATTTAATACCTTGGACGTTCTGCAATAACATATGATTAGAATCCTTCATTAGGTCCGGAAAACCGTTTCCCGCTAAACTGACCCGACCCGCGGTTGGCGCTTATGTTCCTGTTTCGGATCGGGCTAACATCCATTTTTTTGAGTTCGGTTCGGGTTACGTTTGATGGATTCATTTTGTCGGGTTAACTTCAATTTTCAGTTTCGGGTCGGGTTGCGAGACGAAGCAATTTATTTTTTCGGGTTCGGATTCGGCTCGATGGATTTTTTTGTCAGGTTCGGGTCGGGTTTCGGGTTAACTCAAATTTTCAGGTTCAGATCAGGTTCCATGACAATGGAAATTATTTTAATGTTTTCGGTTTGTGCTGCGGTTCAATGGAATTTTTTTGTCGGGTTCGGGTTGAGTTTCGGGTTAACTTCCATTTCCAAGTTTGGGTGGGGTTGCGACACGAAGGAATTTTTTCGTCGATTTCGGATCGGGTTACGGTTTAACTTAAATTTTCAGTTTCTGGTTGGGTTGCGTGTCGACTTTGGGTTTCGCATTAACTTAAATTTTCATGCTTGGGTTAGGTTTCGGGTTAAATTAAATTTTCAGGTTCGGGTCGGTTTTTGGGTTAATTTAAATTTTCAGTTTCGGTTCGGGTTGCGTGACGACAAAATTTATTTTTCGGGTTCGGATCGGGTTACGGTTCGATGGAATTTTTTTCCTGGTTCGGGTTGGGTTTCGGGTTCGGGTCGGTTTGCGACACGAAGGAATTTATTTTATAGGGATCGGATCTGGTTACGGTTTGATGGAATTTTTTTTGTCTTGTTCGGTTTGGGTTACTGGTTAACATCGAATTTTTAGGTTCAGGTTGCTTAGCGACATGAAGGAATTTATTTTGTCGGGTTTGGATCGGGTTACGGTTCAATGGAATTTTTGACGGGTTTGGGATTTGGGTTAACTTCAATTTTCAGTTTCAGGTCGGGTTGCGTGTCGACTTTGGTCTTAGAGTTAACTTCTATTTTCAGGTTTGGGTTAGGTTTCGGGTTAAATTAAATTTTTACGTTCGGGTCGGTTTTGGGTTAACTTAAATTTTCAGTTTCGGTTTGGGTTGCGTGACGACGAAATTTATTTTGTCGGGTTCAGATCGGGTTACGGTTCGATGGGGTTTTTTTGTCGGGTTCGTGTCGGATTTCGGGTTAACTTGAGTTTTCTGGTTCGGGTCGGGTTGCGACTCGAAGGAATTTGTTTTGTGCTTTGAGGATCGGGTTACGGTTCGATGGAATTTTTCTGTCGGGTTCGGGTCGACTTCGAATGGAATTTTCAGGTTCGAGTTGGGTACAACACCATATTTTGACAAAGAACTGGTCATTTTCTAAATAGGCATGGTCATTTTTCAATTAGCCTAACATTATCTAGGCTCTTTGCAATGAGTTTAAAAAAATGTCAGGCTGATTGAAAAATAAATGACCATATTCCAATTAGCCTAACGCCGTCTAGGCTCTTTGCAATAAGCCTGAAAAACATCAGGCTGAGTGAGAAAAGGGAAATGATCCTCCAATTAGACCGGCTCTTTGCAAAGAGCCTAGGCTGTTTGCAAAGAGGCGGATTTCCCAATTGGCCTACGACATATATATGTATGTATATATCATATCTGAATTACTTTAACATTTTTACAATGCAATAAAATTCTAAAAAACACGTATAAAGTAAAATTTTTTGTCATTTTAATTTTATCTTTTGATAAATTGATGTGTATTTCTTAGAAAAAAAAAAAAAAACTAAAACTTTAAGTAGATTATTGTTTTTTCTCCACGATTTTATGTAATTTTCGTAAAACATGCTCTAGCATGTTAATCGAAAAAGTTTAAAAATTAAAAATATACATAAATTAAGCTAAGAAATAATAATTTTAATTAGGTAAATGTTGAAATTGCGCGTTTTTTCAGTACGTGATTTTACTGAACATCGAATGTAACAAATAAAAAAATATATAAAACAATTTGAGTCTGATTCTGGTAGTGGTTGGGTTGGCGGAGGCGAGTGAAACATACAAATGCACTTAGGTTTGTTTTTACTTAAAACGATAAAAAAGTATTTAAGAATTTTCTTCTTCAACACTTTAAAATTTTAAGAGAAAAATTTTTAATCAAGTGTTTCTCATGTAATCCTTTATATCAATAAATGTGTTATTTCTCATAAAATGCGACATAGTATAAAGAGAACAAATTGCGTTTTTGTAAAAAAAATAAATAATAAATACATTTAATTGATATGGAAACATGGCTTTTTTTTAGCCACTTTCTTAAAAAGAACGCAAAGAACAAATTTACATGTATTTAAAAAAATAATAATTGTATGTTATAAAAGCTATTTAATATCAGTAATACTCTGACGTGCATGCTTCAACATATGTAGGAAAAAAAGTTAATTAACAAGTAATATAATTTTTTTTTAAAGTCAATTCCTACTTTTTAATCATAAATATATAAAATAAACCAGTGCAGCATTAATGTCCCACGTTATCTTTATTGAACATTATTTTATAATCATCGTTGCGGTATTTTATTTTTTGTTGCCATCACTCATTTGAGATAAATCTTTCATTTCATTTATGAAAACAATGGGAGAATTTTTTTTCTCCCATATAAAAATTAAAGTTAATTAATTAAATTTAATTAATGAATTAATATTTGAAAAAAAACTGTATTAACATCAATTGTCATCCAGTACAAGTTAAAAAAATTTATTTGAACTTGAATGGATGAATAGAAAATATTTTATTAACGATTGAAAATTCCAACAAGATATATATAGGGAGAGTGTGAGCTAATAGTAGGAATCTAAAAAAAAAAATGAATTTTTTTTTCATTATTCGTTTATAAAATATATATATATATATATATATATATATATAAATAATATAATATTAATATATATATATATATATCTACATTAATTGTTTTAGAAATAGCTGGAAGAATAAATGTGCACGTTTATAAAATTGTAATGTTTTTCTTCGTTAGATATTTTTAAAACAATCTATCATAAAAATATGATGCTGTACAACACTTTGCTCCATTCTCAATATTGTAAAATTAGATCTAAACTTAACTAAGATTAACTTAAAAAAAGTCCTTCCAGCCTGTACCGGGAGGAAAAGTTAGCTTTCCTATATCTTCGTTTTAAAATTTTAGCTAATGTTACACGAAAACAGCAAGCTAAAATGCAAAGAAACGTTTACAAAAGATTCGTTAATACTGAATTTGAATAAGAAATTCGCCAAATTATTCAGCAATAGCCAAATTGGCTTCATTTATGAAGACTTATTTTGGTCGCCAAATTTGGCATATTTCGCCAAATGTCGTCAATTTTGGCGAGAATTTGGCGCTAATGGATATGAATATATAGTTTTATGCTTATGATTGGGAAAATTATTACAACAATGAAAGAAAATAATTTGCGAGTAATATCGCGTTAATGTGCTGTTTTGTTTCAAAATATCAGCCACCCTAGAATTTCAAACATCTCAGCCATTTTTTTAAGATAGAGGTAAACCGAAAAATGCTCTGGAATCCTTGTATCAAGGCCTAACACGTAATTAAAAAATAAATTTGAATTATTATTTTTTTTGTTTGTTTATTTTAGTTTTAAATATTTAAATAGCCGCCATCTTGAAACAAAATGGCGGACCAAGCTGGCCAACGAAATCGGTCGAGACATTAGTGACCTTAATACACACAATTAGTTTCATCAAAATCGATTCATAAATACGGGCGTTATCGTATGACATAGGTCAGATATATATATATATATATATATATATATATATATATAAATCAGCATTTGAATGGAGGGTGGTTTTCGGGTCTGGGGGTCATGATCGGTGAAAATATATGGAGATTTTCCGGAACTGCTTTCCTCCGAACGGCTGCAATAGGTAGCTTTATACTTTTTTGTATTGAAAGCTACCTAAAATGAGTACTTATTACGAATTTAGGAATTTACGCAGTATTTACACATTTTAATCTCACTATAAATTTTTCCATAGATGAAAAAGAATTTCAAGGTAGAACCACAGAGCTTTTCGGGATGCTGATTGATTGAAAATAATTTTATCTGAACAATTATATTTTGTTATTATCTGCATGGGATACGGTAATATATGACTCTACATGTAATATTATGACATCATGTATGTTTCAATATTTAGTAGTAATAATAATACTAATAAATTGCTTAATTCTCTTCAGTTCGTTGGAGATTCTTTTATTTCAAACATATGTTTCATTCTTTAAATTTAAATTAAGGGCTACTTTACCGAGAGAATGAATTGTGATAAAACATTAAAAATATTAGAAAGTTGTTATGTCTCTTTAATTCTGATGTAATATATTTTCC
Source organism: Maratus michaelseni (assembly GCA_963931845.1). NCBI lineage: Eukaryota > Metazoa > Arthropoda > Arachnida > Araneae > Salticidae > Maratus > Maratus michaelseni. Next base: position 405,562,265 of record OZ007592.1, read on the forward strand.
AAACACCTTCAAATATTCTTAATGTCATTTGAGCAGTACGCAAAATAACTATATTCGTTAAATTTCAGTAAATGGCATATTCGTTAAATTTCAGGAAACCTCCACTTTTGTGATTTGGATAAGTTAAATTGTGAGAAAAATCCCATTGTCTGTGCCGGAAAATTTGGCTTTTTTTTTGTTTCGATGTGGTTGTTGCGAAGTTTTCATGTTTGATAAGATGATTTGGTAAATTTAAAAATAAAATAAAATAAAATATAAATAAATATAAATAATATAAATATAATATAAATAATATAAATATAATATAAATAATTATAAGTATAAAAATAATATATAATAATATGTAAATAAACTATAATATTATGTAATAAATAATATATAATATAATATAATATAATATAATATAGAATAATATATAATGTAATAATAAAAAAATTATCATATTATATATATATATATATATATATATATATATATATATATATATATATATATATATATATATATATATATATATATATATATATATATATATATATTATAATATATAATAAGATATAAATATAATATAATTAAAATAAAATAAAATGTAATTAAAATATCATGAAATATATTTAAAATAAAAATTTGGTAAGATGCTAAAACGGCCTTTTGGTGCCTTTTGTATTTTTTCGCCAACCGCGGCAAGCAGCACAGGATACGGAACTCTTCCCTATCTTATTAACATAAAAGTTTTTTTTTCCAAAAATTGAATATAAATTTTAATTCGAAAGGATTAATCATATTTTTGTAATAAATCTCTTCCATCCAGTCGAATCATGTTCAATGTTGAATTTCTTAGCGGCGTGCCTCCTTGCTACAGAATCATTGACAATAACTTTCCATTAAAACTATAGATATTACTTTGATCTCATCTTTTGACAGTGTTTATAAAATTAGTTTACATTTAATCATATTTTCTGAACGAGCCTATTTAGGATTTTTTTCATGAAAATGAATGATAATACTTTTATATTATACAAATATTTATTTAAGTGTGCCATGGGATCCAACACGGGCAGCCCGAGGGAAAAAAAACATGCTGCTAGGTGCACAGAACAGATTTAAAAATCGTTTTTCATTGGTGGCTCTAATAGATGTTTTACCTTAAATATATACATTTGTAAATTCTCATCAATTACACTAAAATGATTTTTATATAAAAGATATCAGTTATGTATTCAAATAATGTAATTTTGTGATTTATTAAAAAACACATATTTACATGAAATACATAGTATGTGTCGTAATCTCCTTTAAAATCCATCCGCACACAAAATTTCAAAGGAATTAGCATTAAAAGGAGTACCATACACTTTTATTAGTTAGGTGAAGAAGGTGATGGTTTTCTCTCTAATCTAGGCAATTGTGGTAACTCTGTCACTTCATCATGGTTTGTAAATTTTACATTAACATTATTCTAGCAAATAAATGTAATGGTTGAGCAATGTGGTCACAAATTTTAAAATATCATGCACTGTAAAAAATTTGGTGTAAAGTTCCAGAGAAAAGTTATGGCAGCTATTCTGCCACAGGTTTTCCCAGGAATTTCACCAAAGAAATACCAGGAAACTTACACAAATCAGGAAAGCCCAGAAACCTATAATCTGGGATGTTACTCATGAAATCTCAGTTAGGTTCCACAATTCGGAAAAGTCTAGAAACCTATAATCTGCAACGTCACTCATTAAATTTCAGTTATAGGTTCCATCATTCTGAAATCTACAATCTGGAACGTTAATCATGAAATCTCAGTTAAGTTCAATAATTCTGAAAAGCTCTGAAATCTATAGTCTGAAATGATACTCATGAAATCTCAGTTAGGTTCCACCATTCTGAAAAGCTCTGAAACCTGTAATCTGGTACGTTACTCATGAAATCTCAGTTAGGTTCCAATATTCTGAAACCTATAATCTGGAACATTACTCATGAAATCTCAATTATGTTCCTCCATTCTAAAACACTCTGAAACCTATAATCTGGAACGTTACACATAAAATCTCAGTTAAGTTTCTACATTATGAAAAGATTTGAAACATTAACACAGAAAACGGTAATGTTCCTGGGAAAGCCAGTGGCAGCAATTCTGCAACAGGTTTTTCCAGGAACTTTACTAAAAATGTGCCTGGAAAGTTACACAAGTCTGGAAAGTCCAGAAACCTATAATCTAGAATTTTAAGGCCCTTTTTCAATCAGAAGTCGCTTCTAATCTTCCGCATGTTCTTCAATGGGTTTTAAGATGCTTCACAGTTATCAGAATATCTCATCAGAGTTCATATTTTCTAATTATTTCTTTCGCATTAGAAGATCACTTTTCCTTTGCTGTTTCCAAGAATTTTGTTTTTTAAAATTTTATTTTGATTTTTAAAAAATAATCATTTATTTTTTCTAATTTAAAATAAAATATATTAAAACAGTTCTGAGAATTTTCAAAAAGTAGCAAAGAAAGAGAGGTTTTTTAAGCATCTAAAGCAGTGGTTTCCAACCTGTTTTTAGCCGCGCCCCACCAAAACTTCTCTAAAATGATGATGCCCCCCTCCCCCTATAACATATAATTCTTATAAAATTTTAAAAGAATTTACTCCTGATAGAGTAAAAAGCATTTAACATTGATCCTGAAACGTGCCGAAGGTAATGGATAAATCAAATATTTTTTATAATCATCTGATACTCCTCGTAGTTTACTGGCACACGGTCGCCACGTATGCGTGATGTATAGAGTGCTCAGAATCCTTGATTAGAAAAATCAATAATTTTGAATAAAACATTTTTGTCTTATTTAATCACAGATTTTCTACGATTAAATTACGCAACAATTTCTAATCAGAATAAAACATGATAAAGGAAGGTCGTCAAGTAATTGTTTAATATACACTTGAATAGTTTCATGTGTAAAATTGATTTTCATGTGACATATTGCAGTGCGACTCATTCAATAAATAATCGAAAAAGTTGTTTAAAATTCTAAAATACTTATAAATCAGAAAAATTATAAAGAATTTTTAAGTATATAAAAGGTATCTAGATATATATTAAAAAGTTTTTTTTTCTATAATTGTTCTGGTAGAATTGTATTTAAAACTTTTGAATGGATATTTTTTTTTTTAATTGAATAAAAAACGTTTTTTTTTTTTTTTTAAATTTGAATGTGTAACTTTTATTTACAGTCTACAACATTACTATTAGAAAAACAATTCAGAAGGTATGGGTTCAGGGTTCACAGAAATTCCGAATTGTCCCCTTGAAAAGTTAAATTGCCCCCCTGAAAAGTCAAATTGCCCCCCTGTGGGGCGTACGCCCCCCGTTGGGAACCACTGATCTAAAGGAAAAGAAATAATTAACAAATATAAATTTTGTGCCGAGATATTCTAACTGTGGGGCATCTCAACGCCCACTGAATAAGACAGGGAAACAAAAAAGCGACTTCTAAGTGAATTACCTTAAAGTTTCACCATTAATAAAAATTTTGAAACCTGTAATCTGGAACAATATACATTATGATCCGAGATTGTTAATTTAAAAAATATTTAACACAAAAATATACCATTTTGGGAGGAAAAATTGAAAGCTTAATACTATTTTAAATGTTAAATCCCATCAGAACTATTTCAATAACGGAATATTTTAAAAAATGAATATTACATCAGCATTAAGAAAACAAATATACTTGACATGCTACTCGTGAAGAATTTATATTAGTTAACAATATGTTTGGGAAATATAAATTAACTTAAAATAAACAATAAAGAATAAAGCTAATTCTTAACTTTGATTTTACACAAGATACTTAGTACTCAACATTTTCATTCCTTTTTAAAAGTTGTACATTTCTTTTATTATTATTTATTACAATAGTTCTCGCTGTTTTTCTTGAAAGACAAAACATCATTAGAATAGTGTTTAAATTTGTGGTGATGCATACTATTGCATGAATTGAAATTAAATTAAGCAACTCCATAAGTAAAAATAATCATTCTGCTTTATTTATATACATATCAGTATACTTTTAAATACATTGGTATCAAATTTAACAATAAAATATATCTTCAAATGTGATTACCTGTACCTTATCCTTTATGTCCAACAAAGGCATTTGTTACCTCCCCCCTCTAGTTTTAACAGTAGTATTTCGTGTATGTCACTGGAGGAAAAATGCAGCAATCATTTTGATTATAAAAATACTTTTATAATTTGTATACACTATACTATTTAAATTAAAAAATCAATATCAAGTTATTATCTAGAATTAATCATTTCAGAATCTTATTTAAACAATTTTTTTAAAATGTTTTCAAAATTTACACAAAATCTTTTAAATTAAAGGCCATATGTTTTAACATAACCAAAGTCAATGGTTGTGCATGATGATTATTGCTGCCCATAGTGTAACAAGAAAGTGGATGCCAATTTTTAACGTTGAATGCTCTATGCAATCATATTTATTATTGACAGATATGGAAAAGGCTCCATAATGGTCAATAAAATTACAATCTCACTTTTCCACAATAAACCAAACATCCTTGTCATTGGTAATAATTATCTCAATTTTGCCAAAGATAGATTCCCCTGTTAAAAACACTACTATTAAAATTTGACCAGTTTTATATTCAACTGTCCCAATTGTTACTTTTGGAGTACATACAATGTTATCAAAAGGAATAATCTTTGTTATAAGGATCTAACTATCGGAATTGATTTTTTTTTACATTTAAAGGTTCTGTTATTTTAGTTTCAAATTCAGTATTTAAAAAATCGTTTGGTGACTGGTTATAGCGGCATAAAATGAGTTGGTGTTTAAATGCTATAGTATATGGCACATTTTTACATTAGTTAGCATGAAATGCAATATCTTTTAAGATTTTGTGTTTTGCCTCAAACCTGGAGCACCAATAATTAATAAGTGGGCCGAAATTCAAAATATGTTGTGGATAGTGCATTAAACAGTTATGATTTAGTTGATATTCACTGAATAGACTTTTAAATTTATATAAGTGATCCTTAATCTCGGACTGCAGTACATCAACATGTCCCATGGTAAAAGTTGGAGAACATAGCATTTCAATTATTAGCTTTAAGTGTAAAAAAAAAAAATCCACATTAAATTATCTTTTCGTACTATGTCACCAGTTAGTAGTGGCAGCAATCTGACCAAGGTCCAGTTTTGAGATGCAGTTCCTATTAATGTGTTTTTATGCAAGTTTTGTGCTTCTGGTTTGTTGCGTGCATCAACAGAACCATACTGAAAACTAAAAATCCTTTCAAAAAATCTAACGTAAATATATTGTCTTTGATAAGTTGTTGTAAGACAAGAGAAACTTCATAAGGAACTATTCCTTCAAAAACATCATGCATCAAATCTGGAGGAAGTCCTTGAATGACATGGAATTCCTGAATTTCATTTAATGGTGATGCGAACTTTACACTATATATTTTAATACGAGTCGGATCATTTTCAATTGCTAATGTATGCGTGTTATATTTATCTACTGTACATAATATGAACTCACTTGCTTTGGTACATTCTTGAATTTGTGGACATTTGTATTAAGCATGTTCTGCATTTCCGCAGCACTTTCGGAGAAAATCTTTCTAAAAAACCTCCGATATGATGATTGCCCAAATTATCAGCACTACAAAATCGGAATGCACAATCAAATTCCCTAACTCCATGTATATTAATACCAGCCAGCTAGAAAAAGTTTGCAAAAAAGTGCACAAAATCCGAGCATATTTGGCAGCTCTGCTTATGCACAAAAAGTGCAAACTGAATTTTGCACAAAAAGTGCATAAAATGTATCCCTAAATTGTATACTTTTAATGCACAATCAGAGGTGCCAAATACGCTCAGATTTTGTGCACTTCTTTACACTTTTTTTGTATACTGAATAATCCTGAAATTGTACACTTTTTATGTACAATCAGAAGTGCCAAATACGCTTAGATTTTGTGCACTTTTCTAACACTTTTTTTGCATACAGAATAATCCCTAAATTGTTCAATTTTTATGTACAATCAGAGGCGCCAAATACGCTCAGATTTTGTGCACTTTTTATGTACAATCATAGGCGCCAAATACGCTCAGATTTTGTGCACTTTTTTTTTACACTATTTTTGCATACCAAACATTTCAAGCATATAAATCAATATTCAGCTTACTGTGAAATTTATTGTTATTCTAATCACCATAGTAATAAAACCACTTTTGGAAAGATTCACAATTATAAATAGAATTAAAAACAACGATTTTATCAGACATGGTACAAGTTCACCAAAACATGGAAAATGAAAAAAAGCTGAAATCTAAATTTAATTATGTAAATTTTATAATTAAAAAAAAAACAAAATAAAAATATTTCAATATTATTGAGAAAATTATTACGCTTACTTGAAAACAGCTGCAAAATAAATATCTTCAATATATATAGTCTAAATGTTGGTTGAAAATGTTTGCACTTAGGGCATTGATACACAATCGCTAAAATCAAGTTGCTGTTGGGAAGAAATGAAAGAAAACATGACACACAAAAAACAAAATTGCGGTACAGCCGCTGCGTTTATTTGAAATCACAACATAAATAATTAACTAATGGTACTTGTGTATTTGTTTGAATGTACAGTTAACACTTAAATGTCAAAACAACAGTCATTGCATACTTAAAGAGCAGATACCCCAATAATGTCAAAAAGTTTGCAAATTACCAGATTCTAAATTTACCAGACACAGTTGACATAACCTTTAAAACACAGTTGAAAAACTTATCACTATATTGAAATAGGATTCCTTCCACCATGTCTGTAATCTTCACAATGTTCAGTAGATACTTTATCTTTTGCATGGGCTGATGTATCTTTGGATGAGTTTCATTAATAAAATCAATTTCAAAGCTGTATCCAGTTTCTATTTACTATGAAAAAAAAATAATAAATTAAATTTTAAATCATGCAGAAATATACAAACTGAACTACATTAAAGACATTACATAAATATAAGAATTCAATATTAAATTTTATTAAGTAGTTTGCTTTTGTACTGGAAAAAAATATTATTTATTTTTTATCTACTTATTGCCGGATGTAATAGACGATAAACCGGCAAATGTTAATCATATAAAAGTTTTGCCAAATCTCAATTATTAAAAAAAAAATTATATATTTAGGTGGTGTGTGTGGGGAGGGAGGGGGGGGGGTTATTGTCAGAAGAAAAATAATAAATTATTTAGAAAGCTTGAACATTTTTTTAAAGCAAGTTGTGAATCTCTAAACAAAGAATTTGATTTTCAATAAATTTTTAAATAAATCTCAATTTTACGTATTTTTAAAATGAAAGTTTGAAAAACTGAACGTTGTTGTCCAGGCAAAGTTACTTTTGATTTATAGACGAGCCCCGAAGGGCAAAGAAGTTTGTATCTGGGATCTGGGTAAACATACTTTCAGAATTTATATTAAAATCAGAAACAACCTTACGTAGAATGGGTTAAACAGATAATGTTTGTATATTTTTTAAACACTACAAAATATTAAAAATCGTTAATAAAAATGTCACATTTTTGATCAAACGTCATTTTTTGATTTTTAAATATTAAAAGAATGAGTAATCAAAAATGTTTTAATTATTACACCATAAATGATTATATACATGGATCAGTAGAGATCAATATAAAAGCTACTGGTAATTGAAACATGTTATAAATAGACAACATTACACACCAGCTGATGTCCATAGATGTAAAAACTAGACACCAACGGGCCGATTCTCAACAATTAATTTTACTATAGTATAGGATCCATTATCCAGAATTCCAAAAAAAATTTCATTCAAAAATTTTCTGATTTAAAAAAGTTTTACAAAAATTATGCAGATAAATTGAAAATTTTATGGATTTTTAGTTTTTTCAAATCTTTGTTTCAATGTGTTAATAACTAAAATAATGTTACTTCAGTAGCGTATTCAGGAGATCACGGGGACCCTCCCCCGCGGATTTATTCAGAGATGTTTATAGAGGAAGACACAAAGTATAGGCATGTAAGTTTTCTGAAATTTATTAACTTTTCACAGAATTCTTAATAAACAATTCTTTAATCGTTCATGGAAACCCCCCACCCCAAGAATTTAATCAAACGGTCGCGGAAAAAAATGGAAAATTTGTCAGAAATATGTAGAAAAAAAACCACAAACTTTGCAAATTTCGTCGAACGATCACAGGAAAAAAATCAAAGTTAGCCGAACAATCATGGAAATAAATCGCAAATTTTGTCAAACAATTGCGAATTTTTGTCAAGAGGTCACATATATATATATTTTTATCAAGAAGTCGTAAAAAATCACAAATTTCATCAATCGACGAGGGGAAAAGTCGCAATTGTTGTAAATTGGTTCAGACACACACACACACAAAAAAAACAAGAATTTTGTGAAACAAGTGCAGAAAAGAAATCACGAATTTCATCAATCATTTGCGATATACGACTGCGAAATTCATCAATCAATTGTGGATGAAATCTATAATTCCGGTCATTAGGCTGCGGGGGAAAAATCGAGAATTTCATCGAACAATTGCTAATAATAATTGCGAATTGCGGGAAACATAAGGAAGTAATCACGATTTTCGTTCAACAGTCGCGGAAAAAATCGTGAATTTTGACGAACGATCGGGGAAAATATCACGAAATTTTCCAAGTCGCATAAAAAAAATTCAGTAGGAAGGGGTGGAAAGGACGGCGCCTAGTTTTTATTTCACATCTGCTGTCAGTAGCATATTAGCTTAATATTCAGGGCTCTGGAGTCGGTGGGAAAAACGACAGACTGACTCCTGGAACTTTACGGAGACAGACTATGACACTGGTATGACTAATATACCGATAATACCAGTGTTGCCTATAAGGCGGATTTTTTAGAATTCAGATTGCTACCACTTGTTTAGAAACAGTAATATTCGCTTTATTTAATTTGTCGTTAAATAGGAAAAATACTACTGTTTTTTAAATGTGGTAGCAATCAAGCAATCGGAATTATGTAAAAATACAATTGGCCAAATATGTACAATTTTGGCTTTATGTCGGATCCCACATAATCAAAGAATAAAAGCGAAAATTTTACTTTTTTGGCGTTAATTTGGTTCTCGTCTAAAAAAAAAAAAAAAAAAAAAAAGGAAAAAAATACATTTTGGGAGCCTATGACAGCGGACATTTTGTGTCCGTAATACAAAAAATCCAAATATTGAAAGCGAAAAAAAAAGAGGAAAATAAATTGGCTTTATTTCGGGTCCTGCAGATCCGAAATAATGGAAATTTCCCTCCCTCGTCGTTATTTCGGGTACCACGAACTTGGGAGAGAAAATTTACAATTTCACGTTTTTTTACTTGTTGTATACCCGAGAAAAAGGGAGAAATTCACAATTTCAGTGTTATCTATGGTCCCACAGACCCCAAAGAATCCAATAGAAACACAAAAAAGAAAAGTTGAAAAGGTTTCTATATCAACATTATTTCGGGTTCCATGTACAAGGAAAATGACTCCAAAAATAGCAGGCATTTAGATTTACCAATTTCGCATTACAACAAGTTTTAGTGTTTCCCCTAGGCGTTTTCGAGAGGGCACAGCGTCCTGCCCGTTTTTTTATAGTTGTAAATGCGCCCTGTCCGTTTTTATATAGCTGGAAATGTGCCCTGATTATTTTGGGTTCGTAAAAAGTTGCTGTCGCTAATTTCACCAAACGGGTGCGGGACACTATCGCAAAATTCATCTATCGGTCGCGAGAAAATATCGCAAAATTCGTCTATTGGTCGCGGGAAAATATTGCGAAATTTGTCACTCGGTCGCTAGAAAAAATTACGAAATTCGTCAATTGGTCATGTGTAAAAAATCTCGAAATTCAGCAGTTGGTTGTAAAAAAAAAATCGCAAAATTCATCGACGATCGCATCCCCCCCCCACACACACACGCAAAATTCACTTATCGGTCGCAGGAAAAAACTGCAAAATTTGGCAATCAGTAGCAGGAAAATATCCAAAATTTTTCAGTCAGTTGCAGGAAAAATCACAAAACTATTCTGTCAATCATGAAGAAAAAAATAGCAAAATTCGCCCATTGATCTCATGAGAAAAATCGCTGAATTTGTAAATCGATTACTGCAAAAAAATAGAGAAATCTGTATATCTGTCACAAAAAAAACATTTATTTTTCTTAGAACGTTGTATTGAAATTTATAAAGTAGCATAGACAGTTGAAAAATGAATAATTCGTGTTCCAGAAATTTATTTTTTGAGATAGTAAACAATAAGAAATGCTTTAATAAATTATATTGTTTTAAAGAAAAATGTTCCTGAAATAAATGAGTATTTTTTGGAGGGGGGGGGGAGGTAGTGGATAAGCAGCATAGAGATGCGTGAAAAAAAAATTCAATGTGCAAATTGATCTGAAGGAAATGTGTTTTTTGGAATAATAAATATTTTTTAAAACAAATGTTTTCAATAAAAAAAAAATTAAAAATCAAAATCTCTACATTACTAAAATAAAAGGCAATTAAGCCATATTTGTATTGTTGTTTCGCATTTCATTTGAAATAAAATTTACTTTTGTTTGATATTGACACTTTCATTTACTTTTTGTTTGACATTTAACTGATGATGCACTTTTGATATTAAAAAGGATTATAATGACATTTCTCTCTATTCTAAAAAAGTAACCGGTGCTTTTTTATCGACTTATATTAAATAAAGTATTCCATATAAAAACATGAAATTGGTAGTTTTATAGAGATATGTATGACACACTGAAACGGACAGTTTTTAATTATAAGAATTATTTTAGGCACTATTTAATGTTGAAATTGGTCAATTTATTTCATTTATATAAGCTTTATAGGATCAAAAACTATACATAGCAATTTAAGCATTTTTTGCAGGCACATATTTGACTAGATTTCAGTTTGCAAAGTTTAATAATTTTTTTTAATTCGACTAATTTTGTAGATTTTGTAGAATCTTTTATTCAAAATATCATTAGCTGAATAAAGGTTTAATTCATAGTTTGAAATAGCCGATTTTTTTACCTATTGTTGCCAAATTTTAACGAGCTCAAATAATAAAATTTACAAATACTTTTCATTAGAAAAATATGTTTATGTGTGAACATTAAAATAGAAAGAAAACTTTAAAATAATTAAGCTATTACTTACGAAAATCACTAAAAAGCCCTTTTCATAAAAATGTGCCCATTTTGTTCAGCTGAAGTGCTTCTTTTTAAAAGGAGCACCCTGCCAATTTTTATATAGATGCAAATGTGCCCATTTTGGTTTTGCAAAAATTAGCTAACAGCTTCATTCAACCCACAAATTTCTCCAATATGCTGTGGGGAAGATCTTAATATTTGCCAATCCGAAGCAGGAAATGCCTGCAAAATTCTACAATTGGCTGCGAAAAAATATCCCAAAATTAGTCTAGATGGGTTGCGGGAAATATCTAATTTTACTTATATCAGACACGGGGAATCACAAATTTCATCATCTATTGCAGGAAGAAAACAAAATTTGCCAATTGGTTGCATAAAATATACCAAAGTTTGTCAATTGGTCGCAGAAAAAAATGTGAAGTTGATCAATCAGTTCCATGAAAAAAATCGTGAAATTCATCCATCAGTCATGGGGGAAAATATTGCGAAATTAATCAATGGTCACATGAAAAGATACACGAGTTTAGCGAATAAAGCTTGAAAAAAATAATAAATAAAATTTGTAAAAAAAAAAAAAAAAAAAAAAAAAAAAAAAAATCCGGAAATTTATCAATTGGCAGCATGAAAAACCATAAAATTTGCCCATTGGCAGTCTATAAAAATGCATTTTTTAAAGACATTTTCTCAAATATAAAATATTTGGCATTGTTTTAAAGACATTTTCTCAAATATAAAATATTTGGCATTGTTTTAAAAATATCTTAAAATAACAGAGATACAAATAAATATTTCTCTTCTGTTTTTTTGGGGTGAAGGGGGGGGGGGATTATATTTAAATGAAAGGAATAAAATATAACTGTATTTTCGTGATTGACAAATTAACAATATTTTCCTATGATCGATCGACTTTTACAAAAAAATTTTTGGTGGCGATTAACAAATTTCTCGATCCCCCCCCTCCCCCTCCTTATCGCCCAAGTGACATATTTCGCAAGGAAAACAACCAAAAGAGCACGTCAAAATAGCAGCAATTGCTATAATTGTATTTTATACGGAGTAATACAAACATACGAATTATCAATATAAAATTTCTAAACAAATAAAGCTTATTATAAAATCATACTTAAGCGAGATGGATTGACAAGTGTCATCGACCACAAATTTAGTAGCAGCTCTGCTCTATCATCTTATACTTCCATCTGCAAGCTTGTTAATATCCATATATATTTTACTCCCTGAAAAAAAAGTTAATACAAGAAAATCAATATGATCTAATAAAGAATAGTTTATAAAGGATTTCACTCGGGGCATATAAAACTGTTTTGGGAGGCTGAATTTCTAGTTTCTACTGTTAACATTTTTTTAAGTGAAACTAATTTTATTACATTTATTGTGTAATACTCTTAATGAAGATGGTAATAGTAATTTAAATTTATTTTATAAGCTTTTATTAAAATTTTCTAGATTTCATTTTAAAAATTACCTGTAAAATTATTCTGCTCCATGTAATGCACACTTACATGCATTGTTCCGTGCACTCTTTTCTCGGTTCAATAGATATTCGCAAGTTTTAATAAAAAAGTAAAATTTCCGAAAATATTCTTTTTTTTTTCTTTTTCTTTTAATGCAATACAAAAAATATAACCAAATCAGAATAAATATAACTTGAAATTGCAGCTGTCAAATTATGTATTGATAATGTAATTTAGAAAGTTTAACAACTCAAATTTACAACTAACGGCCCTCAACGGAGGAAAAGAAATTACTTTCCGAATAACCCAATATAACAGCTGTAACAATCATTATGTAAGAAGAGAATATTACATCCACCGTTAAATGCATCGTGAGCTAAGAATTAAACGCATTAAAAATTTGAAGACGTCAGATGTGTATGACGCCTTCAAAATTTAAAAGAAAAACTTACATAGCACCTTGCTTTAATCAAAATAATCATTTTAACAGCGAATAATTTGCGAAGAATCCGTCATTTAAATAAGATTAATGTAAATCCATATTCATGAGAGACATTATTTAAAATGGATGATGAAATACTAATGAATAACGCATTAAAAGATATTAAAGAACTGTTATGAGTAATTATGTATAATTAGTATAAATATTTTTTTATTCTGAAAAATGTATTCATAATGTAAACATTCAGTTGCATTTCATAAAAGATATTCATTTTCAAAATGTTATGTTACATTTGATTAAAATATTTTTTTTTAATGAGTAATGCGATATTTATATCTGATAATTTAATTAGAAAACACTGATTAAATATTTGATTTAAAATATATTTGAAAAAAAGTTATTATATGGAAATATATTTATGACATCAATCCTTACCAATCCTTACCAAATTTTTGGTAAGGCCTCCATTTACTTATTTTTTTCAACTGAAAGAAGCATTATGTTCGTGCATTAAAATATTTTGTGTAGGATGCAATTAAATAAAGTTTCCGTTAATACAATTTATTCTTAAAGCTATGTGTCATTTAAACTATTCCTTTTTGGTCGCGACTGTTTCTCACATGAGTAAAATTTTGACTAAATGTCGACTTATCCGTGTATTTTTTTGTGATCTTTTGCACCAAATTTTTATTGTTGTGCAGAATTAAAAATAAATTTTGTTGGAATTTCATAAATTTAATTCATAAATTTTAATATAAACCAATAAATAGCCTCTACCTAGAATAGAATTCTACCTAGATTATTAAAGTAATATTTTAAATTATGTGTCCCATTTAGAAGGTTAGTATATGTCATATATATATTTTCAAAGGTGTCCTTTTTTTTTTTTTTTTTTTTTCCAATTTTTTTCCAATGATTGTTAGGGCTTGGAATTGTCACAAAATTTTGGCTTTAAGCTTGTGACAGTTACAGAAAACAATCATTCTTTGCTTATAATGTGGTTTCCCAGCCCTTGAAAAAGTAAATTACATTATAAGCTTGCATTTGTGTTTTTTTTTTTTTTTTTTTTTTTTTACTTATGTTTCACTTTTTGAATAAATACTTCATTTGTTAGGACTATGTTTTATAATGTGTAATTTGACATAGCTATTTGGGATAATAATTTCATTGCATTTGGTCAGTTATTTCTGTTTCAATGGTTAATTTTTGCAATAAGTTTTTATATATATATATATATATATATATATATATATATATATATATATATATATATATATATATATATATATATATATATATATATATATATATATATATATATCAACATTTGAACAGAGGGTGGTTTGGGGGTTTGGGGGTCATGATCGGTGAAAATATACCAAAATTTTTTGGAATAGTTTTCCTCCGAACGGCAGCAATCAGTAGCTTTTTGTATTGAAAGCTACTTAATACACGGTCCATCGACTACTGTAGGCAAGTACATTTCTTGATTTGCAAAATACGTCGTTCACCAAAGTTTACAAAACGTCATAAAGACGTTCGTGTTCAATTGGCCCGAAATTACATAAATTGGACAGATGAATGATTGAGTGTTCTTTTCAGTGATGAAAGAAATTTAATTTAGATGTCCCCGAAGGTTGGGCATAGTACTGGCACGATATTCACAAAGAACCACGAACCTTTTTTCAGCAAACAAGACGGAGGGGCTCACTCATGGTGTGCGGAGCATTTTCTTATATTGAAACAACCGGTATTGTATTTTTGAAAGGTCGACAATTTCTAGAATATTACTAGAAAACGCTTGAATTACAGTTACTTCCATTTGGAAAGTTTCTAGGTGAGGAGAAATGGATATACCATCAAGCCAATTGCTGCATTTACATGTCCAACTCTGCAGTGCAGTGGTTTAGATAAACCAAGTAACTGTTATGGACTGACCAGCCATAAATCCTGACCTGAACCCGATAGAGAACCTTTAGGAAATGTTAGCTAGAGACGTATATGCTAATGGGCGTCAATTTGCAACGGTTCAAAATCTAAAGCTGCAAATTGAACGAAGTTGGCTTAATTTAAAGCAGAATTTCTTCAGACTCTTGTTTTGAGTATGTCTGATCGAGTTTTTGAAATTATTAGAAAAAACGGCTTTAAAATGTGAACATTGGAAAAAAATGAGCTGTCTATAAACTTTTGGGACAAAAAATTTAATTTTTCTTACAAAGTCTGTGATTGTGTAATGTTATGTTTGTATAGTATTATGATTGTCTTGATATTATTTATAATTATCAATTGTTTTGAAATTGTTACGACTCTTTTCGAATTGTAAAATAAGAAAACCCCGTTGTCGATAAACTTTTGGGATGCACTGTAAAAACAAAATATTTCATTCAAATTAAATACGAATTACATTGAATACAATAATATGAAAACAAATATTATTTTTCAAAATATTTACATATTATCAGTATTTAATAAAAATATAATTAAAAACCGGAAGTTAAAAAATCTGTTTTTTTTACGTTACCGGCATATGCATCAGCTCATTCAAAAAAGTGTTGTTATTGGAGTCGCTGTAAAATCGGCTGAAAAGGAGTAAACATTAAAAAAAGTAACACATCAAAATTTTCATGTTTTAATACATACTTATATACAAAACTATGAATTACATATAATATGTAATAAAAATTACATCAAAAACCAGTCATTTTATAATATTACATCTTAAAGACGTTCATGAAAAGTGGTATTTTGATACATTAAAATATTTCATTTGTACGATCCTAAATTCATCATAATAAAACTGAATAAATGTTTCATAACAAAATGTATGTAAACATTTAAATAATAATATGAAATGCCATTTAAGAAACGATAAATGCACATTTTGATTTACTTTAAATCTATATCTGCATTTTGGTAGAACAAGGGACAATTTCTGCATTCGGCGTTTTGAGAAAATGATGATTTATGTATTTATTTTATCGCTTTGAAAGATTACAGTAAAAAATTGTTTTCTTAAGGAATATGCTTAAGGGAGGACAGTGGCATTTTCCTGTTTTCCATCTATGAGTATTTTAAAGTGCTAGATGCACAATCCTGGAAAAAAAACAGAAATAATCAACCTTATTAGCTCTGACACAAATCATCGTATAGTAATATTACTGATCCCAATCGATTAGTAAAAACGCCTACTAATTGATGCTAGCCATAAATTTTACTACGGGGGTTGTCTATGTATAAAACTTGTAACAAACTTTAAAAGTTTCATTACAAACACCAAATTTGGGCATCATATTTGGAGTTTTAGGTGCATTTATTTTGGGATACTAAATGGGAAATCATTCGGTCAAATAGCTCAGAATTTACTCCCGTTTAAAATTTGGAACTCCTACTATTAAATTCATTGGTGCAAAACAGATTGCAATGCCGGTAGTTTTTAAAGTATTACTCGAAATCTACTTGGCCGAATGAGCTCTAATTTTCGATGAGCATATTTTGAATTTCTAGAAGTAGATTTATCTTAAAAAATTCAGATGTTACAATTCGTATTTTTTCAAAAAATATTTCCAAAATGTATACTTTTTCAAATTTAATTAAAAGTAATATACAATGAATTGTAAAATATGGATTTTTTAAAACATGTATCACTTTCTAAAAGCATGAAATATGCAAATCCAATATTAAAACTTGTTCCGGTAATTTTTTTAGTTATGCTTAAATAACTACCCAAATTGCAATCTGTTTTGCAAGGAATTGAACATTAGGAGTTTCAATCTGTAAACTTGCAGAATTTCTAAACTGCGTAACTCAATGACCCCATTTGGGTATCCGAAGATAAAATTTACCGAAAAATCGAAATATGATGTAAAAATTAAGGTGTTAGTATTGAAAATGTTAAAGTTTGTTACAATATCTATATGTAAACGACTCCTAAACACAATTGAAGTATAAGATTAATTAATCAAAATTTTTACTATATAAGATTGGTATAAGTCACATTTTTATATGATGATTTGTGGCAGTGTTATAAGAGGCAGTCAAATGAAAACGAGACAGATGGAAAAAAGGTAAGTAAACTGTTTATTATTTTAAAAGTCACCACCATAACTGTTAATACATTTATCCCACTGTGAGACAAGACGGTCAATGCCTTCATGGAAAAATGTTTGCGGTTGCATACAAAACCTTGATTGTACCCAGGCGTGCACCTCTTCGTCCGAAGCAAACTCGACGGCCATGAATGTTTTTCTTCAGGGCTCCAAAAATATAGAAATCGCGTGGCGAGAGATCTGAACTATTATGTTGGACGCACACACGCCTCGCTTACCTTTGTAAAAATCCAGAAGAAATATATATGCAAATGTTCATTAAAGTCATTTGAAAAAAGAACATTCATTTTAATTTACCTCTCATTTAAACAGATTTTTTATCAATTTTTTTGTGTAACATATAGACAATGATGTTTCATAAATGCTAATATATATGTCGTTTGGAGATATTTAAAATGCAATTTGTTGATAATGTTTTAATAGTTAGAAGCGAATAAAATAAAACAAACTAAGATTTAATTCTTGGAGATACACAATTTTACATTCCGCTATACTTAGACATTCGAATATATCAAGATAAATTGTTAAAAATCGTAATGTACACAATATTTGCAAAATGTTCCAATTAAGCCTAACACAGCCAATTACTTTATTAACCATATTTCGGTGATTTTTTCATGTTTGATGAAAAATATATAACTGAGAGATTCTGATTTTGAATGTCTAAAGTCAAAGTGCTCGTGATCCGTGAATTTTGCTTTTGCATTCTCATGCTTTCACGATATTGACAATAAATAAAAACGATAGGGTTATTTAATTTGTTGATATGTCATAAGTAAGATAAATTTAGATCCTACATACATATACGTATGTACAATCGGTATATATATAATATATATATAACCCTAAATGAAAAAAATACCATATATCTATATATCTATATATATATATATAAAGATACATCCGCTTTTATTGGCTGACAGTTCACAAGAAAGTCACGACAAAAGTGTCATTAGACACTGAATAATGTTTCTTTTCAGACTATGAATGCAATTTTTGAAATAGCGATCATCTTCTTTTTCACATATATAAAAAAATACCATTTTTTATTTTTCAAATGGTATCATCCATATTCGACACCATATTAGAGTTTTTTATATCAAAACGACCGGGAGAAAAAGTATATAGTTTATATAATTTTTTTCTTAAATCTTCGCAGAGTTAAACAAGAACGAAAAATCAAGCGTCAAGCATAGATTATATAGCACTTTCCAACGCTTCCAAAATAATTTTACAAATCATACCGTTTAATAAGCTAAAAGCTAACATCTAAGTAAAGAATTTAGAAAACGCATAACATATTTAAAAACATAATTTCAGGAATTTCCAACATATACAATATTCGGAAAAATATCCGAATAAATATCCGAATTCAGCCCTGTGTAGGATCTATAGATTTGTATATATACTACATAGGATGATAATTTTAGTTCAGTTAGGAAACATGTAGCACAGTTTAAAATTCTCCGTCTGGAGTTTGTCAATAAACAGAAATGTGTTCGCGAACTTTTGTGCTGCCCTGTATAGGATATACAGAATTTATACACACCACGTAATAGACAAAAAGCAAGTTAAAATTAAAATCGCGTTCAATAACTTAAAACGCACTTCCAGGAATTATTGTTAACAGACAGTAGATAATTCTTTTGCGTGTCCCTGTAAATGAACGATGACTGCTATACACACAATATTCCGTAGTAAGTCTCTTGTAATGCACCTTAGTGATCTATATACATTTCAATGCGTTTAAAATAGTGAAACATTATTTAAATAAACCGCAGACGATTTTTCTCCATAGACGTAATGTAACGGAATTATTTTTACTGTCCCTGTAAAGTAACTATAAGTACTATGCACACCCTGTTCCATATTAAGCTTCTTCTAATGCACCTTAGTAATATATATAAATTACAATGCCTTTAAAATAGTGAAACATTATTTAAATAAACCGCAAATGATTTTTCCCCATAGACCGCAATGTAACGGAATTCTTTTGAGTGTCCCTGTAAAAAAACTATAAGAGCTACACACTTCCGTTGAAATAGGGAACATGCTATAGATAACGACAATAACATATAAAAATTGCAGAGCAATCCGAGCATATTTACGGGAGTTAGAGCACGGCCAGACGGAAGACGGCCAGACGGCAGACGGCCAGACAAACCGAAGTCATAAGCACTTTTCAACTAGGTTGGAAAGTGCTAAAAAGATGCAAGTTTGAGGGTGCTACTGTTAAATACACATGCATGAGAAACTTGGGGAACTTGGGAAACTTTTAATAAAATCGTACGATTGAACTAGATTAAAAAAAAAACTATTATTTACCTGATGTTTGCCCCTATATTCTTTTCTATATATTTTTATTCGTCACATTATTTATTTACCTAATCAAACAAATAAACGAAAAAAAAAAACATACTTGGTAAGGCAAAATGCTGAAATACAAATTTATTTATTTATATATTTTATTTCATTTTAAATCTGTTTATTAAAGAATATAATACTATGTAAATTTATTTGTGTATTCCTTCATTTTAGCTTTATGTTGAGATTCAAATACACACACAAAAAAATAGTGGGGAATTTTATTTTCTTATGTCAGTGCTAAATTTTTGATTGAAAATCAAAAAGAATAGTGTAAGTCCCGGATAGTTTCCCTACATAACCCCCCCCCCCTCATTTTCCGTTTATAGCAATGATTTTTGTAGTATCAGGTAATTTAATTTACATTTTATGTCGAATTTCATAAAAAAATATCATTGTAATATAAATACAATATAAAATAGTATTTTTATCAAAACATTGAATCAATGATTTTGGCCATTTTTCTCGGACCTTAGGATTAGACATCCCCCTTGATCGGGATAGATGCCCCATTCCTAAAAGAATAGGAAACATAGGTAATTAACATTTATAATTCAAAATCTAGATTTGTATTTGACTTAATGTCGTATTTATCTCAAATGTATGAATTTTTGTAATTTTTTTAAATAATTGTATTATAAAATCTTCAATAGAAGCTTTTTATTTTTTACTTACATTTTTCTATTTTTCTTTTTAACGGATATTATATGTTGTGCACATCTCATATAGCCATTTCAAACAATCAATATACTGTATCTACCTCACACAAAGTTTAGTTTCGAGTTCATACGGCCGTAAGGCCGTCTGCCGTCTGTCCGTGCTCTAACTCCCGTAAATATGCTCGGAGTGCCCTGCAATTTTTATATGTTATTGTCGTCATCTATAGCATGTTCCCTATTTCAACTGAAGAGTGTAGCACGTATAGTTTTTTTGCAGGGACACTCAAAAGAATTCCGTTACATTACGGTCTATGAGGAAAAATCATTTTCGGTTTATTTGAATGATGTTACACAATTTAAAACACATTGTAATTGATATATATCACTAAGGTGCATTACAAGAAGCTTAATATGGAATAGGGTGTGCCTAGCTCTTATAGTTACTTTACAGGGACAGTCAAAAGAATTCCGTTACATGACGTCTATGGAGAAAAATCGTCTGCGGTTTATTTAAATAATGTTTCACTATTTTAAACGCATTGAAATTTATATAGATCACTAAGGTGCATTACAAGAGGCTAACTACTGAATAGTGTGTATAGCAGTCATCGTTCATTTACAGGGACACACAAAAGAATTCTCTACTCTCTGTTAACAATAATTCCTGGAAGTGCGTTTTAAGTTGCTGAACGCGATTTTAAATTTAACTCACTTTTTGTCTATTACTTGGTGTGTATTCTCTATTCTTTCGGTAGTCATCTAGTAGTTCTTCTCTACTAAAATCCAAAAGAGAGGTAGGCAAGTATATTGTGCTCTTTCATCATTCTGAGATTGACGTCTGTCATAAATGGCAAATGATATTTTCCGGGACAGCTTCAGGATTGCGTGTGAAAATTCCGGTACACACGAACCCATTAATGCCAATAGCAATGCCAGCATGGATTATTTTAAGTTGTTGCTGGGGATTATGCTTCACCCACTGATTCTCTGCTTTCTTGAAGTTAACTTGGAACGGTTTACAAAATGCCTTATCAAGCAGTTGCAGATCTTGTGTTGTATGACTCGGCATACACAGTAGGATTATCGCATTGTTATCTGCATAGTCTAGCATTTACAGAGAACTTACATGCGCTGAGTGACCATCAAGGATGAGCAGCATTTTGCCTGGTGGCTTTATTGGAATGAAAGGCTGCTTCAGGCATATAATTAAAAGCTCAGAAGAAATGAAAGAAGATTTTGTGTTCATATAAATATTTGAACCCTGAGGGAGACCGTGTCTAAACCCGCGATTTTCTCCGCACATTTAAACATTAGAACAGGGGGGAGGCCTCTGCATTAATACATGCAACTACTGACACATTCTCTCCTCTTTCAGATGAAGTCAAAGAGTGGACATCTTTGGCTCCTTTCCGTAGCTATTGCTTTCCCTACTCCATTATTTTTTATTTTATATCATTTTCCCCTACTTCAAGATTAAGAAAAATATTCTCACGCATCAGAGTTATTTGATAATTATAAATGGGGCGTCTTATCCCGAATAACAAGTCAGGCATATATCCCAGGTGCAGGTGGGGCATCTATCCTTTTAATCAGTGATAGATGTGCCAGCCAGTATCTCTGGAAGTAGGAATACATATAGCTGCAACCTATAGCTGACACATTACTCGATACCTGTTTCAACAATATTCCCTAAATATTTCATGAAAAAATTCTAGTAAGTATATCATATTTCATCTTCTACTTGCATAAGAGCATACAATAGAAGCCGAACTTACCTTTCTTTGATGGATATAATATTTATTTAAAGAAAGCATCCACTGTAAATTCGTCTACTACGCTTTTTTATAACGATTGATAGTAGAAGAAAGGGCAACTAACTCGATGGGGCATCTAACCTGGATTTATCCTATAATTATTTTATTATATGATACACATGCAAAACCTACAAGCTTAAATGAATATATTCCAATAAATACAGGGTGTTTTTTTTTAAACTGACATTATTCAGAGCCGTCTGTAGCTCGTTCTAATAACTAGATTGACACAAAATTTTGTGAATGGACTAAGAAAACCATGGGAAAAAAGATTCCAAAAAAAAAATAATTCCAATCACCGCCGATAGGGGGAAATGTGGCGCTGTGGTCATTTATGCAACTGGGAATTAGCATAAAATACGGGCAAAAAAATGAAAATGCAAATTTTTACTTACGCAAGCGACAGTAGCGCCAATAGTTTAAGTTATAAATGCATGCGAAAAACACTGAGAAACAATTTCAGCTCAGGTTGAAAATGAATCTCACGTTACCGCAGCGCGCGTTACTTGTGAAGTTCTTACATTGTAACCAGTACAATGCACAAGCCGCTCTTCGTTTACTTAGAACACGCCATAAACTGCGCAAAGGACCTTTATCCGTTAATGTATTGAAAGCAATGATTCTGAAATTCGAAGAAACAGGCTCGTTAGCAGTTCGGTCAGGCAGAGGACGTAAACCGGTGGCAGAAAAAGTGATAATGGATGTTTCAACTGCGATCAACGAAAGGGAAAGTGTAAATGATGAATAAAACGTGGCATTTTATCCAAATTATTAATTTTGTCTGTTTCTGATGGGTTTTTTTCAATGTACAGCGCCACATTTCCCCCTATCGGCGGTGATTGGAACTAATTTTTTTTGTTGGAATCTTTTTTCCCATGGTTTTCTTAGTCCATTCACAAAATTTTGTGTCAACCCAGTTATTAGAACGAGCTACAGACGGCTCTGAATAGTGTCAGTTTAAAAAAAAACACCCTGTACATAGAGAGATTAATATATTTCACAACAAAATAGATTTATTTTTAAAATGTTATTATCAGAAATTATGAAAATATAACACTGATATCGAAAAAAAAACATTTTATTTTATTTTATAGAAAATGAAAATATAATAGTATTATAGTTATAGAAAAAATTAACTTTTTCTTCAGATAACAATCCAGAATCAGAATAGTTCAATTAAGAAAACAAAATATTCCGACCTAATGCCAGAAATATGACATGCCAAAAAATCCAGTTAATATTTTCAACGTACGCTATTTAATTACAATAAAAGGCGGAACAACCGTATTTTTAGGTAAATATTCTATAAACTGAGACACTTGACCCTTTCGGGACGGGTGATGCATATATGCATCGTCAAAAGTTGTATGTGGAATATGTTTTTTGCACCAATAATAAATAATTGTAATATTTGTCTTTTTTAATTAGAGTATTTGTTGGTATTTTACAAGTACAGGGAACTGTTTAAAACAAGTGGTACCAACCAAAAAAATTTCTGTAAGGGATGCCGTCGCGAAAGGGTTAACTTTTAAAAAATGTTTTATTAAAGAGTACTTTATACATAAACATTAAACAATTGTTTCACTGTAATATTTCATTTGAAATGAAACAGATGACATGAAGATGTGATGCAGTAACACGGTCCTCCGATGTCCTTCACATAACAGTCCAGAATCAGAATAATTCAAACAAGTTGGAAATTGTACGTCAAACGTTACAAACGAGGTGCGTTCGTACGCACGTTTTAGAATTAAATTCATGATATCCCGTAAGTAGAACGGGTTAAACAGCTAGTTAAGTATATATTTTATGACACTGTTCATACAAATATCTTAACTAGTTATATAAATATTCAGATATATATGTATCAGCTAGTTATATAAATATTCAGATCTTGATGATTTTTAATTATGTGAAATGAATTATATCGTCTGCAGATTAATTTCTGTAATAAAATGAGTATCTCGGTCACTTGACGATTTAACATCCATCGGAAGCTCCTATAACAAAAAAGCAGCGATTTAAAAAAAAAATCAAATTTCTTAATAAATATTTTTATTAATATTTCCTAAAGTTTTGATTCAATTTTAATAAAATTTGAAATGTCTCGACAAAATTCTGCAAAGATAATATATCTTAAATTGCAAACCATTTGGTTGGGTAGTTTTTGCGTTGTTATATGCGGACAGACAGACAGACGGACGGACAGACAGACGGACAGACAGACAGACAGACAGACGGACGGACAGACGGACGGACCAAACGACGACTATAGGTGCTACGTATTTATATAATTACGAACGCACCTAAAAAGAAAACAAAATATTTTGGCTTTGGGCCAGAAATATCGACATAAAAAAAAAAAAAAAAAAAAAAAAAGAAGAAGCAGTTAATATTTCGTACGCACGCTGTATAAATTGCAAGTAAAGGCGGAATCTCAATTCGTATTTTATAATAAATGTTTATAACTTGAGACATTCAGCTTAAAAAAAGTTTTATTAGGGGGAAATTTCATGCATATAAACAATAGTTTGCTTATAATATCCCATTTAAAATGAAACAGACAACGTGAGCATGTAATACAGTAACATGAAAAACAGTATTTTAAATAACAAGAAAACTGACTTTTACGAAAACATTAAAACAATTCTATTTCGTAATATAATAATAAAAAGAGTTTACACAAGATAAGAAAGAAATATTTTATCTTAATTTCTTTTTCAGAAGATGAATTAAGATAAAAAAGGCCTCTTTTAGAATTATAAAATATATTACGGAAGAAACAAAAGTTGAAGTTTTCTTGGCGATCTGTTATCTTGTCATAAAAAATAAGTGATTTTGCAGTTAATTTTAACAGAAGCATTAGAAAAATTGATAAATATGTAAGTGTGTAGCTTAATTTTCATTCCGATTTGTTCTTTGTAAAGAAAACGAAAAGTGAAATACCGTCTTTAAATTCATAAGCAAAGTAATTTATTTAGTATAGAATATGCACATTAAATATAATCATTTTATTCATTACATTTATTAATATATTTTTGCAAGATTATTAAAATTTTTATGTTATTGTTGCACTCCACATGGTTTATTAAAATTTAATTCAGGTATAAAACGCAAAAATCAGCATTTGCTGCCCATATAGGGTGTCTTGAAATATTCTGTTCCTCTATATCATCTACAGATTTTTATACACACCACATATTAAGCTAAAATTTTATTCAGTTAGGAAACGCAGAACCCAACTAATAACATCTGAAAACGCATTTCCAACGATTATAGCTTATAGACATAGAAAAAACAGTGACCGATTTTTTTTTGTACCATGAACAAACAAATGTCAATGAACAAATAAATGTTATACACTCCATATTCCACAGTAAGCATTTCGTATTGCATCTCAACAATTCCCCACCAATTTTATTATGTTTGAAATAGTGTAATAGTTTAAAAATGCACTGAAATTAGTGCATGGCATAGGCCATAACGTAATGTAAATTATTGTGTGACACTGTAAATGAATGATAAATGCCATACACTCTGTATTTTATGGAACAAATATTATTTTACAGCAATATTTTAATTAATCTCAGTATGTGTGAAATAGTGTAACTTTATTAAAATAGTACACTAAATTAAAATAGTAGATGTTTCTCCATAGACCATAATGTAACGGAATTCGTTTGTGTGTCCCTGTAAACGAACTGTAATGTTATACACTTCATTTTCAATACAGAACATTCTATAGTAAATCACAATAGCACGTAAAAATTACCATGCAATCCGAATATATTTACGAAACTTAGAGTACGGCGAGAC
Source organism: Maratus michaelseni (assembly GCA_963931845.1). Classification (NCBI taxonomy): domain Eukaryota; kingdom Metazoa; phylum Arthropoda; class Arachnida; order Araneae; family Salticidae; genus Maratus; species Maratus michaelseni. The sequence continues at coordinate 405,588,147 of OZ007592.1, forward strand.
GGCAGACAGACAAACCAAATTTACAAACACTTTTGTTTATGTTAGAAGTGTTAAAAATGTGAGTGCAGACCACATAGAAACACACTGCTAAACAGATATTTATTAGCATTTTAATACTTATGAAAATATGTATAATAAATTTCGTTTAATTTTCATTTAATTACATCAATGTGTATCTTTCATTTAATGACATCAATGTGTACATTTCATTTTCAATAGGGGGTGTCCTATGATAAACGTCACTAACATATACGAAGCTCATGGTAATCGAAATATATGTACGCGAGTTAGAAAGAGGATGGACGGTTAGATAAACTGAAGTCATAAACACTTTCAACTGCTTTTGGAAGTGTTAAAAATTATAAATCCAAAGAGAACTAGAAAAAAAATGAATACATAAAAATGAATGAAACAGAAAATGATCATTGAAATTCTGCTAAATGTACGAAAAAACGTTTATTTAAAGGGTAGACATAAGTGCGAAATTTCATGAAGTACAGCTGACATTTATGTACCGTTTTCTCGTTAACTATTTAAGTGACTGCAATACTTTTTCTTAAATAGTTTTGGATGTAGTAAAACTATAAATTAATCTTTTAGCAAGAAACAAAGATACATTAAAAATAAAATAGAAATAAAATATTCATAAGTAAAGCAATTTTGTAAACAAAATAACTTTACGGTTTTGTCTTTTTAATTTTCATATTTATAGGAATTTTAATTTTTTTAAAGTATATAAAAATTATATAATGTATATAAAGTATAACAAAATATAAAATACAACATACGAGGGAAAGTCACTACGTAAGTTACAAAAGATAATTAAATTATAACTTACAATGATATTCACTTCAAAACTATTTTTATTTCTCAACATATTCTCCACCAATATTTATGCATTTATATCACCGTTTTATCAGTGCCCCAACACCAGCTGCATAAGAGTCTTTAGGTTGCTGTCTCAGCCTCATTAGAACTTTAAGTTGAACCTTTTCATCATCTGTGAACACCATCTTGGAATTTCTTCAACATCCATCATACAGCTTCGACTTAGTCCCAAGCGATTTTCATCTGTTTAGTCCACTAAAAAAACATCTCGGAAGTAAGAAGATGTTCAGAGATGACAAAAAGGTTCAACTTGAAGTCCTAATGTGGCTGAGACAGGAACCCAAAGAATTGCATGCAGCTGGGGTAAGGCTACTGGGGTGCTATAAGTGCATAATTAATTGGTGGATAATATGTTGAGAAATAAAAATAGTTTTGAAGTGAATATCATTGTAAGTTATTATTTAATTATCTTTTGTGACTTACTTAATGACTTTCCCTCGTATAAATTTTGAAATTGAAAGAAATCTATTTCCAGGCTCTTCAAATATGCGTATTCAAAATTGCAGTTCATTCCGCCAAGTAATATTTGAGTTATGTTTAAATACATTACTCGGATCACAATCTGTTTTGCAATGATTAACTAATCGAATATGCCAATCCCAATCCCTTTCTTCTATCTCATACATGCGAATACTTCAAAATTCGTTATCACAGCGCGAATGAAAATGGCACAAAAATAGCTATTACAGCGCCCACTTCCCGTGAAATATCTCCAAATGCAAGTAGGATCCACTGGCCATAGCCAAAAACATATAAATAAAATTTGGTTCAATTCAATGCATAACTGCATAAACTTTTTGATGATACAATTTTGAAAATGGCACAAAAATCGCTATTACAGCGCCCACTTCCCCTGAAATATCTCCAAATGCAAGTAGGACCCACTGGCCATAGCCAAAAACATATAAAAAATTTGGTTCAATTCAATGCATAACTGCATAAATTCAATGCTATTCCTCATTAGAGTAAAAATATATGGATCTGGTTTTCAAATTTCTGTAATTATTCATAATATATCGATTTTTTAAAGTATAGTCTGCAATTAGGCATATTTTAGCTACGTTCGGTACCGCACGTTTATACGACATATTTGCATCTTTGCATAGCTTCCAATCTTTTGTTAATTTTCAAGTCAAATAACCATAATTTGAACCAGAAAATGTATTTAATAAATGAAATCAAATAAGTATAGCATAGATACAAGACACGTTTTATTAAATAGATTTTCTGATTCAAAATATTTTATTTTTACTTGAAGAAAAGTTGGAATATTGATAGCTATGCCTTTGCTAGATCAAGATTAACAGACCAGCGTGTACAATCAATTTTTAAAAATAAATACAATTTAGAAAATTCAATTAAATTTTATAGATTTGATTGATGAAAAATAGTCTTGAGTATTTTTTTTCGAAAAATAAGAAAAAAAACTATGTATAGTAATAGCTTTGGAACATTGCATACAAATTTTATTCTGTGCCATGGTAATAATATTATCAACTTTCTTTATGTGGCCCGCGGGTTTGTACATAACACTTAATTTGGCCCGCCGCAGTAAACGAGTTTGACATGCCTGCTGTAAATGAACGATGACTGCTATACACACAATATTCTGTAGTAAACCTCTTGTAATGCACCTTAGTGATATATATAAATTTCAATGCGTTTAAAATAGTGAAACATTATTTAATTAAACCGCAAACGATTTTTCTTCATAGACGTAATGTAACGGAATTCTTTTGACTGTCCCTGTAAAGTAACTATAAGTGCTATGCACACCCTATTCCATATTAAGCTTCTTGTAATGCACGTTCGGGATATATATCAATTACAATGTGTTTGAAATTGTGTAACATCATTAAAATAAACCGCAAATGATTTTTCCCCATCGCCCGTAATGTAACGGAATTCTTTTGAGTGTCCCTGTAAAAAAACTATTAAGTGCTACACACTTCAGTTGAAATAGGGAACATGCTATAGATAACGACAATAACATATAAAAATTGCAAGGCAATCCGAGCCTATTTACGGGAGTTAGAGCACGGCCAGACGGCCAGACCAACCGAAGTCATAAACATTTTTCAACTATGTTGGAAAGTGTTAAAAAGAAGAAATTTTTAGAATGATTCTTATATTTTAAATTATTAAAGAGTATTCTGAATACATGTTTATTGCTTGCTTAAATGCTAGTATTAAAGCTTTGATAAATCTTCTGAAAGAACAAATATGCATATTGTATTTACTTTCAAGTACAGGAAAGAATAAATAATTATACTTGAATTTATAACTAAATGAGATTAAAATTGATAACAACTTAGCCTCCTAAATTTTTTTAAGTGTATTATATTTAAGAAACATAGTCTTACGCTAATTTTAATATCTCATATACATAAATATTTAGTGTGATTTCTTAAAGCAAATAATTTTTAAATTTTTTCTTTTAATTTTTCGATTTTGATCTGTATTTTATACTAATTCATTCTACGTAGCTTGTTTCATGAAAATTCGGTTTATAAATTTAATTAGAAAAATAACTCTAAATGTAGGGATGCTTACAACGAGAACATTTTTGTTTTAAATCTCTATAGATGTTTTCCCAGAACAAATCTGATTGAATTGCTATACATAAAAAGAATTTTTTTTATGATAAAAAAGAAATGGGAAGCATTATACACAGGAGGATTGACTACCATTGCAACAAACTTTGGGGGGGGGGGGGGGGTCATAGAGAAAACTGGGCAAAATATTTTTTGATTAGGGAACTCTGTCGCATTTCACTAATAACTTTGGTCTTCACTAAAAAATTAGTCTCATAGATTTTTGTTCGTAATTTTAACAATAATGAATATTTTTGACCGATATTTTGAACAGAATTGCTTGGCTTTCTATGAATTGTGATAACTTTTCGAGAATTGTTTGATATGGGTACAGTTTGCGTCCAATCAACACTGATCTGGATGCCCGGTAATTCGTAATGTAGCTCAAGTACATATGGGTCATTGATTTAAATGCAGCGCACTTCCAATTAAATCTTCACGTTTCTAAACAAGTAAAGTTATTTTTTGAATATTTCGGTAAAATATCTTCACTGCCTTAAAGTATGAATGAATATCATGTTTGGACTTGCAGTGGCACACCGTGTATTTATGAGTGATTAAGTGGACTGCGACTCAGCTTCTTTAAATAACAACAAGAACAAAAATGTTGCAGAGCGCTCTGTCACTTCTTAAAGTTGTTGCGCTGGTAGTAAATCACCGTATATAAAATTAATGATTCAATGGATTTACTTACAGATTTCTGAATCGCCTTTATTTTCCAATGATACATTTTTCTGGAAAGCATTATTTTTTCTCATTTAATACAACTATACGAATGAAACTTTGCATTTTTTAAATTTTGAAACAAATGCCAATGATTTTGGTTCCAATCCAGGCTTGGACTCGTTTTGACTCTGTCAGCTTCACGCCTGATTTAGCAAAAAATCAGCGATTATAAATATATCTAGTATTTCTACTGGCGTATACGAATTCTACGAAAATTATATATATGTATATGTTCATCGATGCTGGATTAAAGGGCAGTTTGCGCCTCATGCTTGCCGCAGGAATTGCGGTTCATGAAGATATTCTATCTTGTGCTGCAGGATTGTAGATATGCCACTTTATAAGAGTGAGGAGTGCTAACCTGGATATCGTCCAGGTAGCTTAATGGCAGAGTATTGACGGGGAATGCCAATGATTTTGGTTTGAAACCAGGCTTGGGCACTTTTCCGTTCTATTGTTTTCGGGACTGATTTAGCAAAAAATCAGCAATTATAAATTCATCTAGTAAATCTCATTTTATTTCACAAGATAAATAACTCAAAGTGTAACAAATTTTGCATAACAAAGCATTTGCTTTGTGTCCCAAGACATGTTCTCTGAGTGAAATATTAATGCAAAATTTTTATAAATATTATTAAAATGTGCGAAATAATGTTAAGAGTGAGAAATGTTATACATAAATATAATGTTTTACTGAACTGACTGAGAACTGATCTTACTTCTAAGACAACAATGGAATAACAACCTACATGTTTATTTTAAACACGATAAATAAATTAAAGCAAAAGAAATTTTGAATAACATAGCGCTTCTTTTTCTCTCAAGATATTTTCTTGAAATGAAATAGTAATGTCCTGTAAATATACAATAATTAAATGTTCGACATGATAAAAGCTGCGAAAGGTTCGATATAAAGATAACCTTTCTTTAGATTTACTGTGATATCTCAACCGTCCTCATTTTTCGAGCGATACTATTATCCTCTAGGTTTAGTTTACGATTAATACAACCAAACAAATGAAACTTTCTATTTTTTAAAAGTATGAAAGAAATCTACTTTTAATTGACTAGATAAATAAATCAAAGCGTAAAACAAATTGGATAACGTAGCGCTTCTTTGTGTATCAAAAGATTTTCTCAAAATGAAATAATAATTTAATATTAGATATAATTCTAAAATGTTTAATATGATAAAATATGATAAATGTTTAATATGATAAAATATGATAAATGTTCCATTTAAAGATAATATTTCATTAGATTTACTTAGATATATCTTAATCTTCCTTATATCTGAGAAACAATTTTATTTAGAAAGTTTTATTTTGGTAATAATTAAGAAAACAACAGATTAACAATCTCTATCTATGAAAATATGGAATATATCTATTTTTATTTAACACGATCAAGAAACCTGATCGTAAGAAATTTTAGTTAACGTAGCGCTTCTTTCTTTCTCAAGAGATTTTCTCGAAATGAAATATCAATGTATTATTAGATATACTAATAAACTGTTTGATACGATAAAAGATGCGAAATATTTTATATATTGACAATCTTTCATTAGATTTACTGAAATTTCTGAACCGTCCTTACTTTCCCATACATATTTTCATTCTTCGTGTTTAATTTATTCACAATTAATACAACCAAATGATTGAAACTTTCTATTTTTTAAAGTATAAAGCAAATCTAATTTTATTTGACAAAATAAACAAATCAAACCGTATGATTCAAGGTGCGTATTGTTCGATATAAAGATAATCTCTGATTAGATTTACTTAGATATATGAGTCTGAACCACCCATATTTTACGCGAGATACTTTTATCCTCCAAGTTTTAATTCTACAATATTTAGTGCAAACAAACGAATGAAACTTTCTATTTTGTAAACTATGAAACAAATATTCTTTTATGTGACAAGATAAATAAATCAAAGTCAATAAATCAAAGCGTATGATTAAAGTTGACAAATGTTCGATATAAAGGTAATCTCTCATTAGATTTACTTACAAGGAGAAGACCAAGCTTGGTAATCACAGATTTTGATTATTTTTATATATGTTGTAGGGTAAAAGCCCCTTAGTCTCAGGTTCAACGGATTTTATACAACGCTCTGTACAAGGAAGGTCTCCTTAAAGCGCATACTCAGAAAATTTTGTGAAAAAAGGCTAATGAAGCTACTCAAGTATGTAATAAAGGAACAGTGAAATTTTGCTGCGGAATCCCAGTAGAAAATCTGCAAAAAAAAATAAAATACATTCGAGTATTTGGCGCAAAAAAAAAACGCGATTTGGCTAGCAACATTTTTTCCTCGCCAAACGCAAACGATTTATGCATTTTGAAATTGTTTGTAAAATGATTATTCGAATGCGAAATACTTAATGAATTTAAACTTAAACGATGAAATAGTTTATTATTTTTTGTATAATATATACAAGCTGCTTGTTGTTGCAGTTATTTAATTTTATCACTGAAAAATATGTTCTATGCTTTGGAAGATGCAAATATCTATTTTATGTTATAGCGAAGCTGATATTTAAGTTATGTGTATTATAAAATTATTGAAGGTTTTTTTTTCACTTTTAGTTAAGAATTGAACTTTTAAAAATATATGAATCTGAAAGACATATTAAAGTGAACGAAAAGTTTGAAGAAATTCTTGTTATGACCTGTCTATGAGATTTTTGTAAAATATGAAAGCGTAAAATTGTCATTAGCCTAAAAAAAGGGTTAATTCTAGGGCTCATGATACCATACACTCTTGTTCAGAATCGTTTGCATTTTGCTTCCAACATTTTCAACTCTCTGTACGTTTGCAGTAACATTAATTTAAAATATTCTTTAAATCAAATTAAATAAACCATTCACGTTTCTTTTCTCTATTTATTACCGATTGAATGAAATTTTGCTATTGCTTTATCCTCCATTCTACGATTTTTAACACTTTCCAACCTAGTTGAAAAGTGTTTATGACTTCGGTTTGTCTGCCGTATGGCCGTCTGCCGTATGGCCGTCTGGCCGTCTGGCCGTGCTCTAACGCCCGTAAATATGCTCGGATTGCTGTGCAATTTTTATATGTTATTGTCGTTATCTATAGCATGTTCCCTATTTCAACGGAAGTGTGTAGCACTTATAGTTTTTTTACAGGGACACTCAAAAGAATTCCGTTACATTGCGGTCTATGGGGAAAAATCATTTGCGGTTTATGTAAATAATGTTTCACTATTTTAAACGCATTGAAATTTATATATATCACTAAGGTGCATTGAAAGACGCTTAATATGGAATAGGGTGTGCATAGCACTTATAGTTTCGTTACAGGGACAGTCAAAAGAATTCCGTTACATTTCGTCTATGTAGAAAAATCGTTTGCGGTTTATTTAAATAATGTTTCACTATTTCAAACGCATTGAAATTTATATATATTACTAAGGTGCATTACAAGAGGCTTACTACAGAATAGTATGTGTATAGCAGTCATCGTTCATTGACAGGGACACACAAAAGAATTCTATACTGTCTGTTAACAATATTTCCTGTAAGTGCGTTTTAAGTTACTGAACGCAATTTTGAATTTAACTCGCTTTTTGTCTATTACGTGGTGTGTATAAATTCTGTAGATCCTATACAGGGAAGCACAAAAGTTCGCGAACACATTTCCGTTTATTGACAGAAACTCCAGAAGGAGAATTTTAAACTGTGCTACGCGTTTCCTAACTGAACTAAAATTTAGCATCCTATGTAGTATATATGAAAGGATAAAAGCTAAACCCCTTTTTAAAATGCAAAATCCCTTTTTGCCCCTTTTAAAATTTTAAATTACCGTTTTAAAAAATAGAAATTTAAATCAAAACTTTTAAATGCTTTAATAATTGTGTTTCAATTGATTGAAAATGCCGTCGCCCCTGTTAAATTAGTTTTCCTGCATCACATCTTATAACTTTCAAAGATCGTTTTCTGACTCTTCATAAGAATATTTGTGCTGACGCTAACGCAATTTTAAAGTCTTGCGGCATCCGATCGGCCGATAGAGCCAACGCCTTTATTCCGCACAATCAATCACTCAGCTCGCGGCCAATTAAAATTAAAAATACGCCTCTTTTGACTTAGACGACCTCTAGCAGAAATAATGCAAAAACCTCATATTTATACCATTACACGGCTATCAGGAGCGAACTTTTTACGATTTCCCTCATCTAAACAAATCCACGCTAATCTGCTCTCTCGGAATTGCCTCGCGATGGACGAACCTTCGATGTCCAGACAGACTTAAAAAGCAGCTCTCACGCCAATATGGGCCTGGTTTAAAAGGATGCATGTAAGAAAAAGAAATAAACCAGGTTCCGTAATAGACGGTGTCTTCCTTTAAACAGACATACATTCACTCGGAATTTAACCGAATCCCGCTCACGGCCCAGGACTACAAGAGCATGCAAGGGAATCAGAATGAGCACTTTGACGTAAATACGGAGCCGCCATCAGTCCGCGCAGCCACCGGCCCGGCGATCAAGGACCCACCGACGGAGCAACACGCTTCGTTTCAGAAGTCGAGCAGGACAGTTCATCTCAACGGGAAAATCCCAAAAACTAAACAGTTACGTAATCTACGCCCGTCAATCACAGCGAATACCTCCGTGAAAAATTCTTACAGCATACGGTGAAAGACTTACGGAATTTATCCCAAGAACTCAAAAGTACTTAATCTCCCTTCGTCAAAAGGAAAGTGAATCATTAACTTTTCTTTAATCTTGTGCAGTATTTCATTCTGCCGGCAAGAATCGAAGTGTTTTATCGGATGAAAAGTAGGTCAACTACACAGCTGTTTTCAATTTTCAAGAGCGCGCCGGTAAAGAAATGAACTCGTGACTCAGATGTTTCGGTTTCTGGTTTCTGGACTATTTAGAAAAATAAATCAGAACTGCCCTCAGCAAAAACAAAAACCACGTGACTACGGGAAAAAGTATTTTTGTGGCCAGTGCAAGAAGATATAGAGATAAATATTTCAGTGAAATTAATTTATTATTGTTTCGCGTCGCGGTAAAAAAAAAAAAAAAAAAAAGTAAGAGGTAAATTTTTTCATGGATTTATTTAAAGCAAAGGCGTATAAAGGTATGTACTTTTGATATTAACGTACAGAAAAAAAAAAAAAAAAAAAAAAAAAAAAAAAAAATATTAAGGTGGATTTTAATTTTAAAAAGATGATTTTAACAGATATTTAGATATAGTGTTACAAATTTTAAATAGTTTGAAAGATTTTTTCATTTTTATTCTTATGTGCTTTAATTGTGTATTATATTTCTGTGTAATTCAGTGATATTTAGTATTTATATCTATCATGAGTAACCCAACACCTCCCAAAGAAGTAGAGGATTTAACAGACAAATCAGGTGACCCCGAAAAAGAAAAAAATCAAATTTCGAGCAAAGATGATAATCCCGTTAATAATCCTGAAGAGAAAAATAATCAGAAGTCTAGTCAGGAATCTGGAGGTGCACCAGAGACATCTGGTGTAACAATGTTAGGTGGACAGACCCTGTCAGCTCAAGCTGGGTCTGGTCACACTTCAGTATCCGCCAACCCAAAAATGTCAGTAGACCCCGATATCGTTGCGTTTTCTCCGCAAGATGGAATGTCTTGGATACCATGGCTAGCCTATTTCGAGAGTGTCTGTATAGGACAGGGAAAAGACGAGTGCTGGAAAATTAGGCACATACAGAAGTATTTAAAGGACAGTGCACTTACGTTGTACATTAATAATTGTCTAAATGTACTTCATTGGTCCGAATTTGTCACTTTGTTTAATGAACACTACGAAATTCCAGATACCCTTTCTCTCACTGATTTTTCACGTATTAGATATAAAGTTGGAGAGGACTTGAACGAATATTATCAAAAAAAGACTAAAGTAGGCCGAACCTTAGGTTTAGAGCAGAAACTTATCCTGGAAGGGTTAACGGAGGGCTTGCCATTAGAAATGCAGAAGTTAGTTATTGCAGGCAACCCCTCAACTACACATGCATGGCGTGAATTAGTTTTCAGAATTAGCAAACTGCAACTGGACAGAAAGGGAAATGAGAGCAAATTTGAAGCAAGCCCCCAAAACCCCAATCAGTATCGCCAATGGCGACCAAACCGACCTCCATATGAGAATGGACAGAATTTTAACAGGCAGTGGAACTACAGAGTTCCCTATCAAACACACCCCATTCGACCTTTTCCATCAAATCAAGCCAGAAATCCCCAAAATACGTTTAGACCGACTTCAAATGTTCCACCCAGTGACGGATCTAAGGGGGGGTTAGCCGGGGCAGCTGCCCCGGGTGCAAGACTTGGAAGGGCGCAAAATTGAGGAATCATAAAAGATTAAGAATAAAAGAAAATCAAAAATTCACATGAAAAGATATTCAATTTTATTTTGTTCAACGGCGGTTTACTTTCGTTGCATATAAGGATCAGAAATAAAAAATAAGTTAATTTATATTACATTATATAAAATATCACATTGCCACCAGTATTTTTAAGAAAATTTTTATTTATTAAAAATTCAAGGATTTTGCGTCATCTTTTTTCAGTCATCGTTCTATGTTGTTTTACAGCGTGCGCAGTATTTTATTTGGTTATGTCTAAAACACATTCGGGTGATTATTACAGAAAGAAGACTAAAAAAAGAGAAAAGGAGGCTTCACAGCTATAATTTAGTATGTCCTCATGGCTTAAGCCGAACGATATTCATGAAGGTAAGCTAGAGGTCTGCGCGGTCTCTGGCCGATTTTTATTTAGGAAGTACTGGTAAGGTTCGCGTGAAAAAAAATATTAGCAACAATATGGTTTAATGTAAACATAGATATCATGAAAGGCTTTAAAGATATTAGATGAGAATAATAACCCGGGTCGGGTCGGGCCGGGCCTAGTCTTCACTCTTTCCGGGCATTGCTCGGGCTTTATTTTATTTTGAAAACTCGGGCTTTACAATACTTCCGGGTCAGGGCTGGTCTTTACTTCTTCCGGGCCGGACCGGACTTGTGCCTTTCTTAATTCTGCATATTCGGACCCGGTCGAGCCTAGTGTTTACTCTTTCCGGTCTTTACTTTTTTCTGCAGACTCGGTTTGGTTGGGCTAGACTTCGTTTTTCTGGGCCGAACCTAGTCTAAACTTCATTCTTCTTAGAGGTGCAAAGGCCGAAATTTCCACTTACGATCTAACATTATTGGCCGGATTTGATCCATGCAAAAATCAGTAAAATGTGTCCCGAGTCCTGACGCAACAATCAAGGGCGTATTCAGCCCTCCATTAAACGGGAAGACGTGGCTCCTTTTTTTTTTGAGTGGGGGGTGTCACATATCTTAATAAGTAACTTTTATATTAAAGGCTGTTGCCATATCCAAAATGGCTACTTTTCCGAAACTTTTAGAAAGTCATTTCTATTCGTAAATACAAAAATATTGTATTAATATTTGTAAAAATATAAAATTTACACATTTTATTCAGATACCAAGAAATTGAAGAATTTCCCATTTTCTTATAAAGGCAAAGAATCATCCAGAAAATGAGCATTTTAAGCCAATTTTTAAGACTTGGCAGTTACAGAAATACGGTCATGAGGAAGCAATTGGCTGCTATGGCCTGAAATTCAGATTAAAACACCTATTTTACGGAGATTTCTCCGAAGGTTTCTTTGCCTTTATCGAAAAATGGAAAATGCTATTCAATCATAATTTGTTCTGAATAAGTGCACTTGCAATTGTCTTGCATCTGAGATTAAAATTGACTTCATGGATCTTTCAGAAATTACCTAATTTGGATTTGAGTAGAGCTTCAGACAGTGAAAAAGATTCTCTTTGTTGATCAAGAGGAAAATTTAAAAGAATTTAATATAGATTTTTAAAACATTCTTTAGAAATTTTCTTCGTTCAGGGGAGTCATTATGAACCACATGACCTCTTTTTTGGATCAGCCGTTGGCAACAATCTTTTTAAAAAGTACACATAATTTTATTCGTAGAATAATGATCATTTTAAACTATTTTCAACCCTTTATGTCCCAAAATATGAATTAATGAAAATTTCATCTTCTAAAGTATGTTTCGTGAATTTTTAAAACCACGTTAGAGGATTTACATAATCATTTAATAAATTTTAGAAGGATTTTGCCAATTAAAATTAATAAAACATACTTTTAACTTTCATATCGGGCCGGGCCGGGCTCGGGCCGAATTTTCAGATTTTATACCGGGCCGGGCTCGGGCCGAACTTTTAACTTTTATACCGGGCCGCGCCAATCACTTTTTTGCATGGGCCGGGCCAATAATTTTTTTGTAAGGATCGGGCTGGGCTCGGCCCTGGAAATTCCGGTCCGTGCGGATCTCTGAGGTAAGCAACCAAGTTACTTGTTTGTTTTATACGTGCTGCACCATATTATAATTTATATGTATTATTTCTGTTCTAAACATCTCCTTTTCTATGTAATAACTGAGTTGATATGTAATAAAAGAATTATAAATCGATTTTTTATTAATTTCTTCTAAATTTAGATATTTTTGTAATTAACAGACATTTACGAAAACGAAATTACAAAACGAACATTAGACAAAACAGACATTAGAAAACGAAACTTATACTCTGTTGAGAATTCAACGTGTTCTGGCCCTTTACAGGCATTTTATTTATGTAGTTAAAAAGGTTTTCTATCCATGGGAGTCAGTTTTATGTCTTTATTTATGTTTATCAGTTGTTAATAAGCCTTTTTAAATTTGGATTTCCAAAATATCGCACCTATACTTTTTTTAAATTAATTAAATCTTCCATTAGAAATGTTTATCTAATAAAATATGTTAACTTAAGTTGTGCTTCACAGTCACCCCACTTGTATTAATTTTGAAGCAAAAAAGTACATTAATTAAATTTAAACGGCGTAGGGTAATATAGCAATAAATTTAAATGTTACTTTTAATCGAGATCGTCATGATTGTTTACATTTCTTGCTATGCTTATATTTTCGCTTCAAATCTCCTGTTTCTTTTTACGTACTATAACGAATAAAGTTTATAACAGTTCCACTATAATCAGTGTTGAATTCAGGGGGTGGCCCGGGGGTGAATGTCCCCCCCCCGGAAGGTTTGAGATTTTATGCTTTTAATGGTTAAAAAGTGCAATTCCCCCCCCCGGAACTCTAAAATCCCCCCCCCCCGGAGCCGCAGAAATCCCTCCCGGAGAACTGACTATAATTTTTAAGAAGTTAGTTATTTGAAAAAATGTTTCCTGCTTAAAAAAATTGCTTGCTTCTTTATTTCTAATGTATAATGCAATAACAAATATTTTGAAACTTATTAATGGAGCATTTACTCAGCAACCAAGTATAGCTGACGAAAAACTGAATTACCCTTTTTAGAGGTAATCTTTTGCAGTTAGACTCATGGTCATCACACTAATTTTAATTCGTTATATAACCGTGAAAGTTGTAACAGAATATTTGGGGCATGTTTTCAGATTTTTGCATATTAAATATTTATTTTTAAACTTTTGTAGTATTAGTCAAATTTTAGAATTGTTTATACCGTAATAAATGAGAAATACCAAAGTATTCCTTTTAGCATTTAAAGATTATTATTTGAACCGCGGGAAATTTTACTAAAGTTTTATAAAAAATATTTTATATCAGAATTTTTATTTAAAACCATTTAACTTGCATATTGAATTTATTTTTGTAAAGCATACATGGTTGGGGCTTATTAAACTTTAGCTCTTGGGTAGGCCTTCTCATCTAGCTGAACCTGGGAAACATACATTTAACTTATACTTATTTTATATAGAGTTTCCTGATACGAATCGACGTGTATTTATTTGGTAATGATTTTCATCAATGACCCATTACCGTAATTCTGTTTTAAGACTTTAAAACAAGCCTGCACTGCACATGTTGACTTGGAGACCTTTTATCAGCGCCCAAGGGTGGGGCGATCGCCACATCACTGCTCCTTTGAATCCACCATTGTTATACATAGATAAAGTTACTGTTTCTAACTGATGTATTTATATTTATAGTACATTGTTTGTATAAATAAGAATATAGTGTATATTTTTGAGAAATTTGAAAAAAGAAATTCCCGTACACAGAGTTTGACAAATCCAAGTGACTTGAATTCAAAAGGCTCACTTTCATTAAAGGAATTAAAGAAAAATGAAGGGGGGGGGAAGTATTTTTAATTAAAAGCGTTGAATGAGTTAAAATGTTTAAAAGCCTTGGGAGTAGGGGGGGGGGGGCGCAAATCTACTAACTTGCCCCGGCTAAATTTTAGTCTAGATCCGTCTCTGGTTCCACCACGACCTAATGTACACCACCAGACCACTTTGCCGCCCTATCCATGCAAAGTTTGTCTTAATATCGGAATACCAAATGCGTATCATTGGGTGGGAAACTGCCCTTTTCGACAACAAGTGTTAGCAGTACCAACCCCTAGTCACAATATGACTTTGCCGAACCCCAACCAAGATCATAGCGCTAATGAGTCATCCCAAAATACATCTAGTAATCAATGACGATTTCTTATGTCCGGACATATACAAAAAGAAAAAGCTAGCTATAAAAAATCAAATAGAGATTGTCATAAAGTTACTTATGTAAAAAATGAAGACTCACTACCTTGTTTGATCGATACTGGGAGTTCGATTAGTGTTATTCCTTGTCATTTAGCCCATAAACTTAACCTAAAAATATGTAAAGTTCAGCAGAGTATACCAGTCACCCAAACACAAGGTGTTCTTGCTTTGAAAGAAAAATGCCTTGTTAGTTTGCAATTAGGACGTATCTCTAAGAGAATTGAACTTTTTATAATTAACAATCAGTTACCTTATGCTTTGATTGGGCTACCCCATTGCAAACTGTTTAGATTAAATATTGACTGTGTTAAAATGCAAATAACTCAAGATAATAAGAAAGTACCTCTCATGGACCATATTCCAACAAATGCGTCTCACCATACTTTACATTTATCAGAAGTATATACTAACCAGCCAGCAATTGAAAATGCAGAGATATTCGAAGAAAATTTTGAGCCGGAGTTGTTCGAGACCACTGACCATGTGCAAAATGTTCAGTCTGTCAGAGAACAATTACCTGCTCTTCTAGCCAAATATGTCTGTATTTTCGCCAAAGATAAATATGATATAGGCTGTGTAAACATGGAACCCCAGAGAATACAGTTAACATCAGATCTCCCCGTTTCTTTAAGAGCATATCGCACTTCCCCTAAGGAAGAAGAGGAAATTAAAGAACAAATTCAAAATTTATTGCGAGCCGGTATCATTAAAGAAAGCTATTCCCCTTATTCATCACCCGTAACTTTGGTGTATAAACGTGAAGAAGGGAAGAAAACCCGGTTATGTATTGACTTCCGAAAATTAAATGCCATTACAAAAACAGATGCAGAACCCTTACCTCGAATCGACACCCTGTTAGATAAATTGGCGCATGCTAAAATTTTTTCCACTCTTGATTTAGCTAGTGGATATTGGCACATTCCTATCCACCCTCGAGACACTGAGAAGCTGGCATTTGCCACCACCTTTGGATTATATGAGTGGAATCGTTTACCGTTTGGATGGAAAAACTCACCTGCTTGGTTTAACCGTACCCTCCGTAGAATTCTTAATAAATACAAAATTGACTTTGCCTGTAGTTACTTTGATGATGTTATTGTATTCTCCCAAAATGAAGAGGAACATTTATGTCATTTAGAGACATTATTTAATATATGTGTTCAAGAAAACCTTAAACTCAAATTGTCAAAGTGTAATTTTGTGAAATCCAAAATTAATTTTCTAGGATATGAAGTTTCGAACGGTTGTATCACACCTGACAACCCTAATATAGAGACGATTAAGAAATTAACACCACCAACGAATGTAAAAGAATTACAACGTTTTTTGGGATCTATAAATGTTTATCACAAATTTATTCCAAAGTATGCTAACATTCGATACCCTCTCAACAATTTGTTGAAGAAAAATGTCCCTTATGTGTGGGACCAAAATTGTCAAAATTCTTTTGAAAAATTAAAAAATGCTTTAATTGAAAAACCAATCTTAAAGTTGTTTGATCCCAAAACACCTTGTCATTTGTTTGTAGACGCATCAAGTCATGGAGTGGGATGTGTAGTGAAACAAGTTGATGAAAAAGGAACATTACATCCTATAGCATATCACTCTAGAAATCTTCGCGATTATGAAAAAAATTATGCAATTACGGAGTTAGAATGTTTGGCGATTGTGGATGCTTTAGATAAATTTTATCATTATTTACACGGTCAAAAATTTGTCATACATACAGATCATGCGGCACTTACCTGGCTCAAAAGTGTTAAAAATTTAAGAGGACGTCTTTTCCGCTGGTCCCGAAAACTTAGTATGTTTGACTATGAAATTAAATACCAGAAAGGCTCCACTAATGTTGAAGCTGATATGCTATCTAGACAACCTGTTTCAGAAAATTTACCCCATATTATACATCTCCTTGACTCGAATGAAGTAAGAGACAATCAGAAGAAAGAAAATGTAACAATTGATGGTAAAAAGTACACTGAGATAAATGATGTTGTTTTTATTAAAAAGAAAGGTTTGTATAAGATTGTGGTCCCCATGTCTTTACGTTTACCCCTATTAGAAAAAACCCACACACAATTTGGCCACCCTGGAATTTATAAAATGATAAATTTAATCTCTCCGCAATATTATTGGCCTAACTTTAATCAGGACATTGAAAATTTTGTAAAACACTGCCACACTTGTCAGATAAACAAAAAATGTAGACAAAAAAGATTTGGCTTATTGCAATTAATGCCCCCAACAGAGATACCTTTTGAATGTTTGGCAGTAGACTCTGTTGGCGGATTTAATTATTACAATGCTACAAAAAAATATTTGCATTTAGTCGTTGACCATGCAACTCGCTATGTGTGGGGTTTTCCTTCAAAAAGTGTAACTACCGAAACTTATACAAACATTTTGAAACAATTATTTCAGATACAAGTACCAGATAGATTGTTAACCGACAGAAATGGAGCATTTACGGCTTCCAGGTTTAGGAGATTTCTTCGTAATTATAATATAAAACACAGATTGACGAGCAGCCATCACCCGGAAACGAATGGAAAAATTGAACGACTAAATCAGACTATTGTCACTAGATTAAAATGTAAAGTCAATTCCACATCCAAGAAAATACCCTGGACTAAGCTTTTAGATGAAGTCTTATATGAATATAATAACACCCCTCATTCTGTAACCCAATTCACCCCTAGCTATTTATTTTTAGGAAATTTACCATATGATCCCCCTTTACCAAATAATAGTTACTATCCCCCTGTGGAAGAAGCTAGAAAATTGGCTAAAGAGAGAACAATTGCTTACCATAAAAAGAATAAAGTCCGTTATGATGCTCGTTTCCTTCCTGTAAAGTTTAAAGTTGGTGACATTGTGATGTATGAAGAATTTCACTATCCGAATACCCGTAAATTGACTGCACCATATTCTGGCCCATACACCATTTTAAAACAACTTTCTGATGTATCCTTTGAAATTGATAAACCCAGCCCACATTTTAAGAGAAATTCCGAAATTGTCCATTCCTCCAAGTTAAGATACTACCACCCTCCTCAAAATCTTAAACTCAGCCATGAATAAACCCCATCTATCTCTTTCAGCTGTCATTTTTTTTTAATTTTTGCTTTCCTATCGTCCCCCTTACTCGTAGCATTTGGATGAGGACCCAGCTGGGCGTGTAACCTATCTCCCCAGCAGTGTGGAATGATGGTGACAGTTTAAAAGTACTGTTAGAATTTTTATTATTTTTTTTTAAAAATATTATAATGACGAATTGATGACACATGAAGGGGTCCTCCGCTCCGTGGCCACCCATCTTTAGCCGGACTGTTTTCCCAGATTCTCTTTCCAGGTTGAACGGAGAATCTGGCAAAACTGCTTCGCTTCCCCTCTGCAGGTGAATATCGATTACCCACTTTTCTTTTTCTGTCGTGCGAGTGGCACATTTTTGGGTGATATTCCCCTCAGAGTATTAAAACCCATATCGCACTGACCTTGCGCATGGTGAAAATTATAGCAAGTGTATATTTAGTTTTTATTAGCTGTAGTTCTTTTTTTTTTTAAACAACTTAGTGTTGTTTTTTCATGGATATAAACCTAAGGCTGCATCATAGAAGTAGCTAAGTCCCTAACAAAACGGAAAGGTATACGAAGAAATATAATTTGTTTTTGTTATTAGTATTTTAGGATATTTTACTGTTATTTTATCTCAGTGTGAAAATTCAATATTTCTAGAAATGCAAGCTTTTCAAATTGCATTTGAGATACAATATATTTTGTTGATAGTATTAGTGCATATTTTGTATTATTGAATATTTTATATTTTTGAATAATTTGTATTTGTGAATATATTTTACATTTTAATATTTTGTATTTGTGAATATTTTTTTTTACATTTGAACATTGTCTATTATTGAATATTTTTTACATTTGCATATGTTGTATAGTTTTCAGTATGTTTACCTGTGAATATTTTAATATACTATATAGTTTATGGTTGCAATTTGCAATTATACACAAAAGGATGTTTCCCAACAAACTATATCAAAAACTTTAAAACAAAAACTGGAAAGAAAGGGAAACACTACAAACACAGTTATGTTATGACAACTGTTATAATCAAGATATGTCGTCTCGAGACACATTATTGTTTTGCTGCAGCACCATTGAAAGAATTCCAATATTTTAGTGTAACCAATATTTTTATGTAAATTTGATATATAAATGTAAAAATAGGTCCAATTGACTTGAGAGCTGAAGTAAATACTGAAGAGCTGGAGAAATTACTTGAGAGCTGGAGAAAATAAGAATCTAAAAAAAAAAAAAAAAAAAAAAAAAAAAAAAAAAAAAAAAAAAAAACATGGGTTAAATTTACGAGATAAGACCCACAGGTCTTGCAGGCGAGCCCTGTGGCTCTTGTTTTAGTGGGGGGGGGATATGAAAGGATAAAAGCTAAACCCCTTTTTAAAATGCAAAATCCCTTTTTGCCCCTTTTAAAATTTTAAATTACCGTTTTAAAAAATAGAAATTTAAATCAAAACTTTTAAATGCTTTAATAATTGTGTTTCAATTGATTGAAAATGCCGTCGCCCCTGTTAAATTAGTTTTCCTGCATCACATCTTATAACTTTCAAAGATCGTTTTCTGACTCTTCATAAGAATATTTGTGCTGACGCTAACGCAATTTTAAAGTCTTGCGGCATCCGATCGGCCGATAGAGCCAACGCCTTTATTCCGCACAATCAATCACTCAGCTCGCGGCCAATTAAAATTAAAAATACGCCTCTTTTGACTTAGACGACCTCTAGCAGAAATAATGCAAAAACCTCATATTTATACCATTACACGGCTATCAGGAGCGAACTTTTTACGATTTCCCTCATCTAAACAAATCCACGCTAATCTGCTCTCTCGGAATTGCCTCGCGATGGACGAACCTTCGATGTCCAGACAGACTTAAAAAGCAGCTCTCACGCCAATATGGGCCTGGTTTAAAAGGATGCATGTAAGAAAAAGAAATAAACCAGGTTCCGTAATAGACGGTGTCTTCCTTTAAACAGACATACATTCACTCGGAATTTAACCGAATCCCGCTCACGGCCCAGGACTACAAGAGCATGCAAGGGAATCAGAATGAGCACTTTGACGTAAATACGGAGCCGCCATCAGTCCGCGCAGCCACCGGCCCGGCGATCAAGGACCCACCGACGGAGCAACACGCGTCGTTTCATATATACAAATCTACATATCCTATACAGGGCTGAATAAAAGTATTCGGATATTTTTCCAAATATTGTATATGTTGGAAATTCCTGAAATTATGTTTTTAAATATGTTATGTGTTTTCCAAATTGTCTACTTAGGTGTTATCTTTCAGCTTATTAAACGGTATGATTTGTAAAATTATTTTGGAAGCGTTGGAAAGTGTTACATAATCTATGGTTGACGCAAGATTTTTCGTTCTTGTTTCAAATTTAAACGGCTTTACCGGTTATACAAGAAAATTTTAAATGTATTTTAAAAGGAAAAGCTCGATGATAAACGGATTCTTTATACATTTCTATATCGAAGAAGTCGTTGTTTCCATAGCAACAATACTTTTTTTTAATTGACAATGTTCAGAAGCTTGAAACAATTTTAATCAATTTAAATTTTGTTTTAAATTGTAAAATACAATCGTTAAGTTTCATGATATATACATATAAATGTGTACACAAAATTGTAATTATAAAAATATTCATTATGTAAATCAAACTTACATAAACAAGTTCAGCATGAAAAAGGTTTTCCTTAAAGAGTATTTACCATAAAAGAGTATTTTTTGAAATTTCATTCCGTCGCCAACCGGTGATAAATCGCCAAATAAACGAAATTTTCATAATTTTTTACGGACGATATTTGGAGGTTCCGCAGAAATTTTTTTATAGACGTACATATTCCTTATGAGAAGAGTATTCTGATTTTTTTTTCAAAATTTTCTGAGTATGCGCTTATGGAGACCTTCCTTGTTAGTTCTCGAGAAATAGGGGATTAATATTTTAACACAACTTAAATACTTACTTTGTAACGCAAGTACTACGTTGGTCGTAGCTCAGCTGTTATGGTGTCTGCTCGTTGATCCTCGGGCCCGTATTCGAGACCGGGACGAGCTACGTCTGTTTTTTCTCCTTTTTTGTTTTAAAAATGTACTTGTAATTATCATTTAATAACACAAATTCAAAATTATAATATTGTGCATTAAGTATAATGTTAAAATATTTATTTTTTATTTGTAACAAAATCTTTCTATAAAACATCAATAAACAGTTATTTTTTTTATCACTTTTAAAATGTATTTCATATGCAATTTATCGATGCAATGATATTGAACAATTGTGTCAATTCGTAGTTTTAAAGAAACGTCATTTGTGTATTGCCTTTAGAAGGGAAGTCAATGCGATTATAATACTAATCTGCAAGAAGCATAATTATATTAAAATTTAGTATAAGAATTAAATTACAACATTTTTTTTTCATAGTAAAGATATTTAAATTTGTAATACGTATGCTTGCGCTTTGAATTAATTTATAATTAATAAAATAAAGTATGATTTTGTAACAATTTTGGAATTTTTACTAGTCAATAACGGATCCATTAAAAAAAATCTCTTTAAAAGATGAGAAATGTTTAATAATGGCTTAAAAATCAAATAAATTAAATTAAAATTTAAATATGTTAACATTATAATTAATGTACGATATTATATTTTTAATTGAGATTAATTAAATTATAATTACAAGTATATTTATAAAACAAAAAGTGAGAAAAACAAACGCAGCTCGTCCCGGTCTCGAAGATCAACGAGCAGACGCCATAACAACTGAACTACGACTAACGCAGTATTTTCCTTACAAAGTAAGTATTTAAGTTGTGTTAAAATATTAGACCCCCTATTTCTCGAAAAATAAGGAGCGTTGTATAAAATCCGTTGAACCTGAGACTAACAAGGAAGATCTCCTTAAAGCGCATACTCAGAATATTTTGAAAAAAATGCTAATGAAGCTACTCATGTACGTAATAAGAGATCAGTCAAATTTAGCTGCGGAAATCCCAGCAGAAAATCTGTAAAAAAATAAAATATTCTCGAGTATTTGACGCAAAAAGACGCGATTTGGCGAGCAAAACTTTTTCGTCGCCAAATGCAAGCGATTTTATAGTATTTGAAAATTTCTGGTTAAATGAGTGTTTAAATGCGTAGCACTTTATGAATTTAAACTTCAACGATTAAATAGTTTATTATTTTTTCTACAAAGTTATGTAATACATATACAAATTAACTATTGCTGAAGTTATTTAATTTTATACAGTTTTGAAAGCTGGTTATGTTTTAAGTGTATTTTAACAGTAAATGTCCGATTAAACACTCTTTCATTATACATTTCGACTTTGAATAAGTCATTGTTTCCACGGCAACAAGACTTTTCTCCAGTTGTCTAACAATATCGATGACAAATTGACAGTGCTCAGAATCACATAATTAATTTTTAGTTTAAAGCAATTTTAATCAATTCAAATTTTGCTCTAAACAGTAGAATGCGATCATTAATTTTCTTTTAGATGTACAGTCGTGGAAAAAAAAAACTGAACACCCCCCACTAACTCTGCAACAAATTATAGTAGAAGGAAGTGACTGGTACCAAACGATTGGAAATAAAGTCTACTTTTAAATGATGTATATAAAATTTGCTTAGGGGGCCATCTACATATAAAAACACACCCAAACTTAGTTTTTTTCAATAGCAAGACTCAAATTTGACAACATATTTGAAATCTGCAGTTCAAACTACGCCTAGATATCAAATTTCATTAAATTCCTACTATTAGTTTCTGAGAAATTAATTACTTTATAATGAGCATATTTAAGGGGCTGTACCCAAATTGAAGTTCGGTTCTCGATTGTTGAAATGCTGCAGAATGTCACTTCTTTTAATGTATTATGTTTTACCGATATTACCATTTTACTCACTTGATAAGTTTCGGTTATTGTTATATGCGGTAAAATAATGTTTACAACTGTTGAATTATCCGATTTTAACCCCTTGGGGACAAGTGACACGTATACGTGAGGCATAAGATGCTCAGAATCCTCGATTTTCCCCACCAGTTATTTTTTATTGTCTATATCTTAGCATTTCCACGATTAAATCAGACGAAAATTTCTGTTTTAAAAAACCGGTGGTAAATTATTAAAAATTCTGTAATAGACGCACTTCACGAAGGGGTTAAAAAACCATAAGATTATTTGTAATTAAAATAGTTTTAGAATATGTAAATGTTATTGGAATTTTACAAGTGCTTTTATAATGCTGTTTCTCAGATTTTGCATCTATTTAACTCGCCTTTTTAGCACTTTCCAACCTAGTTGAAAAGTGCTTATGACTTCGGTTTGTCTGGCCGTCTGGCCGTCTGCCGTCTGGCCGTCTGGCCGTCTGCCGTCTGGCCGTCTGCCGTCTGTCCGTGCTCTAACTCCCGTAAATATGCTCGGATTGCTCTACAATTTTTATATGTTATTGTCGTTATCTATAGCATGTTCCCTATTTCAACGGAAGTGTGTAGCACTTATAGTTTTTTTACAGGGACACTCAAAATAATTCCGTTACATTGCGGTCTATGGGGAAAAATCATTTGCGGTTTATTTAAATAATGTTTCACTATTTTAAACGCATTGTAATTTATATATATTACTAAGGTGCATTAGAAGAAGCTTAATATGGAACAGGGTGTGCATAGCACTTATAGTTACTTTACAGGGACAGTCAAAATAATTCCGTTACATTACGTCTATGGAGAAAAATCGTCTGCGGTTTATTTAAATAATGTTTCACTATTTTAAACGCATTGAAATTAAATAGATCACTAAGGTGCATTACAAGAGACTTACTACGGAATATTGTTTGTATAGCAGTCATCGTTCATTTACAGGGACACGCAAAAGAATTCTCTACTGTCTGTTAACAATAATTCCTGGAAGTGCGTTTTAAGTTATTGAACGCGATTTTAATTTTAACTTGCTTTTTGTCTATTACGTGGTGTGTATAAATTCTGTAGATCCTATACAGGGCAGCACAAAAGTTCGCGAACACATTTCTGTTTATTGACAAACTCCAGACGGAAAATTTTAAACTGTGCTACGCGTTTGCTAACTGAACTAAAATTATCATCATATGTAGTCTATATACAAATCTATAGATCCTATACAGGGCTGAATAAAAGTATTCGGATATTTTTCCGAATATTGTATATGTTGGAAATTCATGAAATTATGTTTTTAAATATGTTATGCGTTTTCTAAATTGTTTACTTAGATGTTAGCTTTTAGCTTATTAAACGGTATGATTTGTACAATTATTTTGGAAGCGTTGGAAAGTGCTATATAATCTATGCTTGACGCATGATTTTTCGTTCTTGTTTTTAGTTTATTGTCAGAAACGTGAATAATAGTGACAAATACAAAATGTAGAATTAAAAAAAATATTATAAAGCAGCGTAAGGAATCAAAGTATTAAAAAAAAAAAAAAAAACGCAGATAAATTGTTTTTTAGTCTGAAAATAAATCCAGACATTGCTTTTTTTTTAGTAGCGAGGGGGGGGGGGGCGCAGGATTTATATTCCGATTTATTTGAAGACCTAAAAATAATCTATGTTATAAAGACATCTGAATAACTTTACATTCGTTATTCTCCTTCGGAATAGGGTTAATAATTCTATGATTAAACCTATTCTGGTAGTTCATTTGAAATTTTACAATTAACTCATTAATGCCTCTTGGCAAGAAAACTTACCGTTTGCCATTTATTATTATTATTATTATTATTATTAGATTTTTTTGCACATTGCTAGCGATTGGGAAATAATCTTGCCTATCAGAAAACCATAAAAATAACTTGTATTTTTTTTTCAATTAGCCTGTTTAATCGAATAGATCTAAATACGAAAGTTATAGAAGAAAAAGTTTAATTATTTTAAGTTCGTTATTAATGGAATAAAAACTGAACATCTATACATATTTGTAAAGATTACAATTTTTGATTGATATACAAAAGTTAATAAAAGTTTAAATTAGCATTTTTAAGTAACAAATACTTTCGCGTTAATACTTTATCTAACAACCATTTAGTGTAATATTGCAAACAATTTAACAAGATTTGAGAAAATCTTGTTTTAATTCCAGCCTATGAGTATAATATTTTCTCAAACAGGGATGAGCGAGCTCTGACCCGAATATCGATTCTTACCACTAAATTTTAATAGTATTCTCCAACGTAAAGAATTTCAGAAATTTTGTTCTTGAATAAGGTAACAAATACTATTAAAATTTAGTGGTGTCAATCGGGATTTCGAGTCGGAGCGCTCCCATCCCTGTTCAAACTATGCTTTAATGCACATCATAGATTGCCCCTTAAAGCAGCATCTTGCCGTTTTTTAAGCGTAATTTGAAAACTACTTGGTAGAAAAATTTAAAATTTTGAATACACATAAAGCAGGACATAATAAATATAAATCCATTAAAAAAAGTTGTAGGTTGCAATTCATAATTTTTTCGAATATTAATTTCATAATTCATAATTCATATTATAAAATTATAAAAATTACAAATTTGACATATTTATGTTTGGGCTTTTTAGTATTATAACCAAAAAAAAAATTAACACATTAGAATTATAATCTCAGGAGATATTAATAAAAATATGAAAATGTAATTTAACATTAGAGGCTCTAAAATTTGAATGTTTATAACTCGAAAACTTATTATCCAAATGACTTAAAATTTGGTATCTAGACATAGTTTGAACCGAAGATTTAAAATATCATGTCAAAAGTGGGTGTTGCCATTGAAAAAAATAAATTTTAGGCTTGTTTTAATATGTAGATGGCCCTTTAGGCAAATTTTAGATATATAATTTAAAAGTAGACTTTATTTCCAATCGTTTGGTACCAGTCACTTCCTTCTACTACAATTTGTTGCAGAGTTAGTGGGGGGGGGGGGTGCAGTTTTTTTTCCACGACTGTACATATAAATATATATGGCAAAATCGTAGTTATAAAAGTGAAATTATTTAAGTTAAACTTACGTTAACTAGTTCAGTATAAAGAGTAGAAAACGTTTTTCCTAAAAGAGAATTTATCGTAAATGCATGTTTTTTTTTCTTTTCTTTTTTTTTTTTTTTTTTTTTTTAATTTCATTGTGTCGCCAACCCAGCGATAAATCGCCAAAACACGAAATTTTCATAATTTTTTTACGGACGTTATATCGAGGTTCTGCAGCAATTTTTTTTATAAACGTATATATCCTCATGAGAAGAATATTCTGTAATTTTTTCAAAATTTTCTGAGTATGCGCTTATGGAGACCTTCCTTGTAAGGAGCTTCTACCCTAGAGCATATATAAAAATATAATCAATATCTGTGATTATATTAAAAAAATATTATATTTTTAAAATATATAATTTTTATTAATTAAAAATAAAATTAATATATGTGATTACCAAGCTTGGTCCTCTCCTTGTTAGTTATCAGAATCTGAAATACTCTTATTTTACGGGAGATGGGTATTTTTCTCCTCCAAGTTTTAATTCAACAGCATTTGATGCAAGAAACTTTGTATGTTTTAAAACTATGAAATAAATCTACTTTTATTTAACAAGATACATAAATCAAAGCGTAACAAATTTGATTTATCGAACCTTTTGCTTTATATCTCAAGAGACGTGTTGTATCTTTTGACAAAATTTATAAATGAAAGTTCTAAAGCCAACGTTACTTGTCAAGAACAGAAATTTTTTTTCATTTTATAAATGACGGAAAATAATCCATTTGATCAGATTTCATTTATATTTTTAGAAAATTGTCTGTCGACATAACAACAGTTTTGTAACCTTTAACATGCTAACTTTATATATCTGATAATGTTCTAAATTTATACAATCTTTCACAAGCATTGTATTATATAGCGTTATAATGTTATTAAAAAAATTGTTTGAAAACAATTTAGTTTATTTTAGAGAATGTTTAATGACTAAGATATCATTCTAGAAATGAAACTACATTTTATTAATAATTTGTAGCGTTAAGATTGTAGAGTGTTTAACTTTATGTTTTAGTTATGTTAAAAAAAATGGTATGTATTCTGAAAGAATAATATATTTTTTTTTCATCTATTTTATTTTTGAGTATAGAAAACAATAAATACTTATAGTTTTATTTATAAAATTTTACTCTTTTTCACTTATAAATGTTTTAACTCAGTTTTATTTTTAAAATAGATATTTATGTAATTAAAAAAAAATTGTATGTTTAAATACAAAAAAAAGTAATTTATGTTAATTCAATAAAAAATAATATTTAAGAAAAAAAAATATGTTTTAGTCATGTTAAAGTGTTTGATAAATCTTCTAACAGAGCAACTATTTTTGCATATTTTATTGGGTACATTTTTGTTAGCTAGGCTCAAATTTCACGAACATCATTTTTTTCCTCGCCGGATTTTATATTTCGCGTATGTAAATTAGAAACAATATTTGATGTTGAAATAAAATGTTTTGTCATGTGTTAGTATTTTTATTATTAATAATAATGATATATTTACATATTTATTTTTGTATTTTAAGTGAAATGGATGAAAGACATGTATTTTAAATGTATGTAAAATAATATATATTTTAAACGTATGTGTTTTAAATGAAAGTTTTGTATTTGAAATGGAAGGAGTTACAGGTTTATATTTTAAATAAATGAGGGCGATGGGAACAATATTTGGCAATTTTTCACCTGTTCCCGGTTAGCATAAAAGTAGTTTTTATTCTTTTTCGAGTACAGCAAAAAATAAATATAAATAATTATACTTGTATTAAAAATATTATTGTGTAAATATGTTATATTAAAAAAAATTGAATCTTAAGATAATTATAATACCGGACAGAAATCGATAATTAGTTTGAACAATTTTTTTAATTTTGCGATTTCTATGTATATTTCATACTGATTCACTCTACGTAGTTTGTTTCAGGAACTCTCTACGTAGAACAAAATCGGATTATAATTTTACCTAGAAAAACAACTTCGAATGCAAGAATGCTTTCACCAAGAATGTTTTAGTTTTTATTATCAAGATATGTTCGTAAAACGAAATTTCAACAGACTACTGTTAAATATAATAATAAAATATTTTATATAATCATAAAAGAAATTTTGGGTATGAAAATAATCTTTGTTTGGATTTACTTACTAGGGAATGTCCCAAATTGCCAGATCGGGATTTTGTCGACAGTGGTGTCGTTCGAAAGCTTTTACCACGGGGATCAAGAAAATGTGTATAACTACTCGTCCGAATGCAACTGGTGAAGAGTTATAGGCCGATTATTTCTGTCTTTATTGATTTCTCTACGTCGCTAGCTATGCAGTAAAGACACTCTGTGTGGTAGAAAAGACAGCTTAAAGTACAGTTATGTAACCTGTTGTTGCCAGTGTAAAGTTGGTGAAGATTCCATGTTACCTTTAGCAAGAAACAGAAGATTGTGACCACATTTTCACGATGCGTGCCACAACCCCTGAACCAGTTCGCCTGGAACGTAAGCCACAGGTATTGCTAAAATTCGCCATGGTTGAGCGCCTCGGGGACTGCCACCCCACTCCCACCCCACCCCATAAGCCCTGCCCATGCTCACTTTTAATCCCGTAGGATCAGGTGAAGAATTCGTTCCTGATATTTTTTAAAGTATACTCCAAGTCAGTGCAGTCCAATTAGTTATATATGATTGTGAAAATGTGGTCTCAATCTTCTGTTTCTTACTAGAGGGAACATGGAACCTTCACCAACTTCGTACTGGCAACAACAGGTTACATAACTGTGCTGTAAGCTGTCTTTTCTACGACACAGGGTAAGCTGTCTTTCCTGCATAGCTAGCGACCTGGAGAAATCAATAAGTGACGGAAATACGTCGGCCTATAACTCTTCGCCAGTTGCATTCGGACGGGCAGTTGTATACATTTCTTTGATCTTGATGGCAAGAGCTTTCCAACGGCACCGTTCTCGACAAAATCCCGATCTAGCAGTTGGGGACCTTCCCTCGTTAGATATATTTGAATCGTTCTTATTTTCTTTGAAATACTTTTATCTGGTGAGTTTTATTTCTGCGCAATTAATACGACCAAAAGAATTAAACCTTCTATTTTTTAAAACTATGAAACAAATCTACTTTTATTTAACAAGATAAATAAATCAAAGCGTAATAAATGTTTGAGAACGAACCGTTCTTTTTGTGCCTCAAGATATTTACACGAAATGAAATAGTAATGTACTGTTAGATATAATAAGAAAATGTTCGATATAATAATAACAGGTGCGAAATGTTAGATATAACAAAAATCGTTTAGTGGATTTACTTGGACCATCCTTC
The DNA here is from genome assembly GCA_963931845.1 of Maratus michaelseni. NCBI lineage: Eukaryota > Metazoa > Arthropoda > Arachnida > Araneae > Salticidae > Maratus > Maratus michaelseni. Next base: position 405,617,390 of record OZ007592.1, read on the forward strand.
TTTTCTGTAAGGTACTTTTATTTACCAAGTGCTATTTATACGACTGATACAAACAAAAGAGATAAAATTTACTATAATTTAAAGTAAAAAAACAAATCTATTTTATTTAAAAGTATATATAAATTAAAGCGTAGCAATTATTTTAACAAAGAAGAGTGAAGTCGCTATTGTATATTAAGAAACACGTTATATGAAAGAAATTTATAAATCCTCTTTTGTCTATAAAGTAATGTTATTTGTCTACAACATATATTTATTTTATTTTCTATATTATCCAAAAATCTTTTGAATTGATCATATCTGTTTTATTTTCTTAGAAAAAAATATATCTACATGACTGCAGTTTTAACATTGCAAAATAAGTTATACTTATGTATCTGAAAATGTTCTTCCAAAGCTCAGTCATTCATGAACATTGTATTTACATAATGTTGTAGTGTTATTCACAAAATTTTGTTTAGAGGCAAATTTCCTCGAAGAATGTTTAATTTTTGAGACATTATTTTTGAAAAGAAATTGTTATTTATTAATCTTTTGCTCTGTTAACATAATTGTTTAAATGTTTTTCTTGTAAGACTATCCTTTTTAGTATAACAGCTTTTCACGAATTAAAATTGTACGAAAATAAGCAGAAATATTTTTCATAGATCTTGCTTAAAATCGAAAGTATCATCAATATGTTGTCCAGGGTTCTCGCTGCCGCTCGCTATTGCGCCAAATCGCGACAAAATGCTTCATTTGGCGAGTAAACGAACGATTAGACTCGCCAAATTGCGAGTGTTCAATTTTTGTATGTGTGTTAGTACAGGTGATACTCATATTCGCGTTACTAAACGGGTAAGAACACTTTTCAAAACTATGGTATAATAGAAATTGAATCAATTTTTAACCTGCATTTGCTTTATGCATTTGGATGATAAAGGCAGTTCCTTATCCGATGCATTGTCAGAATGGAAATTATTTAAAAGTTTGAGATGTTGCAGGACCATGAATCTAGGAGATTCCATAGATTTCATTCGAAAAAACGATCTGCAGCAGCTTTATCCGATAACATGTAACATGCTGCATTTTGCTGTAATCTTGCCACTTACATACAGTGGACTCTGAGATAGGCTTCAGTGTGATGAACGCAACAAAATCTAAACTGAGAAATCGAATGAATATAAAAAATGTGAATAATGCAATATACGTTAACGGGCCTAATAGGCAGCAGTACGATTTTGAAACTGCCTTTGAAGTATGTGCTTCAATGGAAAGCCGAAGAATTCTAGAAAAATAAAGTTTTTTTTTTCAACTGTTTATATTTTGAAATTTCAGAATTCATTGAATATATCTTAAAATCCTTAATTAACATAGGTTGGAAGTTTTATTTCGTAACATTTTAATGGTTTAAATTGGGTTTGGAATTTTTCGTTGATTGCGCAAGGCATTTGGAATGTACATGTGTTTAATAGTTTTGGTAGCAGATAGTTTAATTTAGATGAATAACTGATCTATAAGCAGTTACTAAAACTTGGGTTATTTTTGAACATACTGAAAAAAAAGAATGGTTGATTAAGGATAAGGGATTAATTATCGATTTTTCAGTGTTTCACAACAAATCTATATTGCTAACTCCCCCCCCCCCCTTTTTTTTTTGATTTGGCAAATGTTTTTTATTTCTGATTAGCCATGCTAATGTTGGTCAAAAGTCAGCGAGAACCCTGATGTTGTCCATATAAGGGAGTGTAAGGCAACACAAGACAAGGATATTATACATTTTTACAGTTAGTTTTATATTTCAGAAAATTCTTTAAAATAACTTCTGACGACAGTCGGACGATTAATTTTTTCCCCTAAAGTCTAACAATGATGATCGAACGAAGGAAAATGAGAGATATTATCATTTTTTATTTTACATATTTTTCACAGAAAAGTGATTTGTCTCCCATAACTTAAATTTTTATACAATATATTTAATTGCTTAAAGAATACTGAAAATATTTCATATCAGAAAAGGCACCATAGCCATAAAATCTGTAAATGAGGTCTGTTTTTAAGAGTCATGTTCTATATTAAGAAAGAAACGGACAACGTGAAAATAGTACAAATGTAAATATATGCATAGAAAATGACAGACAGCTGTTTTGGAGCTTCTAAAGCTCCATCATCAGTGCAAAGGGGAAAATTACCAGAGGTAAGTGTTTAAAACATGGAAGTATGCAAGCGAAATAGCTCGTGGCCAAAACGCAATGGCGGTCAGTGTTGAAAAACAAACAACCCAGTGAAGAGTTCCCGCATGACAGAGGAAACCAACACTCTAAATAAGAAAGAGTGACTATTCACTCCGGAGGAGTGGATATTCACTCTATCGCAGAGTCAAAATTTGCCCGACCTCTTTAGAGTGACTATTCACTCTAGGAAAAAGTGAAATTCTTGACTCTCTGAAAGAGTGAATACTCACTCCTGAGAAGTGAATCTTCACTCTGAACAGGAGTGGATACTCACTCTTTCAGAAGAGTGACTATCCACTCTTGCAAAAGGAGTGAGTTTTTTCACCCCTGATAGGAGTGACTAAAATTCTTGAATAAAAAAAGAGAAACTCATTTTTACACACGCTTGTTCGTAGGCGGTCACCCTCCCAAGTAGTAACCAAGCTCGTTGCTGCTTGACTTCTGCGCTCGGACGAGAACTGGTATACCTACAGCATGCCACAGCCGCTAACAATTAAAATAACTCTTATTACATTATTTTAGCTTTGTTTCTTTTGTGATATTCGAGCACACTTATTAAATTTGTGTAGAAATCATAAATATTACGGTGTTTCTCAACTGTGTAAATAAGAAAACTGAAACCTTCTTTTTGTATCATATAATACAGAGACTGTTCACACATGTCTTAGACAAATTTGATAAATTATTTTAAAAAATGGAATTATTTTAGAGGAAAAAATTCTGACAACGACTTATTATGTGTAATTTATATTATCGTCTGATACTTTCAAATTTATTCTTATTTCAAGATTGCGTATGCAAAAAAGCTGTGAATGGGAAGATGCGTTTTTTTTTTCTTCCGAACAGAAGTATGCTAATTCCACAGTCTAAAATGATTGCAGAGCGCATAATATAAAAACTTTTTAGTGCGAAATAAACGTAACAATTGATTGGAAAGTGCTATTCCAAAAATCAGTACATATACATAGTAAAAAGATACCAGATGAAAAAAAAAACAGGGAAATAAAGAGCTCATTTCAAGGCGGAAAACGAAGTTTCATGTAAGGATTTATGACTATCGCAAATTTATCTTACAATGGGAAAATAAAAATAAGAATATTGGACAAAAATGTTGCAATCAATTCATTATATTATTAAGAGAATGTGTTACATCCGATATTTATAGAAAAAATGCCATTTTCTTTATTACAATGACTTTTAAAGTGTGAAATTGCATCAAAGCAAAGCTACTGCTCATACTTCAAAAACTACCGCTGTATTCGTTGAAAACATTAAAAACTCACACAGGTATTGTATTTATACCTTTCAACATATTCCTCCAGTCGCCTGACGTTTCTCTTATGGTTTATTGTTCATTGGGTCTGCTGAAACGAGCTCTTTCAAAGGGCAAAATCACCACGATTGATCGAATCTGGAAAGTTTTTAAAGACGCATGGGAAGCAATAACCCTGTAAATTTTACAAAAAACCTTCTACCATCGAAAGCATTACGCAGAATTAGAATCAAGAAACAAGATTATCATACAGATTATTTCAGAAAGCAATATTCATATTTTAAACGTTAAAAACAACAACGCCGAAATCGTCTAAAAAATGTGCGAATACCGGTCAGTACATTTCCGCTATGACAAAAATTCCGTTACAACAAAGCAGTTATTTATTTATTCATTCATTTTTTTCTTGCTAATAATGTTTCCATAATTAGAGCCCGATTAAGATTGTCCGAGGCCCAGGGCCTGTTTACCAAATAGGCCCGTGAAGCCGAAGCTTACCCACTGAAATACAAAGGGGCCCCCAAATTTACTTTCCAAAACTAATTTTAGGGGGAAATTTTCAGTCAGGGTAAAATACGTATTTTTTTTTTCTTAAATTATAGCTGTTAAATTTTTCCTAAGACTATTACTGACACATTTATACTCTTTTTTTTTTGCTATAATAAATGGTATAAAATCAGTGATTAAATGCAACGTTTTTCATTTATCTTATGTTTTACATTTTAATTTCAAACGTGCTAAAAATAACAGAAAATTTAATCTGTATAGTTATATTTTGTTTATATTCATAAAGAGGTTAGAAATGATATAAAATATGTAGAATAGGTTATTTAAATAAAGAGGAAAATAATTAGCATTCAGATATATTAAATTTCTGTTTATAAAATAGAAGCAAAATTGTGTTGCAGCTAAGCATAAATTTACTTCAAATATTTGTTTTCCCTACACTGTTCTTAGTACTGGCAAATCCTGCAATTTGTAAAGCATAAAATATATTTCCTGTCCATAATTCTATTGATTCATTTATTATTTCAATGCCTTTTTCAGTTTTTTTAAAATCGTGCTACTATATATAAAGGATTTCATTTTATTCGTTTCGTTTCGATAACGGAGTATCCGAGAACTGGCGCCATCTTGTGGTTTTATTGGAAAAAACTGTTTTTCTTCACTCTCAACGGAGTGAACTACTCATTCTTGTCAACGGACTGAGACAGTCACTCTCGACAACGGAGTGAGATATTTCACTCCTTTCTAGAGAGTGGAAAATTCCACTCTTTAAAGAGTGCATATTTATAAAATTCACTCCTAAAAGAGTGAAAACGCCTCTCACTCCTTCCAATTTTAGAGTGAAGGATAACGCTTAGTTAGTCTGGAAGAGTTGAAGCAGGAAGGAGAGTCAAGTGGATAAGTGTGATCGAAGATCGCACAAAGAGTTTCGTTTAATATTCATTTCAAAACACTTTATCTTTTCTTTAATAAATCTAAATAAATTTCATTTTTCAAAAAAAAAAAAAAAAAAATAATAATAATAATGTTTTTTATAAAGTAAAAATTTACCGGTCTATTTTTCTCGTTATTTCAAATATCTGAACCGGCCTGATTGCGGGCAAAGCCCGCTATTATACTCTGTCATAATAATATATGTCATGTAGACTAAATCCGATATTAAAAAATAATCAATTTAATAACTATACATGTTGTATAGAGACCTTCAAAATGTTAAAATATGCCAATACTTCCATAATCGGGTTTTTATCATGATTCAATACGTTCCTTAAACTCATATATTTAATATTCTCTATTACTAATATTGATACTCTATTTGTATTATTCTCAAACATTTGAAAAATTCGTTAAACTTCCGATATGACGTCAGATTAATTTTCTTTTTAATTTTCTAATGACGTCATATTAAGCTGCTTTCTGTATTTACTCATCCTCCTTGTAATATTGAGAAATGTTTGAAAATTTCCGTTTTATTACTAATAAGGATCGTCATTTATTGTCTGGTTCGTCATATTAATCTTTTTTTTTTTCAATAGGTGAAACTTTTTATTTCATTTTCATTTTTCACGTGGAAATCTTTCAATCAAAAATTAATTACTGTAGAAAAAAAAATTATTTTGAATTTTTATTGTTGGCAACTGCTATAACGAAAAATGTTTAAATTTAATAGGAAAAGGTTGTTAGATTTTTGGTTTTTTATCTCTATATATTAAAATAATACAATTTTTTTATGATTTTCAACTTCATAGTAGATATTCAGCTGTAAGTACACAAAATTTCATGTCTGTAAGTTATATAGTCTCTGAACACAGGCTTTGTGACGGACAGACAACGAAGCGGGAGTAATAGGGTTTCGTGAGATGAACGAAACCCTAAAAAAAGAAGGGTAAGGAAAGAGAGTGAATTAAACAAATGGGAGCCGAACTTTAGAAAAGTTGGGTGTACTGGACATATCATTAACTAATCTGTTAGAATTCTTCCATAAGCTTATTAAGCTTTAAAAAATCAAGATCCTAAATTGATTAGCATTTCTGAATTATTGAACCTTTGGAAAAATTAAAATTCTGATTGTTAGACCAAGAATAATTAGCAATAATGGATCGTTTAATGTCACCAATTTTAACAATGGTCTTATGCTCCCCCAAGCGGACCTTAAAAGATCTCTTGGTGGAGCATAAAAGCAATGCTAAAAATGTTGACATTAAAAGCTCCGCTATTGCTAATCATTGTTGGTCCAATAATCACAATTTTAATTTTTCCAATGATTCAATAATTCAGGAATGCTCATCAATTTAAGTTCTTGAGTTTTGGAAAACGTATCATATATGGAAGAATTCTAACAGCTTGGTTAATGACATATCCAGTACAAACAATTTTTCTAAAGTCTTGCTACCATTTGTTTAATTCACGCTCCCCCCTCCCCCACCGTTTTTCTCTTTTCTGATTAAGCTTTTTCCGATTGGCTAAGCGCTTCTCGTTGGCCTCCCCAGTCACGCGGTAGCTCTTGACTTCGCTGTTTGTTTTTCAACACTTACCGCCATTTCAATTTGACCGCGAGATGCGACGATTGCATACTTCCATGATTACACTTACCTCTGGTGATTTTAACCTTTGATGGAACTTTAGAAGCTTCGGAATTCTTCAACTTCCCCCACATACACACACACACACACATACCACACATAACATTTGTGCTACTTTCACGTTGTTCACTTATTTATTAATATAACGGCACAAAGTTCAATCCTCCCATTTTAATTATGTTCTAATACCTGAAAAGTGTAATAAAACTTAATACTTTATTACATAATCGATTCAAAAACTTACATCATTTTATTCGTTACTTTGAATAAAATTCTTCAAACGTCTCAAAGGTAAAAATGTAATTTGGATTTCGAATTCCATAAAGTTAATGATAATGTTGATAAATAAACAATAAAACATAATTGAAACGTTATTCATTAATGAACTGTAAAAGCATGACAAATGGTGAAACAACAGAGCGCTAAAACAGTGACTGCGCTGTCATAAACATGGTAGAAATGTTTTGAAAATTTTACATAAAATCATATTAGATTATAAAATCATATTAAACTCTAATACATATATTATAAATATAATTATTAAAGACGACTAAAACATATATATTCCTTGAAAGATAAATATGTCAACTAATGGCTTAGGCCGTTCTTTATTCCCAAATCACTGTTTCAATAATTTAATTAATCTTTGAACACATTACTTGAATGTACGTCTTCGACGGAAGAGCTTTACGACATTAAAATTTAAATTGGACATAGAAGCGAGTTATTGTATTGTATTAAGTCTATAATTTGCATTCATTATCTCCCGAAGCATACGTTAAAGCAAACATTGAAGCAAGTTTTTACTCATAAATAAAATATGCTACAATAATAAATATTATCCTTTTTACCTTTCTTCTATCGTTACAAGAAAAAAGTATTAGATTCATGAAAATTTTCGACTTCTGGTTTTCGACGGATTTATATGTTTTAGAAGATTCTGAACACGATTTAGCTGTTTTTAGAAAATGTCTGTCTGTGAGTTTGTCTGTGTGTCTGTATGCTACAAAAATTTGTGGGCCTTTGTATACATTGGTGCTGATTAGTTTTTGGTGTAAATCACCCAACAGGTGGTGCTGTTATGCTACATTTTGCACGATTTTCACGATAGCTATGTCTCAAGAACTAATGCACAGAATTTCACCAAACATCAGATTCTGATAGACCTTGACATAAATAGACGCTCATTACCTTTTGGTGTATATACACCCCAATAGGTGGTTCTTCAGTGCTACTTTTTCATAATTTTCACGATAGCTATATCTCAAGAACTAATGCACAGAATATAATCAAACATCACATTCTGTTAGGCCTTGACATAAATAGAAGCTGATTACGTTTTGGTGTAAATCTCTCAACAGGTGACGCTGCTATGCTGCATTTTTCAAGAATTACAAGGTTTTAGCAATAGCCATAACTTAAAAACTAATGCACGGAACTTAATAAAATTTTAGATTTAGTTAGACCTTTATATAAATTGGTGTTGATTTGTTTTAGGTGTATGTGAAACCTGTATGAGATAGAAGAAAATTTTGGGATAGGCACATCCGACCAGTTGTACTTTCGCTAGTATAGATTTATGGAATAATCGATAAAATCTAACTAAATACTATATTACGATATTACAGTTATACTAAAATACTTACAGAACATCTTAATTTATTAGTTGCATACAAGATCTTATATTCAATCTCTTTTACATCAATTCCACTTTTGTAATGATGTCTCTAACATTTATAAATATGGTGCATATTATACAGTGTGTCCACTCTCAACCGTATCCAGTGGCTAATTCCTAAACAGTTAGTTATAGACATAGTTTCAAATACAAAAATGTTTTAAATGAGGGAAATAACTATTTTGAAAGCGATTTGGATCAATAAAAACATTTCTTAAAAAAAAATATATATATATGAAATTTATTTTTTGTAAAGTCCTCTGGTCCTATAAGTTATATTTATTAAAAATATCTATTACACTAAGAATTAAAACAAAAAAGTCCCATTCTTCTACGATTAAAACTGTCCTATTAATAGCTGGTTTAAAGTTGAAGCACTTTTTTTGCTGCGAAGTAGGAGTCTTTCACAAATTTACTAGAAATATAAATAATCGTCAGATTAAAAATATAATAGTTGAGAGTAAAATTAACATTACTATATAAATTTAAAAACTATTTTCATTATGACATATTAAAACAAAAAATATAACTTGGACTAAAAATATAACTGAAAAAATAACAGAATTTTTTTAAAGTGAAACGATGAAAAGCAACAGTCTCAATTTTTTACAAACGATACATACGTTACATAAATGCTATTAGATTATCTAATCTAAAACTTAATTAATATAAATTAAAATTAACTTAAAGCTTCTTAGAAATGACTTCCTTCAGCTGCAATGCAGAAAATTACACGTCAAATAAATCCTTCTTGTACTCTAAGCAACATTGTAGCTGGTACAGATCTGTATACCATAGAAATACGATTCCACAAATTTGTTCGACTGTTGGATTCTCTTTCATATTCGTTATTTTTCAGAACACACCAAAGAAATAAATCTAAAGGATTCAAATTCGGTGGTCTGGGGGCCTCTCAATAGTACCTCCATATCCAATAATATTATTTAAAAAATGCCGAAATCACACATGTAACAATTCGTGTAACGAAACATACTCTTTTAAAAAATCGGATACTGGTCCATAAGAAATATCCGCATATTTTTTCGGATGTTAAAGTGTCATTGAAGATGAATGGCCCAATTAAGTAGATCTTCCAAACACCACACCAAACATTTATGGACCAACATACTTGATGGTTGTTTGGACGAATAATGTGTGAATTTTCCAGGGCTGGGATTTCTGGCTTATAAATTGACATTTCTCAGTCCACATAATATCATACAGAAAGGATGGACTTGTATCGTGTTTGTCTAAAATAAAATTACAAAAATTAAAAGGACGCTCTTTTTCCTAGTAGTAATTCTTGTCCTAGTATTGGTCGATATGGATATACACTTAACAATATATACAGTATACATATGGATAGAAGTTTTGTCTGTATGTGTGTGTCCTGTGTTCTGAAAAGACGACTGCGTGCAGACCTACAGGATTAGGAAGGTAAGTACCTGCCTGTCGGAAGTTATGCGTCTCGAAGCCAGGTTTTGGATGTTTTGATATTCAGCCGAGATAGTAATTAAAAAACCCAATGAATATCGTAAGAGTGTGAGCTTCCATCATAAATGTCTGTATCTGGCCGGACTTTCTTTGCAGCCGCATGAAAAAAATGTTCCGTTTTTCCTGCATTTAAAATCTGGACGCCCCTTAGAGTTACAAAGCAAAAAAAAAAAAAAAAAAAAAACAGAAAGAAGAAAAAAGAAAAGAAAGATATTTTTTACTGTACCTTACCGGTTTTAATGGTATCATTGATTTAAAAGATAGTAATCTTGATATTATTATTTGAAACATATTTTTTCTGGAGCTCGATTATGCTTTTTGTTTTTAATTTTAATTTTTTTCTAGAGTTTTAAACTGTTATCGGGGAGTCCAAGCTGAAAATCCAAAAATCCAAAAATACTTAGTTATTCAGAGTACAATTCAGTTTCTAATGGTGTCGTATTTTCTAAAGTTCGATTTTATGCTGGTTTTCGTGTTTCTCGATTCGTTTTCATGTTTACCCTTTTTTCCTTGCATTTTGAAATTGCCATCTGGTCTTGGAGGGAAAAAAACGAACACCTATGCAGCTCTCTAGCTCCAATGGTGCCTTTCGTTTAAAAATATATTAATAATCACTATTTAAAAAATATATTCCTTAGAGATCGTTTTCGTTTTCGTTTTCCTATTTTCCGTTTTTTCTTCAGTTTTAAAATGCCACCCCGTTTACCTGGATAAAAAGGAAAAAAAGAAGAAGCAGAAGATGGGGGGAAAATCACTTATTTGGGGTACTATTCCGGTTCTAACGATATTTTTGATTTAAAAAAATATAAATAGCTACTACTTCATAAAAAATATTTTCTGTATTTCATTTCACAAATTCGCCAGAGACCTTTTTTTTCACAGTGCCCCTTGTCAGATATCATTTCGCGTTTTACGAGAACTGTGTTTTTGCAATAGGTTGTTTATACTGAATGTTATCATTTCGCGTTTTAAAAAGTGAATGGCAGCGGCGAGTTTTTTGTTATTTAGATATTATGAGGAACTTTCCATCAAAATTGAAAGTTTAATATAACCAAATTAAAGTGGAAATTAACGTTTTAACTATTATATAATATTTTTTTAATGTTTTACAGGCAAAAATCAATTATAGAACGAGTAAACTTATATCTTAAATTTTATACAATTGCTCAAAATATCTTTCATGAAAGAAAGAAAACCTTTTGAAATGTCCAAACGCTAAATTTGGCCTTGGGTACGAATAATTTTTCGTGTATAGATGATATTTTGTTTAATTAAAGCTAGAAAAATTAACAATCATATAAAATACATATGAAAACAGAAAGTCTAAGTAAGATATTCTAAAATTGCTCATCAGTTTAAGATAATTGTTTAAAAACCATCTAATGATTGCACGTATGATAACAAGAAACCACCCTATACCTAAAAATAGCAAATAAAACCTTTGTGCAAGAGCATTAACAGACATAAAACCAACGTTAAAAATGCACAAATAATACACAAAATATCAGCAAAAAGCTGTTTCGAATCCACAAGCGAGATTATTGTCTTGCTTCTTTCTTCTTTGTTGCACTGAAGAAGAATCTAGCTTGTGGATTCGAAACAGCTGTTTGCTGCTTTTTTGTGTATTATTTGTGCATTTTTAACGTTGATTTTATGTTTTTTTCAATCTATACCTATTAAGTTATTAAAAGACATATTCCGTAAACACCCGTGTATAAAAATTTGATTCAATGAACGCTTTAGAAACAATTATTAAAATTTTGAAAATTATTAAAAAATTGTATATACGCTTTACTGGAAGGCTTTTGAATAAGACTCATATGTTTATATAAGTCTTTCACAACCCTAAAATCGATACTTATGAATCTATTAAAAAAATATAAAGCACGTCTCTCTAGCTCGTTAAGGGGAAATTATACAAAATAAGGTTAAAAAGGAAATTAAAGTACTTAGATGTGTTATTTATTTAATTAAATAATAATAAATCCTATGATGTGAAGCTTTTTATTTAAAAAAAAAATAAAATGAAATGTAAACAGCTTGCATAAGAAACATAAAAAAATTCGGCATATGTGACACAAAAGCTTTCCAACCTTTAATAACTATTTTACGTCAAAACGCCTGTACATTAAAATTTTCTGAAACTAATGTATTTTTTGAAAGGAAATCATAACTAATGAGACATATATTTCACAAATGAAGGTTTATTCTGCAGTCATTGTTCAGTAACATAATAATTTATCTTAGCTTATTATTTGTAAGCATTCCTTTGTTATGAACGATTTACGACGATTTCGAAATTTAAACAGGTGTAAATTATAATACTGTGTGGATCAAGTAATTTACATTTATTATAACATATTATCCAAATGCGTACATTATTTGTATTATATGACAATATGCTTTTAGAATTTATATGTATTCACGTGTACTGATATATATTCATTCGTACTGACATGTATTCATACTTACTGATGTGTATTCATTCGTTTTGTTAAATAGGCATCAGATTACACTAATTACCACTGCAGTTTTCTTAATTATATTATTTATTGTTCAATAAATAAATTTGATAAAAATCTTAGGGAATACAATATTAAGAATAATACATTTATAATAAAATAGATAAAGTAGATTTCTAAATATATATGTAATTTTTTTAACATAATTGAAAAATTTATATATATAAAAAATTTGACACATACACTTCATAATGCTGATCAAACGTATTTGGCTGCTTTGCAATCTTTTTGGGAAAATGGCTTATGATGAATAATACAGCAAATTCGACTTTTTTTATTACCTTTTTATAATTCAAAGATATTAAGGCCTGTATACTTACCTCATCGATGTGATTCTTTTTTAGAGACGGAATAACTGTTGTTTTCGTTTGTTCAATAAAACATTGTTATGAAATATTCATTGACAATATTATTATGGAAAAATCCTTAATTTGAATGTATGTCTATTAACCTTTTAACAAAGCTTGTACTTTTGAAAAACAAGCATAAACACGAGCAATGAATTATTATTTTGCAATGTTACCTGTATAAATAGGACACTGCTCTTTTATGAGAAACAAAAAACACTTGTTGCTTCTCAAAAAAAAAAAAAAAAAAATATTTAAAGCGTTTTTCTTCAGAGACAACATTATTCGCCAATCTATCACTCAACGGGCGGATTCTGCAATGGAAGAAGTCATGTTGTTTTTAAGCAATTCATTCATCAATTTATGATATATTGGAGCATTTAATAATTAGAGCATTTAATAATTGGAGCATAATTGGAGCATTTATGATATATTGGTATTCCGTAATACCCGAAGCTAATATTTTTATGATATTAACTGTAATATCTCACACTCTAGAAATACCATTGTATTAACCCATTAAACGCCAACGCTCCCGTTTCGGGAACATGTCTTTTTTTTCTCAAAATAGTTTTTATCTATTAAAAAAATCTTTTTATAGTAAAATTATTAGTATCGAGTATAATATATATTTTTTTTCAAAATAATATTTTCCTTTTTTTTATTTTTTTGTAGATTTAAAAAAAAAAGAGAAGTTTTGGTTTTTCGACTATTTGAAGTAAAATTAGTTAAAAAGAAAAAAAATCTTGAGTTTTGTTCAACGATTGTCAGGTTTTAAAACCAACATTTCAAATAACAATATATTCAAAACCCAGACTAAATAGAGTTATTTAAAGCAAAAATAGAAAGATTTGTTTGGAATGTTCCCAGGCTGGGAACGTTGGCGCTTTCTAGTAGCATTTCATTTCTCCTTTGTCTGGGACCTCGCTTTCACAAAGAAAGAAATGCGCCCCTAGGAAGAAAGAATGCAAAGTAACCACTTAAAATGACAAAAGAAAAAATTTATTTCCTTGGTTCGAAGAAACAACAATACGGTGCAATATAGTTGTATTTTCAACTGTATACTGCGTTTTAATTTGTTATTTTGAAAACCATAGTGTATTTGAATCGTTTGGTAGTCGATAAGTAATAGTGTTTAGATAAATTTAAAAAAAAGATTCTCTCTCTATATGTATGTGTGTGAAAGTGCCTGTTAAATTTTTAACAATAAAACAAGCCTTGAAATATTTCGATACACTGAATTCTGATTATGATGGTTATTCACTAAATTTACAAGTTTATGTGAGAAAAAATAAAAATACATTTGAAGAAAAAATTTAAATAGAAACTATGCTCCTTGGAACAAGGGTGGTTTTGGACTTAATTAAATGCATTATTGATCCCCCAAAACATACGGTTTATATGGACAATTTTTTTGCATCTCTGGAATTATTAGAAGATACGCAATTTTCATATGACGGGCACAATCAGAGAAAATAGGTTGAAGGATTGTCCTCTAAGTAAATGCAAACAATTGGCAAAAAAAATAAAAGAGGTACTTTTGAATCCATTGTCACAGAAAATATGTGTGTAGTAAAATGAAGAGGCAACAAGGTTGTGTGTTTGGCATCAAATTTTGAAGAAGAGACTCTCTTAGATCAGGTAAAAAGATGGTACTCTAAAGAAAGAAATGAAAATTGATTTATCTCAACCGAAGACAATTTCATCATATAATAAGTATATGGGATGTGTGGATCTCCTAGATAGATTTATAAGTACTTATAGGCCTCCAAAAAATTGTGAAAGAAAATAAATAAAAGATAAGCTTTTCTATGTTTAAAATGTATTTGTTAATAATACTTTTTTATTTAAAAATTCAAATCAAAATAATGATTTTTAATTCAGTATTAAATTGTTTATACCTGCATATATAATAAAGTAACTGTTTTAAATATTTTTTATTGCATGCAAAAAAATATAATCTACTTTTTTTAAAATAAATAAAAACACAACTTCTTCTAAGTAGCAGAAAAAATTCGCATAACTTCATATTTTATACCATCGAATAGTACAGAAATGGTACTGCACTCTGTAAACACTATAACCTAATTTACTATTTTTAAAAGATTTTTTCAACAATTTTCAAGCATTTATTTTTATAAATTTGTCTCAATAATGAACCTTTTAGTTAAAACCATGTAAAGCAATCTTTACGTCTATCACATAGAAATATTATTTGGTATAACTGGTGAGAAATCTAAAAATAGTATATATTAAACATAAAAAATCTGTTAGAGTTTTCAGATAAAACGATTTACACTTATATTCTGGTTATCGGGCAAAATGTATGTCATGTAACACACGTAGCTCCGGGTTGTATGTAAATCGGAAAATATTTTACTTAAATTCTGAAGTTTTTTGAAGATATTGTGGTTAAGAAACGCTTTATTTTGCAACAGCATAAAAAATAATCGTAATATGGTTAACATGCGGCTTAATTATTTTTTTTATTTATGATTTATACAATTTAGTCGATTTGTACTTTTTTAGTACTTGTTCCTGAACATTTTATCTTGCAATATCTTTTGATAATTTTATTATTTTTTCTACACGAGTTATTATTCTGGAATATCGCCTGAATCTAGTTTTACATATCGTACACTTATTAACCCTTTCAGGGGCAAGCAATTTTGTTCCTGTAACCTCGAACTTACACCGGTATTTACGAAAGAATTTAGTTCAAAATAAGGAAAAGCAATTTTTCATCATCTACCCGTCAAAGTTGAAAAAGTAAAATTTAATTAAAAGTATCTGGTTCGAATCAGATTAAAATTAGGTGGTATATAATACATACCACCGCCCCTCAAAGGGTTAAAGTAGGGTGCGTCACAAATTCGTGCATTCTTTAAAAAATCATAATAAAAGAAGTAATGCTCGGAAAAATTTTTGGTTTACGCGAGTATGATCAGAAGTATTTTGGATTTTTTTCCATGTATACGAAAAATAATTCTAAAAGTAACCAATAGAGGACGCTCCCAAGTCATACTGAGGCGTTTTATGCAAATCAGGCTCGCAATAAAACGCCTGGCTGGAAATGGATTCGTCATTCGATCTCGGCAGCATGCTATCGTTACCAGATCGAGTGCTGGTGGTTAAACTTTTCTACAAGAATGGTGAACCCACAACTATTGCATTGCGAAAGTTTCGCACGGAGAAAGGACTTAAGGCGCAAAAAACCCCTATTTCATTGAATGGGATACTCAAATTAGTACGACGTTTTGAGGAAACGGGGAGTTAGGAAGATCGTCCACGTAGTGGCAGACCATCCACGAGCGCGGATCGCGTCCATGTTGTAAAAAGTGTCATAGAGGAATTGGTAGCCGAGACATCCACGGGGAGTAGCAGTGGTCGTGAAGCTGGGAGAATAATATAGGTTTGTGACTATGGTCAGTAAGTCCTTCTTGAATTTGGATATATTACGGCGGAAGGGAGCGCTGTAATAGGGATTTTTGTCCCATTTTTTAATTATTGTACCATCGCAAAGTGTATGAAGTTATACATAGTATAATTTTATATTTTATATTTTAATAATATAGAACCTAATTTTATGCGTATGTTTTCGATTATTGCCTGCAGGCACTAATTGTATTTGGGGGTTTTCTGAAGGAAGTGGTTGCTGTAATAGCGATTTTTCTGTGATTTTCTCGATTTTTCATAGTTTTGTTGTAAATTGTCTGTTCGTGCAGAGAAGGTAACCCCCGCGCTTCGCAAGCAGCTGACGGGCAACAGAATGACATAAAATATTGATTTTTTTGGCGCTGTGGTAGCGAATTTGGAAGTATTAACATGTATGAGATAGAAGACAATTTTGGATTGGCAAATCCAACTAGATTCCGTTTAAAATAGATTTGTTTATTGCTTTGAAGGGATAGAAACCTTCAAGCGATTTTTTTATAAAAGCACCCCGATCATAAGAAGAAATCATTGTTGTATTTTGAAGGATATTCTGTTATCGATTAACTTCTGACTAATAGTCATCTTCAATAGAAATTACGTTGTAACAACTTTTGCTTCAACCTAATTGATTTATTAAAATTTAATAGAATCAGGATTATTCGTTTCTCATTTTTGTTTGATGATAAAAGAGTATTTATAAAAGTTGTATGTATGTCATAACACGTATGTAAATATGGATGTATTGTATTAAGTATGTTGCATGCATTATGGAGATAATTTAAAATTTAAAAGTATCTTTTAATCCCAGATATTATAGCACATAAATACAATCTGAGAAAAAAGACTGATTATTTTAAACCTCCCATAAAAAATCTTTATGACCTCGAAAACAGGTAATACGGAATTTTAAGGCTTCATGCATAAATGATTATTTCTTTATTTTTCATAATTTTCTTACGCAGTTCTTATGGTACTTCATGGTTTAGCAAAATAATAATAATAATAATAATTTTGCATAAAAAGGCAATGTTCTAAAGGATTTAAAGCAGTGTTCCGATAAATTTAATTTTGTTTAAAATTTAAAATTTATTCATATCTTCAAGTTTTTCAACTACATTTTAATTTCATGCGTACATATAACATAACTATAAAAGTGAGTGCACTGCAACAAACTTTTTTTTCTCATTTTTTGTCATAGCTATCAAGTGAACAGCAATTTCATGCTACTAATTTAATTCTTAAAAAAAAATAAAAATATATTTATTTTTGCTTATCCTAAGCGTCTAATTTTTATAGTGGTTTGACCTTATAATAACAAAATAAGTTTAAATGTAGGATAAAAAAGTGAGTTATATATTTATTTTTCAAATTTTGAAATCAATTTTTCTGTAAATTCTGAAGCCATACAGATATTAAAAAGTTACATATTCAAATTTGCTTCGACTTAAAAATTAACAAAATTTAATAAAACAACAGAATTGCTTTTTGTTTTTTCTTCAAACTCTATTTATATTTTACATATCTTTACTTATTAAGATAACATTAATCAGCTAAATCTCGCATTTTATTATGTTTATAACAAAATTATCTAATAGGTAAATTTGTTATTTATAATTTTATGAAATTATATTTTTATTTTTTTTTAAATGATAAAATGATATTCATGTTAAAGATTATGAAAATTACTTATGAAAAAACAATTTGATATGCATAAAAATAAATAAAGGACAAAAGATACCTTCAGTGTTTTTTTTTTTTTACTCTCTAAGAAATATAATGTTTTTGCAACGTTATTTATAAAAAATGTTTATTGTAATTCCCCCCCCCCCCCTCCTCATTTCAAAAATAGTAATATTAATAATAATGAACAAATAAATAACAGAAGTTATTTTTTATAACAATAAATTTAATTATTATCAGATGTGTTAAATTGCTATACAACTTCAATAAAGGTGCAAAAATTTATAATATTACACTGTAATCGTTATAAACACAAGAATGATACTAAAAATGCTAAAATTACGGCTAAATATGCGTCTATTTTTTAATATTTTCATTTTTAAGAATAATTATTATTTTAATTTCCGACACAAAATGTATTATTTATCGTGTGATAACCAGCTTAATTTCGTATATATTATACGCTGCAATGCCCAGAATTTACTATTACTTACGTTGTTAGTATAAATGCAAAGTAACATAATCTTTTATATTTCAACAGATGATTTTACTAAAATGCCTTTTCCATAGCAACTACAAATGCATCTAAAGTAACAATATTTATTCTTAATAGTACGATTTCTCAAAAATATTTTCCCAGGGTAAACTAAATTATAAATGCATAAGGGTAATTTGTAGATTATTAATGTGATTGATTTGATCAACACAATGTAATTATTCACTAGTGCCAATTTAAATGCTAGGATTATTATAAATCTTTCGCGGCGAAGACGTACAAAGATGAGCTTAATGGTATTAAACAATGCTGTAATACAATTTAATGTTATGGACAAAGATGAATTTAAGGGTATTGAACAATAAATCACATGAATAATAAAAATGCCATTAACACGGCGTTCCGGTATATAAAAAAATTAAGTTCCCATTTTCGTAAATTGATCGAATCCATTAAAAAATTTTAGTGTTTTTAGGAGTAATTAGTTTTTTAAGTAAATTGTAAAGATATGTTTTATCTAGAAATATTTAAGAATATGAAAGATGTACATTCTAAAACCTTCTCACGAAAAAGAAAATGAAACGTTTTTTTGAAGTTAGGGCTTTAACTTTTGTTTGTCTTTATTTTTTTCTATTTATTCATAAATTTTACCAATTTCTCTCAGACATTACTTATAAAAAAGCATGGTCAAAAATTTTCATTAAAAATGTCATAATTTTTATTGGACAGCCGCGGAAAACTATACTTAAACTAATTGAAAGAGTAAGAGAAAGAATTGACCATATACAACCAGCACAGAGGAATCTAACATACACTCCCCCTATTTCGTATATAAAAGGTGTATCTTTGAAAATAAAACGAGAATTAGAAAAATTAGGAAAAATAGTCCCACTAACCCCCAATCCATCCCTCTTCAAATCCATAAGAAATGAAATAGAAAAATATGAAGAAATACAAACAGCAGGAATATACAAAATAAATTGTCTAAACAGCAGAAATGAAAAAGTTACTTACATAGGAATGACGAAGAGGAAAATAGAAGAAAGAAAGAAAGAACATATTCGAGATATAAAATTAAATAAACAGTCAACAGCTCTTGCAAGATTAAACCTTAAAACCCCAATACAACTTGATACCCTACAAATAAAGAAAATAGCTAACTACGAAAACTTGCATAATGCGTTATTACGAGAATCAATTGAAATAAATATATCCAAAGAACCGTGCAATGACATGGTACATTCAATGCTCGATTGCCGCTGGAGAAAAATGTTGGAGGAGGGGGAGAGAGATAGAGAGAAAATATTGAAATCCGATAGGGGGAGCTCTACAGCCACCAGTCATCTATATAAAGGAGAGGAACTTGGATAGAGAACACAACTGATGATGCCCTGTCGAGGGGTGAAAGCGCTTTTGTTAGGTGGTGGAAGTTTTTATTAGAGACTGTTTTTAATTTTTTAAATGAAGGACATTTTTAATGAAAATTTTTGACCATGCTTTTTTATAAGTAATGTCTGAGAAAAATTGGTAAAATTTATGAATAAATATATGTACAGACATTAACGGGGGAACACCTATTTTTAATGTTTATTTTTTTCTTTAGGGAAATAAAAAGCAAGTTGTTTTTGTTTTTGCAAGAACAAAATGCTGTTTAAATGCAATTATCCAATATCATCCAGTAAACCATCGTAACCAAACATTATATCCAATCAAAACGTGAAAAACAAACAAATTAAATTTCTAAACTGATGGACTCAACGAAGAAATGAGATACATTACGAAAAGGACAATATAACTACTTGCAACATATTTATGAGATTTTTAAAATATTTATACAGACGAACTAGTTTAATACGAACACGGCTAAAAAGAGAACCCGGTTAAAACGATAAATGTGTACATTAAAAATTTGTACATCCAGTAAATTATCGTAATCAAACATTATATCCAATCAGAACATAAAAAACAAACAAATTAAATCTCTAAACTGATCAGTGCAAGAACAAAATGTGATACAATCAATTTTTCTGTAAATTCTGAGGCCATACAGATGTTAAAAAGTTATATATTCAAATTTGCTTCGAATTAAAAATTAACAAAATTTAATAAAACAACAGCATTTTTTTGTTTTTTTCTTCAAACTCTATTTATATTTTACCTATCTTAGATAACATTAATCAGCTAAATCCCACATTTTATTATGTTTAAAACAAAATAGGTAATTTTGTTATTTATAATTTTATGAAATTATATCGAACAATAATTTTCGAACGATACGAACAATTTAGAAACGAATAATCGAACAATAATTTTAGAAACTTATATTGTTCTTTAAGAAAAGGACAATATAAGTATTTGCAGAATATTTATGAAATTTTAAAAATATTTTTATACCCGAACTCGTTTAATATGAGCACGGCTAAAACGAGGATCCGGTTAAAACGAAAAATTTGTATATTAACATTTTGTTGACAGGAGATTTTGTATGAAATCTAGATTTTATAATAACTAGGGCATCCATCCCGGGCTTCCCGGGATAGAGAATATAGGTGAAAACCATTTATTGTTTTTCTTAATTGAAAACTCTAACAGATTAGTTACATTTAATAATTTTTCTTAGATTGCCCGCTAACAACACCAAAGAAATCGCTAAAAATGTCGATATCTACAGCAGTTTTTTTTTTGTATTATTATTCTGATAAATTCAGCAGTTTTAAGCATTTATTTCAATTACATGTCTGTTAAATCTGTGTTTTATGCATACTGTTTTATTTATTCGTTAATGAAGTTTTAATTTCATTATTGAATATTAGCTTGAGACAAATGCTGAACTTTTTACATTGTTTAAAGTGCAAGCAGATTAATATTTTGTAATTGTCTGCAAGCAATAGAGATCGATTTAAAAAAATCATGCTTGAAATTTAATTTAAATGCTATAATAAATCAGTCAATTAAGATACAGTTTTCAAACAAATTGCATTTAAAAATGGATTTTTTCCCTATATAACGGCGTAAAAATTAAAAATGTGCGATGTTTAGAAATTAAAAAATTGCAGTAGCAAAAATCGCAAATCCGAAATTTCCTCGTCAACTGTTGTCATTCGCAAAATGACGTCAGCGTTACGCACGGACACGTTTGTCCTTTATAATATAGATAGAAGCCCCGTCCTTGTCTGAAGGTCTTTCATTAAATGTTTTTCTAGATCGGTTTTCAAGTTTCTGCATCAGTAAATATCAATCAATGTACGGATTCAATATAAAACGTCTTACAATAAAAAATATATATATGGACAACATAACATAAATGCATTTTCTGTAACGTAAAAGCCACACCATTAGTCAATGATGCTTGGTGAAACAAACACGAGTTAACTCGTGACCGGTCAAGAGTGTTTTAAGAATGGTTCATCAGTTAAAGTATGTTAAGATTTTCTCGTTTTTTATGAGCTTCAAAAGCAGGATGACTGCTAATACGAGCAAAACATACGTCCATTTCAATTTGATATTCGGCAAAATGTGGGGTAGAGTTAGGAAAAATCCATTTCTTATCGAGCACTGTTCTGTTCCAGCGATATTATCGCTAGAATACAAGTGTCTGACAAAATGTAATAATATGTCCGTTTGACCAGACATAATTGCAATCTTAAAGAAGATCCCATATTATTTCTAGAATACAAGTGTCTGTCAAAATGTAAAAATATGTCCGTTTGACCAAGACATTACTTCAATCTTAAAGAAGAACCCATACTGTTTTTAGAATACAAGAGTCTGTGAAAATGTAATATTTCCGTTTGACCAGACATAATTTCAACACTAAAGAAGACCCCATACCATATCTAGAATACAAGTGTCTGTAAAAATGTAATAGTATGTCAACTGACCAGACATAATTTCAACCTTAAAGAAGACCCTGTGCGGAGGTTTCGTACTAGTTGTGCGAACTTAGAACAAAATGGACTGTATCAAATGCTATAGTATTTATTTAGTTAATAAATACGATGAAGAGAAGACAGCAACGGCGGCTTGTCGCCACCGAGTTCCAAGCACATCTGCTTCACACACACAAGGTTACATTAACGGGTTGCCAGAAACAAAAAAGAAGGGGGGGAATGTTCCATCGCCAATAGATACGGAACATCCCGCCCGGCGTTGAAATATTACACGTATTTCAATATATAAAAAATGTAACACAGATAATAAAGAAAACAACATGATACAATTATAAGCAATTAAAACCATCACAATAAATATACAATTAATAATAATAATAATAATAATAAATATTAAATAGTTACTGAGCATTAATTTCATTATCTATCATGGGCAAAATACTAATTTTAGATACAGATCTTTTAAAAATGCCCTTCGCGGTTCGTACCTCTACTACTCTGACATGTCCGTCAGCACCTGGGATTACTTTATAATACGGCCTAGAGACCAAGTGCAAATAGGAAATTATGAATCCTTTACTAATACCAACATACCTGGCAAAATATTTGGCCTTTTGAATAGCCATTTGTTTCGTTGTTGTAAGTAACTAAGATAATTATTCTGCCAACGCTTCCATATAATTTGCACCATTTTTTGTGTTCTTTGCCATTTGTTTAATAAGTTATCCTTTACCTCAATTAAATTTGGTTCTGGAAGCGCATTAAGCGGTCTTCCTATGAGGAAGTGACCAGGAGTCAAAACTTCAAAAATGTCGGCATCTGTCGACAAAGGAGAAAGTGGCCGCGAATTTAATATGCCCTCGATTTGTGCAATTACCGTTAGAAATTCCTCTAACGTTAAATGAGCTGAACCCACTACTCTCTTAAAATGATATTTAAATGATTTAACTCCCGCCTCCCAAAGGCCACCGAAGTTGGGTGCTCTAGGAGGAGAAAATTTCCAGCAGATGCCCTCTGATGCCAAAAGGTTAGAGATTTCTTCGTTATTCATAAGTTTTCGTAGACGCTTAAGTTCTGCTGAAGCCCCAACAAAATTTGTAGCGTTGTCGCTAAAAATTGTTGAACTTTTCCCACGACGAGAGAAAAATCGCTTTAAAGTAGCAATTATTGCTTCAGATGTTAAGTCTGAAACGAAATCCAAGTGTACAGCCTTAGTGACCATACATACAAATATAGTTACATAGATTTTTTGGAGGGTACCCTTTCTCTGGCCCTTATATTTTATTTCAAAGGGTCCACATAGATCTAATCCGACATTAGAAAAGGGAGAGCTAGGTATTACTCTCTCAGGAGGGATATCCCCCATCAGCAGGTTAGCCATTATGGGCTTAACTTTGAAGCATTGTACACATTCATGCACAACCTTACTTGCAATCTTTCTGCCGCTAAGTGGCCAATATTTTAGACGTACAGTATTCAAAAGAGCCTGGGGTCCTACATGAAAATCACGAAGATGATAGTATTGAAAAATAAGTTTAGTTAACCTATCCTTTGCTGGCAAAACTATGGGATATTTGCTTTTATAATTTATGTTCGCATGTGAGAGTCTCCCACCTACTCTGATTATTTCATTACAATCTAAAAAAGGATTCAGAAATTTTAACTTACTTGTAGGAGGGACTGAAGAACCTTTTTTCAAGGCATCAATTTCATGTGTAAAATACTTTACCTGAATGTATTTCAATAAGTAAATTTCCGATTTCTGGATCTCGTTGGCAGAAAGAGGTCCCTTTTATTTATCGCGCTCCTTACATTTTCTAATAAATCTATAAATAAAGGCTAGAATTCTAATTAATTTAAAAAAATTATTAGTTAAATTAAATAAACCATTCATAAAATTAGAGTCATTAATGTTTAAAAGAGTCCTTTTAGCAGGAGGTTTCAGTTCATTTACATATAACTTGTCACACAAACTATCTGGATTACGAATAGTCTCTAAAGATTGTTCACTAACAGTTGAAAGTTGTGGACCTTGCCACCACAGTTCACTAGCAGCAAGAGCTTTTACGTCAAGTCCCCTAGAAACCATGTCAGCTGGATTGCTCTCGGAAGGAATGTAAGACCACTTATTGCTTTTTGATAACTGCCGAATTTGCGACACTCTGTTGCACACAAATGTCTTTAACAAATTTGGAGGAGTTTCAATCCAAGCTAGTGCTATAGTTGAATCAGAGAACAACTGGACGGAGTCGAGAGGTTGATTTAAGGCCTCTAAGACCTTGTTAGTCAATTTTGTCAGAAGAAGACATGCAGCTAATTCCAATCTAGGAATTGTCATTACTTTCGTCGGAGCAACACGGGACTTGCTGCAAAGAAGTTGATTAGATAGTTCATTAGTGTTAGAGATAGTTTGAATATATATGACTGCACCATACGCCTTAGAAGAAGCATCTGCGTAACCGTTCAGCACCACAGATTTAACGTTCAGTTTGAAGAAACACCTTGGCACTTTAATTGCCTCTAATTCTGGTAATGTTGCGATGAAGTTTTCCTATTGCTGAGAAACGTGTGGAGGTAGTTTTTCGTTCCAATCCACATTGAGTAGCCACAGTTGTTGCCTGAAGATTTTTGCCTTTGCTATCACCGGTCCAAGTAGACCAAGGGGGTCATAGATACGAGCTATTTGTGAAAGGACATATCTTTTAATAAAGTTTTGTTTTTCACTTATGTTTACCTTGTAGGTAAATGTATCACTGAAGCTATTCCATAGCATTCCTAAAGTTTTTGTCACAATTTCCTCGGAATTTCTGTCAAGGGAAAATATTTCCTGATCCTTAGACTGTACTCCATTGGAGCACCATTTGTGCAAGCTCATGCCTCCTCTTTGGAGAAGTTGCGTTAATTCTCGCTGAATTAATTGCATCTGGGTTAAATCTGAAGCACCAGACAAGCAATCGTCCATATAGAAATCATTTAATAAAATATTCGAAGCCAATGGGAAGTCCTTTTTTTTCTCCAAAGCAAGTCGTTGCAAAGCTTTGGTTACTAGATATGGGGCGCAGGCGGTCCCGTTTGTAATGTTTGAGAGTTGGAAAACTTTGACAGGCGATGACTTACTGTCCTTCCAGAGAATTTTTAGGAATTTATGCTGTGACGGGTTAATTTCTATCATTCTAAAAAAAAATTTAATATCTGCCGTGAATGCGTAAATGTGCTTTCGAAATCTTACTAATATTGAAAAGAGATCTTCCTGAAGCACCCCTCCTTATATAACATATCATTTAAAGATTTTCCAGTTGTTGATTTTGCACTTGCATCAAAAACGACGCGCAGTTTGGTAGTTTTGTTTGATGGTCGCTGGATTCCGTGATGAGGTAAATAAAAACCGTCTTCAAAATCACTATTTTCCTCTATTTCATGCATATGCTGCAAATACGTATATTCATTTAGAAAATCTATGTACAAATTTTTCATTGTTGGATCACCCTCTAAACGTTGCCACAAATAATCTAATCTTTTAGATGCGATTTTTTTAGAATTTCCTAAATTAGTTTAAGAAATTTCTGGTTTGAACGGCATTTCAACTACGTATCTCCCATCCTCCTTTCTGAAATGCGTTTTATCAAAATGTTGATTACAATATGTTAATTCATCACTGCTGCACGGCTTTAAATCATCAACATTCTCTATTTTCCAAAATGAGGTCAAGGTGTTATTGAGTGCTTCTAGATTTTTTGTTAGAAAACAATGAGTTTCATTATGCTTTATATTATTATCATAAACACTACCAGATACCAAATATCCAAAACAAGTTGATTGCAGAATTAAATTATCTTTCAATTTTATTTGATCAGCATTTAAAAATTCGAAAAACAATTCCGCACCCAGATGTATATCTATTTTTTGCGGAATGAAGAATTCAGGGTCCGCCAATTTTATGTTTTGTGGAATGCTCAAATTAGAAATGCTTATCTTTCTAGACGGACTGAAATTTGTTATTTTCGGAGTGATCCGACAATCAATATTCCTTTGAGAATCCCCGCTTTTATTAGATAAGCAAACTGCAGTTTTTGCCTTTATATTTATTGTTGAATCATTCAAACCTGCAATCGGTATATGAATTTTTTCTTTCTTTAATCTCAACAAAGTTGCTGCGTGAAATGAGATAAAATTACTTTCTGACGCAGAGTCCAAAATGCCACGTAACGGTCTTTTAACCCCATTAGAATCTGTAATATAAATTATCGCCGTGTTTATCAAAACGGATTTATTGTTTCCATGAGAAAAAAAAACGAATGTTTGCGAGTATCGCTTTCAGAATTCTCTCTTTGCGTAAAGGCTGTCGCCGCTGTTTCTGCGACGTTTCATCCGACCTCGTAATGATTAGCCTGTGGCGCTGAATATTTATGTAGGGAAGTATGATGAAATTTTGATTTGCAAACAAAGCAAGTAATTTTTGAATTACACGATGATAATAAATGTGAGGAATTAAGACAGCTAAAACAAAGTTTGTTTTTCTTGACAATATTTATTCTATCTGCTAATTTCATAATCTTATATTTTTCGCAATGGTACAATGGGTGGATTTCAGAGCATAGACTGCACTTTTTATTCTGTGTTTTATCAGATTTCATGAATAAAAACTTAGAACGGTCAGAGTTAGAATTGAATTTTGAAGAAGAACTAGCACTGATGCTATTTAAGATTTGACATCTTCGTTCTAAGAATTCGAGAAATTCATCAAAGTTAGGAACTTCGTTATCTTTTAACGTGAGCTCATATTGTTTACGAGTGTCTCGATCAAGTTTGTCTAAAAGTATATTTAATAATATGGCGTTGGAGAATGTATCTCTTTCAAAGTCAAAACTTTAAGGGCTCTTAAGTTCTTTCTAACACTATCTAATAAATTTCGAAGATCTTTTGCGGATTCATGTTTGATTGGGTAGAAGTTGAGAATATTTTTTATATGACAATCTACTATTCTTCTTTTGTTCTCATACCGTTGTTCTAATGCACTAAAAAGAGACGTATAATTATCGTCTGGGGTTTGTATGCTTTTGGGTTCCCCCAATAAAGCGCCACGAAGATAGAAAAGCTTTTCATTGTCGTTCAAATCAGAATTTTCCGTAATGAGCGTATTAAAGGCAGCTTTAAAAATGCTAAACTCCTCAATTTTTCCAGTAAAAACCGGTAATGGAATTTTGGGCAGTTTTATAATTGCTTTATGATTATTAACACTTATATCATTACTTGAAGAAGCGCTAACATTAGATTCACAATAAAATTTCTTAATAGAGGTTTTAAGACTTACCTCTATTGTTCTAATGTCCTCATCCAGTAAAGACAGTTGCCCCTCTGTTTGTTCAAAATCGTCATCTTTCACGATTTTATAATAATCCTCCTTGATAACTTCGAACTTTTTTTGTATTCTAGTTAAACACTCCAAATGAGACTGCCATTCAGCTATTTCGAAAGTATTTTCGTTAATCGCTTTGGATATTTTAGTAAGCTGAGACTTTATGTTACCGCGCTTTCGATTTAGAGTCGTAACTGCTGCGTCCGACATACTGTTGATCTTCTTGTTGAAGATAAAGAAATCACAAGTTTTTCGTTAAAACACTGAAGATGCGCTGATTACCTCCGGGTCGCTTAGGACCAAAAATGTGCGGAGGTTTCGTACTAGTTGTGCGAACTTAGAACAAAATGGACTGTATCAAATGCTATAGTATTTATTTAGTTAATAAATACGATGAAGAGAAGACAGCAACGGCAGCTTGTCACCACCGAGTTCCGAGCACACCTGCTTCACACACACAAGGTTACATTAACGGGTTGCCAGAAACAAAAAAGAGGGGGGGGGCATGTTCCATCGCCAATAGATACGGAACAGACCGCATACTATTTCTAGAATACAAGTGTCTGTCAAAGTGTAATAAAATGTCCGTTTGACCAGACATAATTTTAACTTTAAAGAAGACCCTCACCCCACCAATTTCTAAAAAATGTCCTGAGGTTTTGAAAAAAACAAAGATAGTAGTGAGAGATAAGACATTTCAAATATCGCCTCAAATTACAACTGAGCTATGGATAGGAAGGAACAAAGAAGAAAGCCTTTCTTTGTTTCTTTCTTAAAATTCACACTGTTAGCTATAGTAACCAGCCTTTTCATAA
Source organism: Maratus michaelseni (assembly GCA_963931845.1). NCBI lineage: Eukaryota > Metazoa > Arthropoda > Arachnida > Araneae > Salticidae > Maratus > Maratus michaelseni. The sequence goes on from OZ007592.1 coordinate 405,645,678, forward strand.
CTCTTATTGAACTAGTAAAATGAAAAGGAAATCAATACCTCAAAAATATCAGTGAATATTGATTGTTAACCGAGTTTTTCCAGGAAAAATTATTAATATTATGTTAATTTTAGCATTGGGATAATACTAGCAATTAGTAGTTGTAAATAGCTGATTTATGTATGTGTTTGTAAGATTTTTATTCTCTTCACGGGAATTACGGGTAACGTTTAATAAGAGAACTTTCATGTTTCACTTGGTTTTCGTATTAAACGACTGTGACTGTATTTGTAAAGAGCACATATTTAACTATTATGTGCATATTTTTCAGAAAAAATAATCAAATGTCTGTTAAGAATAGAGCTTATCATTCGTAAATATTGTTTAGCACACTGTAAAAAGGAGAAATGTTTCTTAATATAAAGAAAACTTTATCATATAATCTATCCACAAACGAAAATATACAATATCCTCTTCCAAGTTACCCAAGATTATGAAAACCGTATTTTATCTTTAGAAACCACAACCGTTATATTTTCTATACTTAAAGAAGCATTTATAAAACAAAGTTTTTTTTCTTTTTTTTTCTTTTTTTTATTTGTCACTGATCTTTGGAAACGTTTCCGAGTAGTTGGTTTTAATAGTGTATTAATCTGTTTTATCAATCCGGAATATAGGCTTTTCGGATGCTATCAGTTTTAAAGCAATCATTTTCATGTTTATAAAACAGGATTTACAGACAAACAAGAAAAATAAACAACAATAACCTTAAAATTAATATTATTTGTTAATCTTTTATGTATAAATTCCACTACTCAGTTAAAAAACTTTAATTGACAATTGGTAGCATTTAAAAAACGTATACTTTAGGTCTGAGAAAACTGATTAATACACTATAAAAACTATTTTGAAAAGCTTCCGAAATCGATGGCAAAAAAAAGAAGTTTTTATAAATAGTTATTTAAATCTCGAAAATATGGTGGTTTCTAAAGATAAAGAGCTGTCTTCGGAATCGTCGATAACTTGGAAGGGGTTATTGCATATTTTCAAGATCATGAAACATTTTTTTTTGTCTTGTAAAACCTTAACTCTATGTAGATTCCATTTAACCTTTACACGAGGGCTCGGTCAGTATCTGTCCAAGTTTACATGTATTCTCGGACAGATGCTGTCCGAGCCCCCGTGTAGCTGTTAAATCATACAAAATAAGGACTAAAATCCCTTTTTTTTTTAGTTTTGCATAATTATGAAAATCGCTGCTGTATATCGTTCCATAGTGTTAAAACTCAAACGGCCTGTAGTATTTTTGTTTCTTGTTCTTTATTGCATTCCTTTTAAAAAGAAAATAAACATGTAACTAAAAATGAATTTTATGCACAAATATTATGTTTGTATCAAAAATTTGCTTTTTCTATGTCTTTTGAAAGATGTATTTCGAATCTATATTCATATTTTTAAAGTCAATTTTGATTTAAATTTAACATTTTAGAGACCAAATTCAGAGCGTGATATATTTGTAATTATTTTTCAATATATTTCGCATTATAATAATTTAGTTTAAAAATATTAATATATAAAACGGAGAGAACACATTTTTAGATGTAATTTTTATGGCTTTCATTATTGTGGAAATAGCCCACGCATTTCTCTACACTACATTAAACAAGTTGAAAATTGTACGTCAAACGTGACAAATGAGGTGCGTTCGTACTAAGGATAGTTATATAAATATTCACATCTTGATGATTTTTTATTCTGTGAAATGAATTATATCATCTGCAGATTAATTTCTGTACTAAAATAAGTATCTCGGTCGCTTGACGATTCAACCTCGGAAGCCCCTATCCTATAACAAGAAAGCACAGATTAAAAAAAAAAAATCAAATTTCTTAAAAAATGTTTTTATTAATATTTTCTAAAGTTTTGATTCGATTTTTAAAAAATTTGAAATGTCTCGACAAAATTCTGCAAAGATAATATACCTTAAATTTCAAACCATTTGGACTGACGGACAGACAGACGGACGGACCAGACAACGACAATAGGTGCTAGGTATTTATATAATTAAGAACGCACCTAAAATGGTACATACTGATGATTAAATTTAACTAGGACTTCCCTCAAAGGGATTAGTCTGAGTGATATTGCTGAGAACATAAAGTTAACAATTACGATATAAAGAAGATATCAACAAGAATCTAAGTGAATATACAGCATATGATAGACAAGAGATAGATAAAGATACAACATATGAAAAATAGCAAATTAAATGATATAATTACAAAATATCATATATAAATTCATATACTGTTATGTTTTCATATGCATTTTTTTATAACATTTGGCAAATAATCTCATTTTCTTAAGCGGGAATTGCACAAAACTTAAAAAAAAACCGCCGGATCTTTTAAATTGATATTTTTAAAGTCACATAATCAGATTTGCAGCCAATAGCGTATTTTAGCAAGCGTAGTTTAACGCAAATTTAATTTAATTTTTGCAACATTTTCTTTGTGACAAATATCTAAATAAAATATTAAAAAATAAAATATTAAATATTGAAATATTAAATCAAATATTTAATATTTGAATTAAAAAAATTTCCTTTGTTTATTTGTATAACTATTTATAGACACTCGTATACTTCAAACCACATTGATAACATGCTTTGCTACAAACGTGTCTACCAGTCTAACTACTCGTATGTCTTAGCTGTGTCTCTCTCCGAACTCATCTGTCTACTGTCTCTCTACTCTTCTGTATACCCGTCTCAGTATCCGTCTGTCTTTCTACCGACTCTTTAATCGTGTCTCTACCTGTCTCGGTTCCCGTTACACTACTCGTCTATCAACACGTCTGTCTGTCTATATACCCCTCTCTCTACCCGTCTGTCAAGTCGTCTCTGTACTCGTCTCTCTATCCACCACGCTACCCGTCTCCCTACCCATCTCACTACCCCTCTGTCAACCCTTTTTTGCACCTACCTCGATACCCGTCTGTCTATTCGTTTCGCTACCCGTTAGCTTATCTCTGTCGCTATCCGTCTCTCTACCCGTCTGTCTACCCGTTTGTTGACACGTCTATCTATCTCTCGCCAACTCTTCCCAATATTTAAACAATTTAGTAAACGGAAGCCGTTTATCTGTTATTAAATGCAAACAGGAGTAATTTATCTAAATAGTGTAATCAGATGCAATTTTTTTAAATACATACATAAACCAGCATAATAATTAACCAGTTTTATTTTCATAATAGTTTATGTCATTTGACAGTAAATCTCAACTTCTTCAACCCGAACTGTGTCAAGCTTTTTAAAAAAGCCCCAAGGTCCGTATAACTGGGAAGGGGAATTGTCCTCAGGGCTATTAGATACATGTTATAAAGTTAAGTGAAAGTTTCGTAATCGGGTTCGCAGCCAATTTCTTATGTCAGAACGGGTGGCTTCACGCCATTTTAAATTCATTTCTGTAACTTTCTTTTTCTTTTTTTGGTGGGTGGTTGGGGGGGGGAGGGGGGAGGGTTCCAAATATATACACTTAAATTCAAACTTTTGCCCTCATGTTAATATTAGTGTTGTTTGTATTATCAATTAATACATTGTTGATCGAGCTTCATTCGAAACAAATGTAAAAGACTTCTACAGTTCTTTTTTTCTAGGAGAAAGTTCCGTAATCGGGCCCTAAGCTAATCGGGGAATTTAATATCATTATTGTTTTTAACTCTTATAGAGTTAAAACAATATTGTTGCTAGCATTACTTTTGTTTGTGACCAACCTCTTCTGTGTATCTGAATAGGGAAAAGTTCCGTATCATGTACTGGTTGGTGCCAAAGGCAGTTGTAGAATCTTACAAATTTTTCTAGAGAGCGGAAAAACATGTTTTTTAAAATATTTACAAATATACGTTTATTAAACCATGTTTTTGAGCCATTTTAAAAAATTATGTACGGTGCTAAAATAAAATTTTATTGCCATTTTCGATATTTTAATAAGAAATGAAAATACATAACAAACAAATTTAACAAAACTAAGCCATTTTTGGGTACTTCTCTATTATCCCGTCGACCACTTTTCATAACAAAAAACTATCGCCAAACTAAGATTAAACGCCAAAAATACAGTCCCATTTACTTGATGCCAGAAGCATTATAATGTATTTGTTATGCCATCAAGTGGTTTTTAATTCGACATTTGCGTGTATTTTTCATTATGTTTTACTGATTTATTAGTTATTTCATTCATTAAAGTAACAACTGTGTCCTTAAATTCTTATATTTTATTTATTTTGATATTTCAATGGCAACGTTCTCCCGTTTATTTAGCGTTACAGTTTGGCAATAGTTTTTTGTTATGAAAAGTGGTCGACGGGATAATAGAGAAGTACCCATTTTTTGTGATAAATAATTGTTATTGCCAGAGGGGCAAATTGTAAACAATTAATAAGCGAACTAAAAAAATTACCGGAAAAAACTTGTGGGAATCTCAAGAAAGAAATATCTGATATAAATAGCATTTAAAATCTTAAAATGGAGAAGTGGTCCGTATAAAAATGCAAAACATTATACACCTGATATAAGAATTTTTTAATTTTTTTATATTTCCGAAAGCACAGATAAAAGGGTAAAAATCCCGGCACAGATGCCATATACTCACCACGTTGGCGCGATTTTCCCCCCGCCCCTTTGGCGAAAACTGTTTGTTGTGTTTGTTTACTTTTATTTTTTATTTTAATTCTATAGATTATTTTTATATGTATATCAATATTAATTTAGGCACAGATGTCATATACGCACCAAATTGGCGCGATTTTTTCCCCCGCCAATTTCGCGAAAACTTTGTTTTTGAATATTAGTTACAAATACCATACAATAATAGCATGTAATTTTTTATTTCAATATAAAAATAAAATAACGTAATAAATGAAATAGCTCCTATTAATCAAAAATGGGAAATAAAAATAAATAAATGATAGTTTGATATAAATAAATATTGATATATATAATAAAAACAATTTATAGAATAAAAATAAAAATTAGAAGTTAATAAACAACAATTGAAACAAAATAATCGGGTTACCATGTGAGGCATAAAATTGCCATTTTGTTGCAATCGCGCCAATGTGGTGCGTATATGACATCCGCGCCTTTATTTATATCAAACTATTATTTATTTATTTTTATTTCCTTTTTTAAAATAATAGAAGCTGTTTCATTTATTACGTTATTTTATTTTTATATTGAAATAAAAAATCACGTGTACTATTTGTCACACTATTTGTAACTAATATTCAAAAACAAAGTTTTCCCCAAGCTGGTGGAGGGAAAAATCGCGCCAACGTGGTGCGTATATGACATCTGTGCCTTGTTTCATTTCACATACAGGTACTGCTCTATTATCCCGTCGACCACTTTTCATAACAAAAAACTATCGCCAAACTGTTAGATTAAACGCCAAAAATGCAGTCCCATTTACTTGATATCAGAAGCATTATACGTGTTTGTTACGTCATCAAGTGGTTTTTAACGCGACATTTGCGTGTATTTTTCATTATGTTTTACTGATTTATTAGTTATTTCATTCATTAAAATGACAATTGTGTCCTTAAATTCTTATATTTTATTTATTTATGTATTTTGATATTTCAATGACAACGTTCTCCCGTTTATTTGGCTATAGTTTTTTGTTATGAAAAGTGGTCGACGGGATAATAGAGAAGTACCCACATATGTATTGGTACTTTTATGTTAACTTGGCGCAGTTGATAAATCGCCAAATATTTTCCTCATAACATCTTCATATTGCATTCATTTCATTTAAATATAAATCTTTCACTGATTTCATTTGAAATACATACATTAAAAATACACGTCTTTCACTCATTTAATTTAAAATACACGCCTTTCACTAATTCCATTTAAAATACTAAAAAGAAAAAGAAAATAAGAAATAATGCCACAAATCGAAACCTTTTATTTAAACATCAAAGAATTGTTCCTAACATACACACGCGAAATAAAAAAGCTGCTAATGGTGTGATTTACGCCAAATCTGTAATACTAATACTACTCTTACTAATCTCTAATACTTTTCAAACAGAAAAAATTCCAGATTAACTTTCCATTTTTATTAAATTGAAATATATTTTATTGTGCTGAATATTAGTGCTTGCATATTTTTTTGCTCCATGTATTCCATGAACTTTTCAATTCCGATTGTCTACGAAAATCTCCCGCCGGTGAAAATGACGTACGCACAAAATTTAGTGACGTATGTACTTTAATTGTGCTTTTTTATCTATTTTTTTAATATAACTTCCAAACGGTTTGACACTTATTCTTGGTAATAAATAGACGTCGTTGTCACCTTTATAGGTACCTGCTGTAAAAATTTGAACGAAATCCGTTAAATATTTTTTGAGTTATGCTTGACGAAAGGTTTTAATATCCATCGTAGGTATATATGGGGCAAAGTAAAACTGCGCTGTGTATGAGTCTTCGTTGCACTCAGACAATAAAAATGCAAGAAAGATTTTTACTTTTTCTACGACTTTCGTTTTTTGATGAATTTACCTATTTTGCTATGTCTTGAATAGGATTTGACAATTTTTGGATAATGTCTGTATGTCAGTCTGTTAGTCTGTATTGAATTCAAAGAAATGTATTATTGTTAATATCCATAATAGCTGATTCTGTTATAAATTAATTTATTAGAATGAAATTAAAAAAAGTTTTATTTGTCCACAGTATATAAGTTTTCATGAACTGAATTAAACCCATATGTGTATTATACTGACTATTTGTAACTTTAAACAGTTAAAATAATTCATTAAATTTAAACATATATTTACTTTTATTATTTATACATTCATGTATATATATATTTATATCTATATCTATCTATCCACCTACGTATATATATATATATATATATATATATATATGAAAATATATATATATTGCCAAAATTTGGGCTGTAATTAGATGAATATCTAATTGGGCTGCAAGTGATCGATATTCTTACGAATATAAAAATTAATAAAAATTCATTTGTTAGGAATATGTTTTATAATGTGTAATTTGACATAGCTATTTGGGGTAATAATTTCATTGCATTTGGTCAGTTACTTCTGTTTCAATGGTTAATTTTTGCAATAAGTTTATATATATATATATATATATATATATATATATATATATAATAAAACTTTTGTTAATAATAACCATTAAACCAAATAAATAATCCAGAATAGATAAACCGATAATTATAAAACAATACATGTATATATCTAAAAATTTAAGATTCTCAAAGTTAGAATAAGTGGGAAAAAATACATAAAGATATGTGGAGAAAAAATCCAATGTGCAGAAGGTAAAAATTATTACAAGAAACATTTCGAAACTTACATAGTGGAACATTTTATGAAGGCCGAAATTCCACTAATATAAGGAAAATGTATATGATTTCTGTTTGAGTAAATAGCCATGTGCCAAATTTATTAACTCAAATTGCCCAATCAATTACAAAGTTAAATTTAAAGAAAATGAAATGAAAAAGGACAAATATTGAATAACTGAAAATGATATGTGAAAAAATCAATGAATAGGGAGCATTATGAAATACAAAAACATATTTAATAAAGAATTGTTAAACACAAAGAGAAATGTAGCAGTAAAACATGCCGAACCAGTAACATTTTAGCTATCAAAATCCACGTTATCCGTTACAAATGCACAGTGCATATATTCATTACTTTGACAGTTAATAAAATGAACAATTTTTACAAATTTAAAATTAATTCATATATACTTATAAATTATTTTTATCTCATTTTAAAACTATATCCAATCTTAATAATGATGATAATAATGAAAGCAATTTTGAAATTAAAATATTTACAACACAAAAAATAAATAAATAGGTAAATAAATAAAGGAGGAAATGATACGATATATTTTATGGTAATCGAATTATTGACTACGATATGTCAATGCATATTTTTAGCAGCGCTATCTATGAGCAAGAAAAAAGAAGATAGCTTTACCATTTATAATTTAACAAACATAAAAAGAGGAATTTCTAAAAAGCATATATTGATTAAAATACTTAGTAAAACAAATACATATAAAACCACGGAATTATATTTTTTCCTTTTTTTTGAAAATTTTTAAATTCCAATCAATATTAGAACATACTGCAAAGTAATATAAAACCAAATTTTTATATTCTAATTGAGTATTTTAGACGCTTTTATTTGATGCCGCCATCTATAATTAAACATATGTAACATTTACGTAATTTAAATGAATTATAATGTTTAAATAAAAATGGTTGTATCATTCAAAAAAGAGAGGATCTTCAAATAAAATAAAATGACTGAGTTAATATTAAAATTAAATATTAATAAATATAAGACTTAAAATATAAAATAATAATAATAATAATAATAATTTAAGACCTTGTGAAAAATGAATTACATAAAATTGAGGTTATTCATATCTGTTGAAAAATTATATTAAACAATTTACAAGTAATATAACAACTTTTGAATCTAGAAATTAAGTTTATAATGGTAATGTAAAAATGCAATCTAAATATAATACGATTATATTTTATGTACTATAAAATAAATAAAAAATGCATATTGCTATATAATCTTTTGTTTAAACATATCCCTATAATAAAACAAACCTTATAATTAAACTGTTATTAAACATAATATAATAAAGTGAAAAAAAATCGTAAATAACTTTAACTATCTAGTAAAAGTTTAGATAATTTATTGATTAAAATATATTGATATATATCAGATATTAACTTTAAGAGCTAACAACTAATGGATATTCTTACCATAACCATCGTTACCATAAAATACACCAAATATTATCCACTAGAAACAAACAACCATCAACTTAACCTTCCATTTTTTTAAATAATTAAATAAGGTAAGTATAAAAATTAACTAATGCAAAACCACCACCCCATCATTATCATTCAAAAGAATGTAGCTATATTTGACTAAACTGACCTTAAGTCACCAAACAACACCACCCCACCTCCATAATCATTCAACAGAATGTAAGATTTAATGATATGTGAAGGATAACCGTATTGAATATCTTGTTGATATACTGATTTTAAATTTTGAAATTTAAATTTATTTGAACAAAGGTGATTAATTCTGTGAACAAAGTTTTCTAAGATATTAACATAAACATATTCATGTAAACAGTATTTATAATTAGTGAATAAATTTACTTTGAACGGAAAGTCATTGCGTTTATCGTAAATACAACAATATGTATATTTACATGTATGTATAGACATATGTATGTATAGATTTTTATTATCAGCAAGTATCAACCTGAGATCAAGGAAGTTAATTTCATTATTAGTAATATCATTTCCGCCTAATTTTAAATTATTGTGATATTTTATGGGTAACAGATAATGGGATTGACATTTCGTACAAAAAAATATTATATCCTCAATATACCTGAAGAAATAACAGTCATTAAGGGAAATATTTCGTTTGTAATAATATAGTTAAAGATCTGCAAGAATGCTTGATGATTTACCACCTTGTAGCAAACCTGTACATTGTTTACATAGTGTATCAATAAATTTTATGTAATTATGAAATTTTTATATGGTTACTCTCACATTATTTGGTTTTGAAATAAAAAATAGTAATAGGAAAGTTTAATTTTAAATTATTCTTATTTTCTTTGAATAACAAATTAATCATTTTAAACAAATCTTTTATATCAATATTATTAAACAAATCATTAAAATCAGAGGTTTTAACATAATTTATATTATTTAGATTTTTAATATAATTCACAAGTTGAAAACTATTTTTAATACAATATTTGTCGTAATTTTGTATAGTGATTTCATATAATTTAGTAAGTATAGTTAATAATAAATTGCTAGCTTTATTGTTGTAAGTATTACATCCAAATTGTAACAGTGCGAAATTTTATTGGATTTTTGTGACATTTAGGTATGACCAAAATATATGGATAATGATATTTGTAGGATTTTATCTCTAAGAGTTTATAAAAGCTGAGGATGTGTCTATTATTGACGACTGTAGTGAGAGACTTTTTTTAAATATAGTACTTGAGTTAATTGCATTAGACATCAGTTGTTTGTAAAAATATTTGCAAATAAAGGCATGATTATTCAGTGATTTGTCAACATATGTTATAATAAATTTCTTAGCAAATTCTTAATATTACAATTTAACTGCTTTTTATTTAAATTATGATTGCACTGAAAATATTTGTAAAGTGCTATGTTTTGTTTAAGTCGTTTAATATATTAAATTTCCATTCATTATAATATTTTAGAGGTTTGTTATAATCAATTGAAATATTGTATATACCTTTAAGACCTAACCTACACAATTGTGTAGGTGATCCTAAGGGGAAAAAAAACAATTTCCTATTTCTCTGTGATTTAAAGCTTGACCTGCACCACACAATTGTATAGATCCTCCTTGACATAACCTGACAACCTAATTTTTTTCAATATTTCTTTTCAGTCAAATAGAATTTTTATATGCTTTTAATTTCTACCAAAACTCCTCAGGTCTTAAAGGGTTAAAAAAAAGATCTAAATCAAGATTCAATTGTTTTAATATTGAATTAATAATATATTTCGAAGGAGTACGGAACTGTGTACCATATGGCATAAGCTTACATAAATTATCATTTGCATCAACAGTTAAATCGCCAGTAATAATATGACCATGATCAGTGTCAATAAATTTACTATACACTAGATTCTTACAAAAACATTGTGGATTATCATTAGAAGTTAAAGATTTTGCAAAGTGATTATAATTACAAATACGGCGCCCTACTGTAACATTGTATTTGTAAGTTTTATATATAGTCAAATGTTTAATAGGAAAGAAGTTACTGTCATTGTTACTAATATTTTGAAGACTAATTTTATTAATTACTGGATTTGAAAAAGTAATACTTAATTGAGTATTGTTTGCTTTATTGTGTGGTTTTTTGAAATTTTTACATTAAGAAGTGTCGATCTATAATGAAACAAATCAAAGAAAACATCACTCAAAAGTGAAGAAAATGTAATAGAATTGAAAACTTCGTAATAAAGATAAAGGTGTTTCATTTGTATAGAAAATTTGTATACGATGTTTTAAAATTTACATCCAGATTCGCTAATTCTTTGCTAATATTTTTTTCTTGAAAGGTATTGAGTATTATTTCATTGTGTACCTCTTTGTGACCTAGTAGGTTTTCTGCTGACTGAATGATTTAATTCAGAATAAATATTTCTATATTGGTAAAATTTAGTAGAATTGGTGTATACATGGTGTGGTTGATTAAAAAAAAATTAATTAAGTCCATATGGGCAAAGAGAGTTACGCGATTTAATAAAAAATGATTCATAAAGCAATCTAAAATTTAATTTTTTGTGGATGCATAATATGTTAATAGTAAAATTTTTAAAGTCATGAAGTAGAAAATGTAAATATTCTACATTATTTGAACAATTGTAAAGAATATTTGTTCTGTGTTGATTAATTCTTATGTGTAATATATTACAAGTTAGATCAATGTATTCTATCTATATTAATAAAAGAAAGTTTCGCTCTGTGTGTGTGTGTCTGTATGTCTGCTGGCGATGGCTAGCAAAATCTAGCCCACCTAGAAGTCTGGAAATTTAGGTGTGGATAGTCCAAGGTCTGGCCATGTGCACCTGAGCCTCAGAATTTTAATATTTTGATAATTAGCCTAGATATTAATTAGATTCTCATTAACCATCGCTTCTAAAATGTCATCTTTTAAATCAAAGGCGTAAGAAACGAACTGGCGCATTGGATTTGCAACCGGAAATGAACGAATTCGAAATTATTTTACTAATTAGCGAATTTTAAGAAAACTAATTGAAACATCAATTTAAAAATTTCTGAGCATATGTAAAAAAATATTCGGTATCTGACTATGTGATTTTTGAAAAATTCGATTGGTATTTTTTTTTAATTTATGCAAAAAACTGCAAAAAATCTGCCGGTGCCAGTGAAAACGATGATGCAGAAAAGTTTCAGACAGGGATCTGCTTTCATTAAAAACTGAACTACAAAGAGACCTGTTTCTCGGGCCGATCCCTTCACTTAGTTTGCGAAAATGAAAGGAATTAATTGCCAATTTTTACTAATGAACAAAAATTTAGGTAACTAATTAAGATATTGATTTGAAATTGAGGTCGGGAAGGGGTGTCATCTGCCGGCTATTTTAGCGTAGCGTCTTCGTTATGTTCTAATTATCAGAAAAATGTAATTCTTTTTTTAATGATCGCGTTAATGTAGGTGACGGTGGTTCTCTTGAACAAATGATTCATTATATTTCCGGGTATGGGGAGGGAGGGGGTTAACGCCTTTCTCTGAGATTGTAATTATCTCGGGCCCGGGCAACGCCGGGCGGCTTAGCTAGTATTACATAAATTACATTTAATGGAATAAATAATATTAAACGCCTTACAAAAATGGACAATAATTTTTGACTTACAGTTATTATTTATCTGCTTTTAGGCAAGTCAAACAGCTAGAGGATGGGAATTTTTAAAACTTTAATTGAGAATTGGGACAATGAGATAGGTAACTGTTTGACGATCCAAAGAAATCCCTACTAATTTCCTTATACCGAGCATTAGACCTAAAATTAGAAAGAGGGCCTAGAAATTGGCAGTCGTTACATTTTTACTTAAGAGCCTACATCAGTCATGCGAAAAACGCTCAAGCTAATGTTAAGTCTATGGGAAGGTTCTAGAGCGATTTCTTGCTCGCATTTTATTTTTTTTAAATGCTTTCTTTCGCATAGGATAGCTGAGGTGCATCTCCAACGTTGTTAGTTTTTACTTTTTCGATTTTTGTTGCAGTTATTTTATATAAGGGTATTTTCACTTTCAGATCCGGTTCCAACCGGTTCCAAAATTGAAAATGCCTACTTCAATTCAAAAATTCAATTTTGGAACCTGATCTGAAAGTGAAAGTACCCTTATGTAAAATAACTGCAACAAAAATCGAAAAAGTAAAAACTAACAACGTTGGAAATTAACCTCAGCTATCCTATGCATAAAAAAGCATTTAAAAATATTAAAATGCGAGCGAGAAATCACACTAGAACCTTCTCATAGACTTAACATTAGCTTGAGCGTGTCTTCCCGTAAATAGTGTAAGCTCTTAAGACTACTATATTTTAGAATTGTGAGTGCATATAATTTAATAAAAATACAAAATAAATTCATATAAGAAAACATTGAAAAATAAAAATAAAATTTAATCAACAACTAAATCTTGGGTAAATAAATATAAAAGAATATACATAAGTAGAAAGATACTCTTTGAAACAAAGAAAGATAACATTTGTAAATATATAAATATAAGATGTAAAAAATACATAAAACTTAAAATAATAATTGAATGTAGATTATTACAATTAATTCTGAACGGAAAAAGAAAAAAATATGAAATAGTATTTACAAAATATACAAATTAGAAGTGTGGTCCCAAAATACTTCATACTAATTTAAAAATCCATTCCTCTAAAACATATACTAATTAGTTCCTCAATGATATAAACATGATACTCATAAACCTCGTAGAAAGTGTCCAAGCAAAAGCTCACATCCAAAAATCAATAAACTCAGATTCAGAAAAAACATATGACATTGTAAAACAGGGGTCAAAATTACGATATTCGATGTAGAATTTAACAGTAAGCATGAAAAAAGTAGGGGTTATAGCAGCATTTGTACACTAAAAGTGTATTGAAAGTAAAAATATGAAATATATGAATACACGCAATTGCAGCTATGAAATTTTGTATTTTAAATTATGATTAACTTATGTTGGTTTACAAAAACTGGGCAATATATAGATGATAAATACTAACTAATGCATAATGCTGTTATAAGTGAAACAAGATGAAAACTATCCAATAATAAATGCGCATTTGCAGGAATTCACTGTAAGTGTAATATAATAAAACTTTTGTTAACAATAAACATTAAACCTCATAAATAATAGAAAATAGATAAACCGATAATTATAATACAATACATATATATATGTCCAAAAATTTAATATTCTCAAAACTGAAATAAGTGGGGAAAATATTTAAAGGTATGTAGAGAAAAAATGCAATATGCAGAAAGTGAAAATTATTGCATACGTTTTATTATTTATACATTCATATATCTATATTTATATCTATATATATCTATCCACCTACATATATATGTAATGAAACATCGCTAGCATCTACTTATTGTCATCTTGAAATATAAGCTATATCTGCATTCTTTGAGGTTTCTCATCACTTAGTGTAGTCATGACTGAGTAAAGACACAATATTTTCCTGGGATCTGACTTTATTCTTTTTTATATACAATATGATCCTCTGGCAAGTCAGACCCAGGATAAGTTTGAAAGTCTGATGAGGTTAGCGGCTCATATTTAGAAGTACTGAGCCTAGTCAGTTAATGTTCAGGACGGCCGAGCAGCCTTCATTTCTGATAGGAGTTTTTAGATGAAGAAAAGGCTCTCTAAACAACTAAACAGCTAAAAAGCACATGAAAAATCTCTGCTCTCTGTTTTTATTTGGCATTTCTCATATCCTCCAGCAGAGGGCGAATTAATCAAATATAGGCGTGAACTTACTTTTAATTGGGTACAAGGCTTGATTAATGTGGTCTTATGATGCAATAGGTTTTGCCAATTGCATCACAGTTATTTCTAAATTTAATGTTAATGGTTATTTATGAACAAATCATATTAATAACTGTCAAACAGACAAAAGTTAATTTGGATATACAACCTAAAATATACTCACAAATTTCTTATTTTGACAATAATTTGAATTTATTGTCTGGACATAATTATTTACTTTGATTTCTTAATCTGAATGCAATAACTGTCGTTTTGGGGAAAATTTATTAAACTTTATGATCTAGAAGTAATTTTGGACTGCAAAAATAATATATTGTTTATAATTTGTTTCCTAAATAATCATGCATCACAAGAACAACTCAATTTGTTTACATTACAAAATATTATGATGCAATTCTGATAAGAAATGTCTACTTTGATTACATTCTTGGTTCATATAATAACTGTCATGTTGATGAGAGCTGATTACAATTTATGGCAAAAGATCTTTATGCCTGGTAAATCAGTTTTAAGTATTGGTTTTTTGCGTGTTAGAAAAAATGTTTTGGGGATTTTAACTTTTAGATTTTTACTTTTATTTTTGAATGTAACAAAGATTTACTTTTATCCTTTCATATATATATATATATATATATATGAAAGGATAAAAGTAAATCTCTCTTATATATATATATATAACAAAGTTTATATATATATAACAAAGTATCATTTGTTATATATATATATGTTAATAATAACCATTAAACCACGTAAATAATTCAGAATAGATAAACCGATAATTATTAAAAAATACATGTGTATATCAAAAAATTTAAGATTCTCAAAATTAGAATAAGTGGGAAAAATACTTAAAGATACGTGAAGGAAAAATCCAATGTGCAGAAGATGAAAATTATTACAAGAAGCAATTGGAAACTTGTATAGTGGAACACTTTATGAAGAGCAATATTCTACTGATATAAGGAAAATGTATGTGATTTCTGTTTGAGTAAATAGCCATGTGCCAAATTTATTAACTCAAATTGACCAACCAATTACAAAGTCAAATTTAAAGAAAATTAAAAGAAAAGGGACAAATATTGAAAAACTGAACATCATATGTGCAAAAATCAATGAATAGGGAGCATTACGAAATGCAAAAACGTATTTAATAAAGAATTGTTTAACAAAAAGTGAAATATAGCAGTAAAATATACCGAACCAGAGACATTTTAGCTATAAAAAAAACGTTATCCGTTACAAATGCACATTGCATACATCCGTTACATTGACAGTTAATAAAATAAACTATTTTTACAGATTTAAAAATAATTCAAATACACCTATAAATTATTTTTAATTCATTTTTATGTACAGATTTTAAATACTTTACTATTAAATGATTTGAACTTTAAACTAGGAGAAAACATAAAAACTGAAAACAAATATTAACGAAAATAAGTCTTAGCAAAAGATAAAAAGATATTTTTTCACTGTTTAGATATTCCGCTCCATAAAAAATGATTGATTCTGAATTTCCGTATAAGATTAAATCAGTTATTTTTTCTTACGCAAAGTAGATATATACTTTGATTTTAAAAACTGGGATTTAAAAAAAAAAACTTTTTTTTTAGGGTTTCATTCATTTTACGAAACCCTATTCGTCCCGCTACGTTGTCTTTCCGTCACAGAGCCGGTTCTCAGAAACTATATAACTTACAGAATTGAAATTCTGTGTACTTATAGCTGAATACTTACTATAAACCTGAAAAGCGTAAAATTTTGAAACAATCGTATCCTCTTTAATAAAAAGCTATGCGTTGTTGACGACTGGGATTTTCGATAATCGTTGCCACAGAATAATCCCGAAAAATGAAATATTTGAAGTTGCTGAAAAAACTAATAGCTCGAAAAGTGTTTGTCAAAAAATTGTTAGACAAACTTCGTTAGAAAGGTAAAAAATTGTATTTTTCTTGATATAAATTTTAAATCACATGATTATGCCGTTTTTCAAATATTGAATTTCAAAAATTACAAAAATTCACAATGGAGTACCACAGCGAAATCTTCACGTGTAAAAAGTCCTCTTTAATAAAAAGCCATGCGTTGCTGACGATTGGTATTTTCGATAATCGTTGCCACAGATTAATCTCGGAAAATGAAACATTTGAAGTTGCTGAAAAAATTAAAAGCTCGAAAAGTATTTGTCAGAAAACTGTTAGACAAACTGCGTTAGAAAGGTAAAAATTGTATTTTTCTTGATATAAATTTCAAGTCTAATGCTTATGCCGTTTTTCAAATATTGAATTTCAAAAATTACCAAATTTCACCATAGAGCACCATAGCGAAATCTTCACACGTAAAAATATAATGATAACGGCCATGTGTCCTTACGTATTCTGGCTATGGCACGAGTCACAAATTATAGTAGCCTTACTATACTTTTTAAAATATAAAAGTGAATTATGATACCACGAGTGCATGATTTTTATTTAATTTTAATATAATCATCTTAGAAACAGGGTTTTGGAATTTTTTTTTTCGATTGGGACTAATAATTGGCCAATACTGTATATTATTTTGAGTTTAAAAGAGGAAAAGTGGGGGAGCACTTTATATTATTTCGTTTTCTCAGGAACTTTTAGTCAGAATTGAAAGTTTAATACATCAAAACGTCAGAAATTAAATCGACATTAAATCGGTAATAACTATAACGACTGTCCTTCAGTTCGATTGGATAGATTTTCATTAAAAAATATAAAATCATTCAACATTGATTTTAGGTATTTTTAAGGTTATCACGATCCCGGGAAACGCCGGGCATCTCAGCTAGTCATTTTAATATAGAGAGATAAAAGAAACAAAAATCTAACAGCCTTGTCCTATTAAATACCTTTTCCTATTTACTTTATTCGTTATAGCAGTTGCCAACAATTAAAAATCCCAATAAAGTTATTTCTACAATAATTAATTTTCTCTTGAAAGATTTCCATGTGAAAAAATAAAAATGAAATAAAAAGTTTTACCATTTGAAAGAAAGATTAATATGACGTCATATTGGTAATAAAACGGAAATTTTCAAACATTTCTCAATAATACAAGGAATATGAGTACGTGTAAGTACAGAAAGCGGGTTAATATGACGTCATTAGAGAATTAAAAAGAAAATTATTCTGGCGTCATATTGGAAGTTTAACGGGCTTTTTCAAATGTTTGACAATAATACAAAGATAGTATCAATATGAGTAATAGAGAAAGCAAGTAGATATGACGTCAGCAAGTGATTATAATGTCATATGAGTTTGAAGAACGTATTGAATCAGGACAAAAACCCGATTAAGGAAATATTGGCATATTTTAACATTTTGAAGGTATCTATACAATACGTTCAATTTTAAAATTGATTTTTTTTAAAATATCGCATTTAGTCCACATGACAAGTATTATTATGACAGAGTATAATAACGGGCTTCACCAGCTATCTGACCGGGTCAGATTTTTGCAAAAACGAGAAAAATAGTCCGGTAATTTTTTACTTTATAAAAAACATGACTTTTTATTTTCTTTTTGGAAAGTGAAATTTATTTGGATTTATTAAAGAAAGGATAGGGTGTTTTGAAAGGAATATTAAACGAAATCCTTTGTTCGATCTTCGATCAGACTTACCCACTTTTTTTTTCTTTTTAAGTGGAAAAAAGAAGATTTTGAATGAGTTAATTGAACGTATATTTTTAAATAAAGTTTAACATTTTGTTTATATTGTTATGGGCTTAAAAATGTATCCTTAATCGCATATTCTTTAAAAACAGTGATAACATATATCGTTATTAAAACATATTCTTTTAGATACTTCCTCTAAACTTAAAATAACAACAATATATTAACATTGTTTTAATTTTCTTTCTTTTAGCTTAGATTTATAATAAATGTAACACTTTTTATTTAATGCCCAATTTTATAGTTTTTTGAGCACCGAGTTAATACTTAGCTATAATTTTCATATAAATATTTTCTATAAATATTTGCTTCCTCTTGAAGGAATCTCTAAAGCTTTTCTCGAAAAATATAAAACATTACACAAGAAGAAGTTTAAAAGATAAAAATTAACTCATATTAAATTTCTGAAAGAAATATAAAGGGCTAATTGATCGAAAATAAAAGAATTTTCAGGAAACAATTGGCAGTGCTTACATATAGACGCGTAAAAATTCGTGTATTTTTGGGTTAAAGGGAAATATCTCTTTTTTATTTTGCTTTTGATGGAAGTTTAAAAGGAATTAGACTCTTATTAAATAAATAATTAATTCGATATTAATACTTTACATTATTAGTGAATAATCTATTTACAATAACATTTAATATACGAAAAATTGGTGTTTGCGTTTTTTTACGGTCACTGTAATTTATGTGAAAGTATTTTTTTTTTAATTTTATGCAACATTATATGAAAAAAAATCATTTTTAGTATAAGAAATGAAGTGAAGTTACTAACAACTCAATTATTAAAACTTTATATCCTTGATAATTACTTTTAAGACTGATACATTTCTCTATGTTTATAAACCTACCAAATCTCAAATATCCGTGATAAACAGACTGCATTATTATTATTATTATTATTATTATTATTATTTAATTTTTGTTCTATCTTCATATCTCACAAAACGAAAAAGAAATACTCTGAATTCTTAAATAAAATATACAAAGATATATATATATATATACAGGGGGTGGACAAAACAATACGAACATTCATGAAAAATGCTGAAAAGAGCAATATCTAGAAAGATACATCAGGAATTAACCTGAAACTGCAGGTGTGTAAACGGTACAGTATAAATTATATATTTCCGTGAAGATGTTTTCCCGAAAGCCCATAGGGGACTGTCAACAAATTGAAAAAGGACGAATATCTTTTGGATAACCCTGTAAAAACTAATGTGGCAAAAGCGTTCAAACTCGAGATTATTAATAAGTTGCTTATTTTAATATACTGTGTTCATTTTTATGAGGATACCATGTATACTCGTAGAGAAATTGAGGTTTTTATAAAAACAGTCCCAAATTTCGATTAGTTTTTTGCTTATAATTTGCAAAGTTTTTAATATAAAAAAAAGTTATTTTCAAAAATTATGACAAACAACATTGTACTTAATACTCTGGAATCAGAATTAAAAAATAATAAAAATTAGATGAAATATGAGCAGGTTTACTAAAAGATGTTTCACTGCGCATGCGCGAATACAATCAAAACACAATATGCATAATGTATTAGCTAAGTATATAGAGTAACTTTTGTGAAAGTCTCAAAATCATAGCTTGAAAATTCTGTAAATTATCGTCCATAGAATAGGCTCGAAATCCGTTGTTCCCAAAAAGAAGCAATAAGATGAGGGGTTGTATCAAATATCTGTTGATTAGTGCCAAGATAGCGTACACAATATTGCACGTACTACTATATTTGGATACAATCCCTCATATTTTTGCTTCCTTTTGGGAACAACGGATTTCGAGCTTATTCTATCGACGATAATTTACAGAATTTTCAAGCTATGATTTTGAGACTTTCACAAAAGTTGCTCTATATACTTAGCTAATACATTATGCATATTGTGTTTTGATTGTATTCGCGCATGCGCAGTGAAACATCTTTTAGTAAACTTGCTCATATTTCATCCAATTTTTATTATTAGCTCACAGGCTATCAAAGCCTGAGAACTTATGTGCCCGCCCGTTCTGTATGTATGTATGTATGTATGTATGTATGTATGTATGTACGTATGTACGTACGTAACGCGATAACTCTTGACAGAAATAACCGTTTTGCTTCCAATTTTGTTTATAGGTTCCTTGTGATAAGGCGCTTCCCTGATTAGTTTTGGGGATTGATTGTTTAACTATAAAGGGGGGAACGGGGGGGCTAACCCCCCTTAATTAAGATAAATGGTTTTTCATGCAGAATTGTCCAATTTTCTTCAAATTTTGTATATAGGTTCATTGTGATAAGGTTCTTTCCTGATTAGTTTTGGAGGTTCATAGGTTAAGTATAAAGGGTCTAACGGGGGGGGGGGGAATCCTCCCCCTTAATTTAGATAAATGAATTTTTCATGCAGAGTTATCCGATTTTCTTCCAATTTTGTTTATAGGTTCCTTGTGATAAGGCGCTTCCCTGATTAGTTTTGGGGATTGATTGGTTAACTATAAAGGGGGGAACGGGGGGCTAACCCCCCTTAATTTGGATAAATGGTTTTTTCATGCAGAATTATCCAATTTTCTTCAAATTTTGTATATAGGTCCATTGTGATAAGGTTCTTTCCTGATTAGTTTTGGGGGTTCATAGGATAAGTATAAAGCGGGTAACGGGGGGGGTAATCCTCCTCCCTTATTTTAGATAAATTATTTTTTTCGTGCAGAGTTATCCGATTTTCTTCAAATTTTGTATATAGGTTCATTGTGATAAGGTTCTTTCCTGATTAGTTTTGGGGGTTCATAGGTTAAGTATAAAGGGGGTAACGGGGGGGGGGGTTAATCCTCCCCCCTTATTTTAGATAAATGATTTCTTTCATGCAGAGTTATCCGATTTTCTTCAAACTTTCTATATGGGCTCATTGTGGTAAGGGGCTTCCCTGATTAGTTTTGGGGGTTCATTGGTGAAGTGTAAAGGAGGGAAACGGTGGCTACCCCCCCCCCCTTAATTTTGATAAATGGGTTTTTCATGCAGAATTATCCAATTTACTCCAAATTTTGTATATAGGCTCATTGTGGTAAGGCACTTCCCTGATTAGTTTTGGGGGTTCACTGGTAAAGTATAAAGGGGGGAACGGGGGGGGACTAACCCCCCTTGATATAGATAAATGGGTTTTTTAAGCAGAATTATCCGATTTTCTTCAAATTTTATATATATGTTCATTGTGATAAGGCGCTTCTCTGATTAGTTTTGGGGGTTCTTTGTTAAGTATAAAGGGGGGACGGGGGGCTAACCCCCCCCCTTTGGGTTTTATGGGTTCATTGGTTAATTATAAGAAGGAGAAAGGGGGATGGTTCCCACCTCTTAATATATTGTCGATTTCTTCATTTTTCGAGGGCTTATTTCAAATTCTTTGAAATAAGAATATAATTTGCAGTTAGTGTGAATAGCCTGTGAGCTCAATGCCGTCAGTTTAACTGGGCAGTTTTCTTTTATTTTTTAATTCTGATGGCAGAGTATTAAGTACAATGTTGTTTGTCATATTTTCTGAAAAGAACTTTTTTTTATATTAAAAACTTTGCAAATTATAAGCAAAAAACTAATCGAAATTTGGGACTGTTTTTATAAAAACCATAATTTCTCTACGAGTATACATGCTATCCTCATAAAAATGAACACAGTATATTAAAATAAGCAACTTATTAATAACCTCGAGTTTGAACGCTTTTGCTACATTAGTTTTTACAGGGTTATCCAAAAGATATTCGTCCTTTTTCAATTTGTTGACAGTCCCCTATGGGCTTTCGGGAAAACATCTTCACGGAAATATATCACTTATACTATACTGTTTACACACCTGCAGTTTCAGGTTAATTCCTCATGTATTTTTCTAGATATTACTCTTTTCACCATTTTTCATGAGTGTTCGTATTATTTTGACTACCCCCTGTATATATATATATAATAAAAATATGTTCTTTTTACAAAATTAAATTCTATAAGAGCAAATTGGAAGATAAGTATTGCAGCATGACGTTTTTAATGTTATGAAAAAAATTACAAAGAATCCCCAGATGTCCGTGCGAAGCCGGATAATTTATACAATCATGATAGAAAAAGGCAAATCCCAATATAAAAACCCTTCAAAATCATTTTTGCTTAATAAAAAAGTCGGCTCAATATTTGCTGAAAATAAGGTACTTTTTTCTACAAACAATTAGAGAATGCTATGTGAGTCATAAAGTTAAAAATAAATGTTTTCTCACTTACCACTATTAAATTTGTTAAAAATATGAAGATTATCTTATTGGTATAGTCCAGTTACAGTTTCTACAATACAAATAAATTCTTTGGATTCCTCTAAAGTAAGAGAATACATTATATGTAAAAAAAAAATAAATAAAGACAAGCTTTTATCATAATGTACATGAAAGGGAAAAAATCATGTTTCATACCGATCCGGATCACTGGAGTTTTGATAGTTAAATTTTCACTATATATCATACTATTTGGAGAAAAAGGAAAATGAAACACCATAGAATTGTTACTTCAGGTGTATAATAGCACAAAATATAGTTAATAAATTAAAACCATTAACTACGTTATAACGCACAAATATGAAAAATGGCACAAAAAATTACATACGGCCGTTTCGAGGATTCTTGGATCCCCTTCCTCAGTGAGAAAAAAAAAGATTAAAATGGGTTCAAAGAACCCCTCGTTTATAGCCCCGAGTACTGGCTTGATTGAAACTGCCAAAGCAAGAGTTTATATATTCCAAAGAAATGACGTAATTACCTGGACTAACTGAAAAGGAGTCACTGCGCAGGATCCCTCCACACATGCGAGAGAAAAGGGGTGCTGGTCAAATCATTCACTAAGGAAGAAGTATGTTTATGAATAAAGTAAGCTTCGTAAAAATCTAGATCCATAACTGAATTACATTTTTGGACAATTTTAGCCTCTGGATAATTAAACTGGTGGTTGGAATTCCAACAATGTTTAGCTATTGTAGCTTTCTCACATTCCTGCTTTCTAACATAGTTTTGATCCTCTTTCAGCCTAATTCTAAGAGTACGCTTCGTCTGTAAGAAAGGCCACACTCACAAAAAATTCTATAAATGCCCCAGGTATTATGATCATCAATTGGATCTTTAAGATTGGGGAAATAAACTTTATTGGTTGAAGAGAAAACAACTTTGAAACTAATCCTAAGCCAGTACTCGGGGCTATAACCGAGGGGTTCTTTGAACCCATTTTAATCTTTTTTTTCTGCACTGAGGAAGGGGATCCAAGAATCCTCGAATCGGCCGTATGTAAATTTTTGTGCCATTTTTTCATATTTGTGCGTTATAACGTTGTTAATGGTTTTAATTTATGAATTAAAATTCGCACAAAGTGCTTGATTTATGCTTAAAATATAGTTCATTTATTAAAGTTTCAGCAGTTTGACAAGTACGGATAAAAAGTTCACTCTCAAGTAAATAAGGATCACATTGTGGTGTAGCGAGTGTTAATTTCAAACATAAACATTCACACACAGCTAAACTAATAAAGAATCCACTGGATTCAATTAAAAATTATTTAATTAAAAAAAAATATTCTGTACAAGTTCTTTGTGATTTACAATTTAATCGTGATCTTCATAATCACCGCAGAACACAGCGGAAAGCACTAAAAAAAACATCTCCTAACACCGGAGCTGTTTACAAGCGAACCTCATCGCTCGCTTTCCAACAACAGACTCCCTCCTTCTCTACGTCTACGTGTACACTGTCCACTGGGGGTAAGGGCGGAAGTTCTCGGTCATTGCTCCACAATGACCAACCCCCTCCCCACTTCTGCGAGCATCTTCTAACGTTCAGAAGGAAACAAGCATTCTTTTGGAGAAATACTGCACCCTGCAGCCGTTGTTACAGCTCCTTCCCCCTAAAGAATTTTCATACGGTGCATACACCTATGAAAATGTAAATTTGAACCAGGTACCGAGCCCCTCATTCTTAACACACTAAATCTGAGAGGTCCCAACACCTAAACTCCAGTTGGAAGTGCTAAGGAAATACCTTAATAACTTTACCTTAATACTTTTACCTTTTGCTAATACCTTAATAACTTTATACACTTTATTTTTTCTCTATACAAGGTTCATACAGACGCACGCGTACTCAGTTTTGAAAGACTCATGATAATCCTAGATTTCACTTATGAATTTCCATAACAATTCAAATAATAAAAACATTTTCGTAATCAAATCTAATATAACAGATGAGATATTTATCTGAGTTCAATAACTGACACAGTGCGATTCCTTGACATTAAAGAAAATTCTAAAAAAATACTAAATTACACACAAAATATATACAAGTGATAAATAACAAAAAAAAAACAATAACTCGTAAATAAAAATTATAAACAAATACTAATTCGGGAATCAAGTAAAGAAATTACACTATTCGGTCCTACTTAACCCATCTGCATTCCCGTGAAGTTTCCCAGGTTTGTGTTCGATTTTGAAGTTGAATGACTGCAAATACAATGCCCACCTAGTCAATCTCGCATTGTTCCCCATCATAGTTTTTAAGTACGTCAGAGGATTGTGATCTGTTTGGACTACAAACCGCTGCCCGTCCAGGTAGTGATTCAGTTTTTTCAGACCGTACACAATTGCTGCCAATTCCCGTTCAACAGTGCTGTAATTCTGCTCTGCCCTGGAAAATTTTTTACTCAAGTACAGAATGGGATGTTCCTCCCCATCTCGTACCTGTGACAGGACTATACCAGCACCATATAAACTTGCGTCGGTCTGCACAATAAACTCCTGACTATAATCTGGGGCGTACAATACGGGACTCTGGGTTAACTTCTCTTTTAATTCCTGGAAAGCCTTTTCGCACTCCTCACTCCACTCTATCTTTTCTTTTTTGATCTTCCCTTTCAAAACATTTGTTAAGGGGACTGCAATTACTGCATAATCCTTTATATACCGTGAATAATAACCCGTCATTCCCAGAAATGACCTCACTTGCGTCTTAGTGGAAGGCGTTGGAAATTCCTGGATAGCCTTCACTTTTATGTCACTGGGAGACCGCTTCCCCGAACCTACCTCGTGACCCAAAAACCTCACACTATCCTGTGCAAATTTACACTTTGTGGGTTTCACTGTTAGGCCGGCCTCTAACAATCGCTTCAGAACCTCAGCGATGTCCTTCATGTGACTCTCCCATGTAAGAGAGAACACCGCAATGTCATCGATATATGGCAAGGCAAACAATTCAAGCCCACCCAAAACACTTGCGATTAATTTGCAAAAGTAGAAAGGTGCGTTCAGGAGACCAAACATCATGACCTTGGGTAAAAATACTCCGAAAGGTGTCACAAACGCAGCGTACCTTTGGGCCCTTTTGGTCAGTGGTATCTGGAAATAACCTTTGGTTAAATCCATTACCGTGATGAAAGTCGCCGAACTCACTTTTTCTACGACCTCCTCTATATTGGGGAGTGGAAAAAATTCCATTCGGGTCTTCGCATTTAATCTGCGATAGTCCACACAGGGACGAGGATCCTTTCCCGGAACCTCTACCAAAATCATGGGGGACGTAAAATCAGACTGCCCTACTTCTATCACTCCTAATTCCAATAGTCTCCTGATTTCCTCTCTTAAAATTTCGGTCTGCCTAGGTGACATTCTATAAGGTTTCGCCCTCACCGGCGATTCATCTGTCAACTCGATATCCATCTCTACCAGATGGGTACGTCCAGGGTCTGAAGGAAAAACTTTTCTATTTCTCTCTATAACCTCCTTAAATAAACTTATTTGGCTATCTGTCACATTTTTCTCTAACTCGCTGTTATACACAACTTCCCAGAAGTCAATTTGTGTGGGGTTTGGCAGGGGATAAGGGATCTCAGCATCTTCTTCCACCACTTCCGCATCTATGTCAATCAGCAGATTAACAAATTCAGGCCGCTTGTAATAAGGTTTCAAAAGATTCACATGGTAGATAGTCGCCTTATTGCGCCTCTCTGGCAAGTCAACTGTGTAATTTGTTTCCGAAATCACTCCAGTGACAGTTCCCGGCCCGACCCTATTTACGGCCATCTTATGAGGCTTTGATGTTGCCAAAACCAACACCTGGTCACCAACTTTGAATTTTCTAGTTACCGCATTCCTATCATACCATGTCTTCCTTTTGTCCTGACATTCCTCCATACGCCTAGTTGCTAAATCCTGACACCTTTTCAACCTATTCGTCAAGTTCAAAATGTAATCAACCACATTTTGATCCGTGTTACCTTGACCCATCCAATTCTCATAAACTAACGTGTGCGGCATGCGCAAATTTTTTCCATGAACCAGCTCGGCAGGACTAAACCCAGTACTTTCATGCGTCACAGTTCTTAAAGCAAACAACGCCATAGGCAAAACCTCTTCCCAGTCTCGACCTGACTCTAGACATAAGGCTTTAAGTACTTTCTTCAAAGTAGAATGCATCCTTTCCACGCTGTTCGACTCCGGATGGCAAACTGAGCTATGCGACACTTTGATACCAAATACATTAAAAAATTCTGATGTTAACTCGCTGGTAAAAGATTTTCCTAGGTCACTTTGCACCTCTCGCGGATAACCTGTCTTAGCGAATATCTGTACCAAAGCATCAATAACGGATGTGGAAGTGATGTCTTCCACCGGAATAGCATCAGGATATTTAGAAGCGAGGCAAATGGATGTAATTAAGTACTTGTTGTTTTTATTACTAGTTTTCAGGGGACCAACCGCGTCTAAATTTATTTTGGTAAAGCATTCCGAAATTATCGGTACTAACTTCAAAGGGGCCTTTTGCCTATCTCGATTGCTACCTACCTTTTGACATGTATCACAAGTCTTAACATAATTCTCAATATCGTGATAACAGTTTGGCCAAAAGTAACATCTCAGAACCCTATCCTTGGACTTAGTCGTACCCAAATGCCCTGACACCTGCTCATGACACAATGCTAGAACTTCTCTACGATAAACTTCCGGCACACATAACTGTACTTTATCATCACCTCTCCGTGACTGCGATACCCGCACAAGCTTACCATCTCTAACACAAAATTCTTTTTCGTTAGGTTTACTGGCCTTCTCCCACAACTGCTTAAGTGAAGCGCAATTTATCTGCTCTTCCTTAAATTTCTCTGCGGATACCTTCTCCAAACCCGACTCTGCCTCTAACCTTTCCGGAATAACTATCCCATCTACTTCCTCACCGCTACTAGACTCCCCTTCATCCGGTTCTCCATCCTCCGAACCAAATTCACTCTCAACTTGCACAGCGGACATTTCTCTCTCATGTCCCCGCCTCTGACTGCGCGTCATTACAGCATTTACCGGTACAGGATTACCCCTCGACTCCTCAATAAGCTCAGCCGTTTTGTTTCCTAACAAATAATAACCTTGTTCTAACTCGATAGGTTTCACAGCCGCCTTAGTGACCACCGTTCCAAAATCTCCTTTAATTGTAACTCTAGCCAATGGCAAACATTTACATTCATTATCCAGGGGTTGTTTAATCCAAGTGACTTCACCAATCAAATCCTCATTATCAATCCAGCTACGGTCACAAAGATCAATGCCAGCCCCAGTATCCCGTAAGTAATCCCGTTCTATTCCATTAATTTCTGCCTTTTTGAAATACGGTGCAAAACACTCTCCTAAACTAACATCTACACCCAGGTGACTAACTACATCTCCAGAGTCTTTACGTTTTAAATCTGGGCAATCCGGTCTGATATGCCCTGCACGGTTACACTGGAAACAGACAATAGGTTTCCTTCTATCAAACTTATCTTTATTCCAAGAATTTCTACTTGCGTGATCCTTTTTATCAGCCCCTCCCGACTTTACTGCCTGTTCCCCCTTACTCTTGAAGTTATCCTGACCGTTCCTGTCCCTACCAAATGACTTATTATTCCAAAATTTATTTTCCATTTTCTTAAAATTCCCTCTCACACTCTCATATTTATCGCATTTTTCTGCTAAATAGGACGCTGTCTTCATCTCATCCCATTCGTCTAAGAATTTCTCTTTAATTTCAAAAGGGACTCTACGTTTCACCTGCTCTGTGAGTATAAGTTCTTTGAGGGATTCGAAATCATTCACTTCAACCGTTTCCAACCAGTTATCCAAATACCCTCTCAGCTCATACACAAGTTCAGACCACAGTGCACCTGACTTCCGTTGATGGTTTTCAAATTTAGTTTTAAGGGCACCAGCTCCTAATCTAAACCTTTTTAACAAAACGCTTTTGATGTGCTGATAGTCATCCCTTTTCTCTAGCGGTTCCTTTACAATAATTTCCGCAACATCTACAGGCAACAAGGGTATAAGCTGTGATACATAATTAGATTCATCTAAACTTTCTTTTAACGCCTGACTCTCAAAAATCATAAAAAATAAAGTAATGTCAATAGATTTAGGGTCAAATTTTGGGACTAAATCTTTTAAACTTACTTTTTTATCTTTACTTTCTGCCACTACAGAAACCGTGGAAGCTACAGAGGTAGTATCTACATTGTATTGTAACTTCGCCTTCTCTAACTCCAACTGTCTATCTTTCTCTCTTTCTGCCAATTTATCTAACCTTTCTTGCTCCGCTAATTTGTCTGATCTTTCTTGCTCTGCCAGTTTTTCCCTCTCTATTAATATCCCTTCCAACATATCTTTAGCCATTTGCTCCTCATAATCAGAGGCACGCAAAATTGCCTGAATTATCGCTACCTTTTTACTGTCCGCAGGTAATTCTGTATCAAAATCGGCCGCGAGCAATAGCAGAACGCTTTTATTTTGTTTATTCAAGAAACTGGCCATAATTAAACACAGAAAATATCTCAACACAAAATACAAAAAAGCACAATAATTTTCCCGAACACAATTAGCAATAAAAAAGCAAAGAAAATCAAGGATCTACTTTTCTTTTCAAAACTGAGTAACTCCCTAAATAAAACACCATAAATGATAAGATAAACCCAAAAAACACTCATAAAAATACTACACAGTAAAGAAAAGACTTAGTAGATTAATTTAAACAAAATTCCTTTCTACTAGGAATATGAATTTATTTTAAAAATGAATTCACAGTGATAATTTTCATTAATTCAATCTCCTACCTCTAAACAAATGCTTTCACACTGTAACACATATTGTTTAGCTGCATTAGCACTCTACATGTGCATAAAAAAATAATTTAATCTTTATACTTATCACAAAAGAACAAAAACATACATAAAATAAATAACCCGCCACTTCTGCAATAAATATTTACCTGAGAACATTAGTACAATAACCAGAGAATATAAAATAACTTATAGCTATCCCGTACGCATGAACCTTGAAGTAATAATAATAATAATAAACCCTACTTCAAATTACTTAGCCCAACATTATTTCTACTAAATTTATGTACATGTATATATAACAATGGGACCTCCCAAAATTCAGCATGCACGAGAAATATAGGGGCTTACCATTCCATATTTGATGTTTACGCTGGGGGACACATAGCAAATTCCAGGCAAATTCCAGGGTCGGCAGATAAACAGTCCAACAGAAATGAAGCTCCACACCGGATCTTTATCGATGGTATCCACTCGCTCCACTTCACAAGAATGAATCCTTGACCTTCCGGACAGAACACTGATTCTTCTTTACAGAGACTCCAAATGTCAGAAAATAAAACTCTGGATACTTGGCCGTTCCAAAACTCGTGGAAATCGTCGACAAAGTTCTACCACAAACTGCGTGCTTATACGATAACTGCACTACTTTAACAAATATAATTTTTTTTGCAGAAGGTGGCTAAGAATTCGTGGAACTAATTAATCTAGTTCCAACATCCCACCGAGCACTGCCACCATTAATCATAAGCTGTGGTGTAGCGAGTGTTAATTTCAAACATAAACACTCACACACAGCTAAACTAATAAAGAATCCACTGGATTCAATTAAAAATTATTTAATTAAAAAAAAATATTCTGTACAAGTTCTTTGTGATTTACAATTTAATCGTGATCTTCATAATCACCGCAGAACACAGCGGAAAGCACTAAAAAAAACATCTCCTAACACCGGAGCTGTTTACAAGCGAACCTCATCGCTCGCTTTCCAACAACAGACTCCCTCCTTCTCTACGTCTACGTGTACACTGTCCACTGGGGGTAAGGGCGGAAGTTCTCGGTCATTGCTCCACAATGACCAACCCCCTCCCCACTTCTGCGAGCATCTTCTAACGTTCAGAAGGAAACAAGCATTCTTTTGGAGAAATACTGCACCCTGCAGCCGTTGTTACAACATATAAAAAATCTTATAAGTTTAGAATTTTGATTATCTAAAATGAAGAATAGAAAGTAAATGTTGCATCTGATAATTGATTTTTATTGACTGTGTGGAAAGAGTATTGAATAATTATCATAGTTCTGCCGCTGAGTTTACATAATTTGGGTCATTTGATACGTTCACTTGACCTGACACTTCAGCGTCGTTTGTATATGGAGGAACATCGGGTATTATGGAACAGTCGGGTAATATGGAACAGTCGGGTAATATGAAACACCAAGGTTTCTGTTTGGTAAAGTGGCAATATCATAAACTACTTAAGAACGTTTAGATGATGCACCCCAGAATGCGGAGTTCGTCGGTCGGCGTCAGGGCGCGTTGTGTGAATAAATATTTGTTTTTT
This sequence comes from Maratus michaelseni, assembly GCA_963931845.1. Lineage (NCBI taxonomy): Eukaryota > Metazoa > Arthropoda > Arachnida > Araneae > Salticidae > Maratus > Maratus michaelseni. The sequence continues at coordinate 405,676,746 of OZ007592.1, forward strand.
TCGTCTTTGGAAAGTTTCAGGCTGTATTTTTTCAATATTTTTTATTCATTATTAAAAGTGATGTTTTTACACTGAAATAAAGCATAATGTACACCGAAATACTAACAGTTTATGATGTAATACTTGTTTTTTAGCTCTCGATTCACACCAATAAACATAGAGTAATTTTTCCCCAAACCTTCGGTGTCGGGTTATATGGAATACCAATATATCATAATACTCCATTATTATGGTGGCGCAAAGACAGATTCTTATATTTATGATTTGTGCAAATCTGAAGTATGAAGTGCAGTATATTGACCGACTACCTAGACACTATATTTTGATCATGCCCTCTTGATACCATTACATCTGTTTTTAGCCAAATTTTGTTTGCTTTCTTCATTTTTAACCCCCGATTGCATATTTCACAATTATCTCACAATACCCTCAAAGTAAGTTTTTCATTATTATTATTATTTCGCATGTGATGACATTTCGTAAAACTATTTTTGTCTATAAACAACTAATCACACATAGTTGAAGTTTGTGATTGTATTCAGTTTTCGGGTTTTAAACAATATCTAGCTGTCATATTGCCTCAGATTTAAATGGCATTCCATAATACCCGAAGTTTTCCTATCTATGGAACTTGGATAAAAATTGTATGCATCAGATATGATATGACATGGGTAATGTTTAGAATTGTACGCAACGCATTTCTCTGTCAGATAATGGGCTATATTAGACCGCAAAGAAACATAGAGAATAAGATAATACTACACTCTGAATCTAGGGTATCCTCTGTGATGATTGTTAGAAAAGTGATTTCTGAAATAAACATTTCATCTCTTATAATGAGTCAACATATTTATCCTCCGATTTCAACGTGCTGGTGAAATGGAACATATGCGCTGACAAAGTACTTTTTCTGTTTCTGTGAGATTCTCATTAAAGAACTGACACGTGTAACCTCAAGAGTTCAAGGCTATATGACGTAAACTTGACTGTGTGTTTCTCATCCAATAAACTAAATACTTTAGTCTCTAAGTAACATTCGTCGAATTAACAACTCCAGAAAATGCTACGGAAATAAACTTTAACCTTTTAATATTTTAATGTAAAATTTAATCATGTAAACTAATTATAATTTTTCTTTTATATTTTAGTAATTAAATATTTAAATTAGAAAATATATCCTGAAGCCATATTTATTTAGACAATATATTGTGTTTTTCAATCTCATCAGTGAAACGGAAAAGTGATTCAATCACATAGTGATACCATTGGATTTATTGTCAAATTGGATTATACTTACCACACCTTCGCGGACTTAACAGGTATGAAAAACTTGCATTACCTTATTTTCAATTGTGAAGTTTAAGTGAATTTTACCTAAAATAGAAGAAGCATTATTTGCCGTAGTACACAAAAACTATCAGATTATGAGTGCAGAGGGTTGAACACGGCAAAAACCGCTCTCTAATAAGAAAAAAAAAGAAAGAAAAGAAATTAAATTAATAACTATATTTTAAATAATAAACTACTGTTGTTTAAGGATTAATAAAAACAAGTTTAAATCAAAGTATTAATAAAATTAATAAAAATAAAACATCATGGCTTCAAATACGAAAGAAATATGTAACATAGAAAAACTTAACTCTAATAACTACGTGGTTTGGAAATTTAAATTAGAAATGTTATTAATGAAAGAGGATTTAATCAACCAGATAACTGATGATCCTCCAAACCCCTTATCAGGCGATTGGACGAAGAAAGATAATAAGGCCAGGGGAATAATTAATTTAAGATTAGAAGACTCACAGCTGATATATGTTAAAAACGAAACATCAGCTAAGCTACATGGCTAGCATAAAAAACAATACATGAACGCGCTAACTTATCTAGTAAATTATATTTACTGAGAAAATTTATAGTATAAAACTAGCTGAAAATGGAAATATGAATGACCATATAGTTAAAATATTAGAAACCGCTGATAGGTTAAAAGCAATAGGAGAAGAGATTAAGGACTCTCATCTATCTGCACTTTTGTTGTGCTCCCTTCCACCTAGCTATGATACTCTGATCACGGCATTAGAGGCCCGATCAGAGACCGAATTAAATTCCGAATTTATAAAAGGAAAACTTAAAGATGAATTTCAAAGGAGACAAGAAAGCTCCAATTCATCGCATGAAAATATATACAAAACATATAATAAACAAAAACAAAACACTAGGGCATATCCAAAAAGAGAACAAAATCTTTTTTGCACGAATTGCAAAAGAAAAAACCAAGTGCGACAAAATTGTTGGTTTCTTAAGAATAAAAATTCTAAGAACCAAACAAATGAAAAATACAGACAAAATTCGTCTTTATGCTTTGAAGCAAGTGATTTTACTCCGGAAACAAAAGCAGAAACAAACACACAAATTCAAGAGAGTAAAAGCGAAGAAAATCAAAACACTTTTGAAAATACAGTGTCTCAAAAGCAATTATCATTAATCGCACATAATGAATCTAAATCTACTTGGATTGTCGATTCTGGAAGCAGTTCACATATTTGTAATGACATAAATGTATTTGTTAACATTGACAACAACAACAAAAATACTGTCACGATAGCAAACGGAACAACACTAGAATCGCACGGGACAGGTACAATAAAATTACGGACACAATCAAATGATATAACTTTAAAGGACGTTTTATATGTCCCTGATATTCAATCAAATTTAATGTCGGTTACGAAAGCCACAAAGCACGGTTATGAATTCATGTTTGAAAATAACACCTGTAACTTATCCTATAATGGAAAAACTCTCTTAGAAGGAAAAAAAGAGAGAAAATTTATATGAAATTGACCTATACAAAACTAAGCAAGAAATCTATGTCAATTTTGCTGAACAATGCAAGAATAAAAACTGCATTGAGCTTTGGCATAAGAGATTAGGTCATAGAAATGTTAATTCAATTAAACAACTCTTATCCAACAATTTAGCAACAGGTCTAGAAATTCAAAATTGCAAACATGACATAGTTTGTGAGGGTTGTATAAAGGGAAAACTAACAAATGCACCGTATCCAAAACAGAGTGAGAACAGAGCTAAGAAAGCGATCGATCTGGTGCATACGGATGTATGTGGTCCGATGCAAACAGAAAGCATAGGAGGGAAGAAATATTTTCTCACATTCACAGATGATTATAGTAGATTTACTATGGTATTTATTTTATCGAAAAAAAGTGAGGTAGTTACCAAAGTAAAAGAATATGTAGCCATAACGAAAAATAAATTCGGTCGCACAGTTAAAGAAATCCGATCAGACAATGGGGGTGAATATACAAGCGAAGAATTAGAAAAATTCTTAAAATATGAAGGTATTCATCACCAGTTCACTATTCCAAATTGTGCACCTCAGAACGGTGTTTCGGAAAGAAAGAACAGGACTTTAGTCGAAATGACAAGGTGCCTATTATCGGAAGCGCAGCTACCAAATAAATTTTGGGCCGAAGCTTTAAATACAGCTGTGTATCTTATAAACAGATTACCAACAAAATCACACAATTCAACTCCATACCAGCTATGGACAAACAAAAAACCGGATTTATCAAACATAAAAGTATTTGGCTGCAAAGCTTATGCTTATCTCGATAAATCCCAAAGAGGAAAATTCGATGATAAAGCAATAAAAGGAAAATTTATCGGTTATGATAATAGATCACAGGGATATAGGATCTACATTGGTAATAATAAAGTTATAAGGGCAAGAACAGTTAAATTTATAGAAAACTCTAATTCAAATGAAAACGAAGAAAAATCAAAAATTGATATGAGAGAAGAATTAGAAGTTCAGAAACAACCTGAAAAAGCAGGGGGAGATTCCTCAAAATTCTTTATAGACATGCAGGAAGATAAACAAACAGACAAGGAGGAGAATTTAAACGAAAACGAACCTAGAAGATCTCAACGATCAAATAGGGGAGTTCCGCCCAATAGATTCGCTTATATTACTAAACAAAAAGAAATTGTTGAACCAACAGAGTGGAAAGATATAGCGAAAATCGAAAACCCATATGATAGAAACAAATGGTACGAAGCAACTAATGAAGAAATTAATTCATTAAGAAAAAACAAAACATGGGAACTAATTGATCCGCCACCTGGAATAAAAGTAATTGGGAATAAATGGGTATTCACCAAAAAATATAATGAAAATAATGAAATAGAAAAATATAAGGCACGTCTTGTAGCCAAAGGTTTTTCTCAAAAATACGGAACAGATTATTTTGAAACCTTCGCTCCAGTAGTAACGTATACAACAATAAGAGCGTTTCTAGCATGTGCAGCGTATAAAAATTTAGATGTTAATCATATAGATATTAAGACTGCATTCCTCCACGGAAATTTAGATGAGGAAGTTTACATGTCACAACCAGAAGGGCATGTAATACCGGGAGTGGAAAATAAAATTTGCAAACTAAAAAAATCAATTTATGGATTGAAGCAATCCACAAGAGCATGGAACATTAAATTAAAAGAAAGTTTAACTAAACTTGTTTTTGTGCAAAGCACCTCCAATCCATGTCTCTTCACACGAAAATTAAAGGATAGAACAACATATATCATAATATATGTTGACGATTTATTAATTCCAGGGGAAACTAAAGAAATAAATGAAATAATAGAACAACTAAAAAAGGAATATGAAGTCAAAAATTTAGGACTTGTAAATTATTATCTGGGGATAAACATAAAAAGAAGTAAAGAAGGAAATTTCGCACTTGATCAAAGAATAAGAATAAAATAAGAAGAATAAATAAATAGAGAAGATCTTGAATCTTCTCTCGCACTTGATCAAAGAATAAGAATAAGAATAAAATAAAAGAACTGATCGAAAAATTCGATTTAAAGGAAGCGAAACCCTGTGATACTCCGATGGAACCCGGGTACTTAAACATAATTGATGAGGAAAATTTACTTCCTAATAACAGTAAATATCGGCAAGCTATTGGTACATTGTTATATATAACTACAATAACAAGACCAGACATAGCCGCCGCTGTGAACATTTTGAGTCGTAGAAACGAAAAACCCAGAGAAAAGGATTGGAACGCAGTAAAGCGGGTTATTAGATATTTAAAAACAACACAAGAACTAAAACTAATTATTAGTAAAGAAAATGAGCCAATACTAACAACATATGCTGACTCCGATTGGGCAGGGGATAAAAATGACCGTAAATCAACAACGGGAAATTTATGTAAATTAGGAAATACAGCAATTTCCTGGTCAACTAAGAAACAAAATTCAGTTGCCTTATCCTCTGCTGAGGCTGAATACATCTCAGCAGCAACTTCAGCACAAGAGACAGTTTGGATTATCAATCTTCTAAAGGACCTTGATCTACAACAAAAATTGTCCATAACTTTATTCGAAGATAATCAAGCGTGTATAAACATGGTTAAAAATTATAAACATCATTCAAAAACAAAACACATTGACATCAAATATAACAGTATAAAAGATCTTAAGGAAAAGGGAATAATTGATCTACAGTATTGCCCAACCAAAACTATGACAGCTGACATTCTAACGAAGCCCCTTCCCAAACCTGACCTTACAAAACACAGAACAGGTTTAAATCTCAAGAACATTTATGCTTCAGAAATCAAGCAGGGGTGTTAGAAAAGTGATTTCTGAAATAAACATTTCATCTCTTATAATGAGTCAACATATTTATCCTCCGATTTCAACGTGCTGGTGAAATGGAACATATACGCTGACAAAGTACTTTTTCTGTTTCTGTGAGATTCTCATTAAAGAACTGACACGTGTAACCTCAAGAGTTCAAGGCTATATGACGTAAACTTGACCGTGTGTTTCTCATCCAAGAAACTAAATACTTTAGTCTCTAAGTAACATTCGTCGAATTAACAACTCCAGAAAATGCTATGGAAATAAACGTTAACCTTTTAATATTTTAATGTAAAATTTAATCATGTAAACTAATTATAATTTTTCTTTTATATTTTAGTAATTAAATATTTAAATTAGAAAATATATCCTGAAGCCATATTTATTTAGACAATATATTGTGTTTTTCAATCTCATCAGTGAAACGGAAAAGTGATTCAATCACATAGTGATACCATTGGATTTATTGTCAAATTGGATTATACTTACCACACCTTCGCGGACTTAACAGGTATGAAAAACTTGCATTACCTTATTTTCAATTGTGAAGTTTAAGTGAATTTTACCTAAAATAGAAGAAGCATTATTTGCCGTAGTACACAAAAACTATCAATGATCCCACTTGTTAGGAATGCACCCATGGCCAGTGTTGGCAATTTATCGAACTTATGAATACCACCATTTCCGAAGAGTAATTTTGTCTTGATTGTCGTGTCCCTGTAATTGAACGATAAATACTATGCACATCATATTCTACAGTAAGAATGTTATAGCGCACCTAGGTCATATATATCAATTTCAGTATGTTTGAAATAGTATCACATCAGTAAAGTAAATTGAAAACGAATTTTCCCATTCTTTTTATTGTTCTTGTAAATGAAAAATAAATGCTACACAATTAATTTACAATACCGAACATGCCATTGTAAACCTCAATAATGTATATCAGTTAGCAATCCGAGTATATTTACGTGAGTTAGAGAGCGGACAGATTGCCAGACAAACCGAGTATATAAATATTTTTCAACTATATTCGAAACTGATAGGACTCCTACTAAATTGGAAACACTGCCCATGGATGATTTAAAAAAAATAGCGTTAAATCAATGATATTAAAATAAAATTTGTAATATATAAGTTGCAGTACTGTACATGTACAGTCCTCCAAAACTTAGCGAACATTACAATCCTTATCAAAAACATAATAATCAATAAAAATATCGAAGGTCTTAAACTAATATAAATATAGAATGATAACATACAACAAACAATAGATATTTTTAATTAAAACAGTGGTTGTGTTAATTTTTGGAACACCCACTTTCAATTTCAAAAGTTTACGATCCTTTTTAAGCTTTTTCGTATGATATCATTAACTAAGCAAAAGTGGAAATTCGTCATATATCTACATTATTGTTATTATTTTATATTTGTAGTTACTTGTGGCGTTTTGATAATGGTTGCAACTGTTGAGGGACTGTACTATAGCTTAAGAAACCTCAGCGTATTTCAAATAACTATTTGGTTCAAACACGGTTAGTGCATTATATGTCTATACAATTTGTGTTTATAGCACAAATTTAAAATGTTTGTATAGTTACTAAAATCTATCTCCTTATTGTAGATTATCAAAATAGGGTAGACACTCACGGTAGCAGAAAATTGGGAGCGACAGTATTACCGATTCGACCAGTAGTATGAAAAGTGTTCAGATACATTTAAGTCAACCAAAAAATTTAACTTTACTCTGTTCACATGAATTAAAATGTAACTGATTTGTTATAATTTTAATAAATTTGCATTGAATATTTTGAAATAGTAACAAAGTGATGGTAAAAAGGAATTCAGTTATCGTCAGCTACGGTATATTAAGGCAAATTCTTTTTTGAAAGTTATCTTATTTACAATTGTTATTTTGGTGATGCGCGTATAATTTTGCAAAAATGGCTTGCTGTTTTCTGTGACATTTTAGCATCTTGTATGTTGCATATAATGAATGTGCATATAAAGATCTAGAACTTTCCTTGATCAGTTTCATTCATAAAATGATTTTTACATATACTTTTAAAGTGTTTTGTTTACCATTTTGAACTTTTTTATGCATTTTGCTTTTCCATTATTGAAAATATACAAAATTTATTGCAATACTAAGACAAATTAATTATACTTTATTCGTCTAACTGTTCAAGAATTAATTTCGGTAAAAGGGTACTTGGGCTGCACTAGCACTCCTCCACCAAACAAGAAAACATGAAATATTAAACTACTCCAATAAAAAGACACTGAAACAAATTTTTAAAAAAATGCGCTTCCTCGTCGGCTGTGGAATAACGACAGAGCAGCCATGCATCCAGGAAAACTTGTATTTAAAAATTATACATATATTTATACATATATTTATACATATATTTATGCATATATTGTATAATTTGGTTTAATATTTTCTAAGATAACAGTTAAAAAACTTTTCATAATGTTTAGCACTTCAATATTAGTAGACTCCTTGAATATAAAATTTTATATTAAAAGTTACTTCTCACATACAGAAAAGGAAATTTAAAAATATTATCTACATCTACATATTAAGACATCTGTATATGTACATATTATATTATATCGTGTGTGGTATCTGCATATCTACATCCTGTGTCATCTGCATTTTTTTTATTTTCTTTCCAATGGAAACTGGCATTACCTGTAATTTATAGCAAACTTTCGCTAACTTTTGATATTTAAAAGGTCTTTAACTGCTTAAGACTGCGTACGCTGTTTAGATAAATTTCATCAGCTTCTGTAATTATTATTTTTTTCTAAAATGATTAAAAAAAATAAGGTAACATATATATTCATAACTTATTTTTTATTTATTTCTTCTTCATTTTTTAAACCTGAAATATTCTGACTAAGCTTTTTTAAAGTCTATGTAATATTATTTATTGCTACATTATATAAACTACTTATCAGCATATACATGTAATAATGCTTTAATAAATCTTGTACAATAGCAGTTTTTCAGATAATATCTGCATCTCGTTGCTTCATATATTCACTAAAGAATGCCCCCTTAGAAGAAGATAAAAAGTACTTTGAAAATGCTTGCATAAATATTTTCAAATTTTATTCTCTGATATCAGGCAGTGACGTCATAAACGAGACAAGCATACACACATAAAGACTGTTATTGTCAACATAATATATATAAAGATCTTGATTTGAAGTATGTTATATTGTTACTATAACATAATGCTATAATTCACAATGATTTTCTAAAAATAATTTTCTTTATTTCGTATATGATATAATACATGTTCTTTATATTTTATATCTTGCGATCTTTTTTATAAAAGGTTTGTAAAAAAGAAGCAATATATATAAAAAAAAAAAAAATTAATTATTTGCGGATTGTTCGTATGAAAATATATATCATAGAAGGAAATTTCTTTTAAAATAATTATGTAATGTTCTTATTATGACGGTTTATGTGTTATGCAAAATAAACTATAAATGATAAAACTATTCTTCCGCTGCAAAATTTAAAGTTAAAAGTTTAAATTTTAACAGTTATCATATGGACTAGTGGACTAGTTTTACATTTTCAGCGCACTATAAAATCAATTATGTGAAATGCACAATTGTTTTAAATGTACATAGAGAAGTTTAGCGAATTAAATTTCCTTTCAAACTTTAAATTTCATTTGAAACTCGGAGGATTTCAAATGTGAAATTTGTTAATAAGTTTATCGTTTCAAAAATGTTTGAGCGGAAAAAAAATTATTTGATAAACTTCTGTTGCGTTTAACTTTTAAGAATTGTGTAACTTTATATAAGCTAAAAAATAGTTCTTTATACATTTTTTAATTAAAAAAAATATTGATATTAATATGGATATTAATATATTTTTTATCTATTTTTGTAAAAAAAATATATTCATAAACAGAAGTGAAAAAATGTAAAACCGATTTGAAGAGCTTAGACTCTTAGACGAATAATATGTTATGTTACAGTTTCTCAAAAATTGTTTATCTTATAGATAAAGGTATTCTACCATACAGCAAAACTGAGTACCGCCGCAAGGAGGGGTCAACCGCCGTATCCAAGTTTTGAGGAACTTTTAACGAGCACGACCAGGATGAGCCCTGTGTGCTCTATAGTCGGGGGAGGGGGCACCGCCACCCGCGCATCATTCCCTAATCTTTGGTCTAAAGAGATGGTCGCTACGATAGCAGAGCCAATGTACTAAATGAAACTGTCGAATGACACTTGGGGGCGTATTCGATTCCCCTAGGAGCTGCGGGTAACCGGAAACTCAAAAGGCCACCGGCCCCTAGGCAGTAATCTATAGGCTTCCCAGATACGTACTTGCTTTACCAACGCTTCCGGACGGGAAAAACTGCAGAGATAATCCCTAACCCTTTTTTTGTGGCACTCTGTCAGACGGTAAATCTAAAATGCTAAGATTCTGATTATTCTTGATAATAGGAGACATTGATTTTTTTTAAATATTTAATATTTGAAAATTTAAATAATATTAATAATTTTTCATATTTGAAAATTTAAATAATTTAAATATTTTTTTTTTAATTTGAAAATAAAATGGTTATAAATTACGAGATGTTTATCATATAGAAAATCTATAATATTAAGAATGTAATTATTCATGAAGAAATGAGAGATTATTGCTTCATATTTAATATTTCAAAATTTAAGTAGTATTAATATTTTTTATTATTTTTTTAAATATTTTTTTTATTAAAAGTCAATACACTTTTTTCCAAAATGTATCAAAACATGTCAAATTTAGTATCACCTGTTAAAATTTTAAATATATGCTATGAAAAATATAAAAAATAAAATAAATAAATAAACTAATACAATTTACAAGAATCTTTTGCTACAATTTTCTCAAAATTATTATTTTTTACATAAAAGCACAAAGTTCCACAGCTTAACTGAAACAATATTAATATTATTTAAAACTTTTATTTTACTATCTGTTACTTATCAGTTTTACACCTGCTGTTAAATTTTAAAATTTTAAACAAAAGATTAATTAAACAAAAATTTAAGTTAAAAATTTTGTGTTTTAAATTATTAAATTATTGACACACTACTTAAAAATTATTGACACACTAATTTCTTAAAAATTATTGACACACTAATTCCTTAAAAATTATTGACACACTAATTCCTTAAAAATTATTGACACACTTATTACTGAAATTATTGAAATTATTGAAAATTATTATTATTAAAAATTATTGAAAGTATTGAAATTATTGAAATTATTAAAATTATTATTATTGAAATTATTAAAATTATTAAAATTATTATTATTGAAATTAATTATTATTATTAATTATATTAATTATATTAATATATATATTAATATATATAAATATATATATATATATATATATATATATATATATATATATATATATATATATATATATATATTAATTATATTAATTATATTAATTATTAATTATTATTATTGAAATTATTAAAATTATTAAAATATTGAAATTATTGAAATTATTGAAATTATTGAAATTATTGAAAATTATTGAAATTATTGAAATTATTACTCCTTAAAAATTATTGACACACTACTTTTTTCTTTTTTAAATTATATACATCCACTAAAATGTTTTCCCTTAAGAATTAAAATTTATTTACATGAAAAGTATTTTCATTTGTATATATACAACTTTATACATATATAGGAAATCAAAATAAAGCATATAATTAAAAAGAAAAAAGATGATATATTATCATAATAAAGAAGTTCGAGTTTTGTTAAAATAGTGAAATTTACTTAAACTTTAATTTAATTATATCGTTATATATCAATACCTTCAGTTGATAGTACTAGTTCATAAAAAAGATAATGGTGATTAATAAAATATGCTTTTTAGTACCTAACACACTATAGTTTCGACCAAACTAGTATATATATAGTTTTGCACCACACATTTTTGTGTCAAAAACATTTGTTTTATTGAACTTCACTTTACCTACGCTGTAAGTTACGCTGTGGTTTATTAGACAATTTACACTTTAGAAATTTTGAAATGTAATAATGAAAGTTTCAGAGAGTCTACATATAATACTGCTCCGAATGACGAACAAGTTTTTCTATATAGTCCGCAATGAATGAAGAAGGCTACTGTTGAACCACTCTTCTGCAGCACCATGCTGCACTTGACTGAAGATGAAGCGATTGCATTTCGTGATTTTCTTTAATATGCTAACGACACGATAATCGTAAGGCGAAAGATCTGGACTAAACGGTGGATGATTCAACACCTCTCAGCATCTGCACAAAGTATCCTTGGTTCCTTTGACAGTGTACGGTTTTGCATTACCGTAAACATAAAACAAAAGACTTATATCCGTTTTTTCACTTAAAAAGTAACGAATAAATGTTTAAAGTAGTTATTTAGTGAAACACACATAATTGTCGAAGACAAGTACCACCCTGTTTGCCGATAAACAAATATCATCTTTTTAATTGTAATGAGAAAATAATAAAGATATACAAATGAATTTGGTAAATATCAAAAGCAAGAGAATTATAAAATGCTTCGTATTAACCGTTACTTGTAATACACGTGAAGTTAATAAAAATCTTAAAACTACTACCTAATTACTAATAATTTTCGCCATAATTATCTTAATGCTAAAATTAACTTAATATCAAAAAGTGAACATAAGTAATTAGTCTTATCTTTCTGAGTGTCATTATTTTTTACTGGTGTTTTCTTTAAACAAAATCACTGAAGTCAAAGCATAAAAATAACTAGTAATTCAAAAGGACATGAATGACGTACAGTAATGCAAACGATCACTTCCATTTTTCCTGGAAAAATTGGCTGACATTGAAATAGTTACTGCAGTTTTCTAGCTAATGATTTCACACGTCCTTTTCATTTTAACAGGTCAATAAGTGACATGAAAGGTTAATTAAGATGGACCATTTAAAGATAGAAACAAGTGAAGGTCTTCTTCTATGCAACTCTCTTGCTATGGCTCAGTCGTAAATCTTACAATTGAGCGGTATTTGGAACGTCTTTATTTCTCCCTTCTATCTTTCAAATTTTCAAAACATCGGGATATTCCTTTGCTTTTTTTCCCGTCGAAGGTAGAAATTCTGTCTGTTAAATAGTTGTTAAATATGGAATGTTTTTAAGGAGAGAACTTTAAAGTCATTTTCCTCAAACTGTGGATTTGGGACATTGCACGCAAAGTAGTTTAAAAAAATGTTTCGATATTTTTTCATGAAATTTTCAGCATATATATTGTATGGTATGCTCCATAAAGTTAACCTAAATTTCCTTTTTTTTTGTGTGTGTATGTGTTATGCTGCTAAATTTTTGAAAATTGTATTAAATAAATTGTAGCAAATATGTAGTTGTTTAGGTTTACTGTAAGTACAAGATTCTGAAGTATAATTATATACCACAAATTTAGTTCTGTATGCAGAAATTCTTTAGTAATCGTACGCTTAACCTGCGTTGCGAATGTTTTGCTCGAGAAGTTAAAAACACTCTTATAAAAACCAATTTTCTCCATTATGATCTGAAAAAAAATTAAATATGAAAGAGGAAATATGTATCTATTACCCCCTTTAAAATTATGTTTTTGCAATGTATACTTTTTAAGATATAAAGTGACAAAAATGGCCATTTTCTTTCACTTTTCGACATTTAAAAGTCCTATGATCCCTTAAAATATCTGTTTTCTTTCCTTATGGATTTTGTTTTGGCTTTTCATAATTCTTGATGCTAAGGTTTCTAGAACAAAAATTTTAAATAAGATATCACAACTTAAAACAGAATTTGTGTGAATCATGCAGAGATAACCAGAATAGAATGAAGAGTAAAAAATGAGTAAAATTTATTCATTTTTATACATTATTTCAGTTTTTTTTTGAGACAGCACACCTATATACCAGTAGCATTTGGCACCAAAACGAGCAAACATGCCAAAGAAATCATATATTAATCTTTAAGAAGGATAACTCTAATACCTGTCACCGTTTTCTTGATATTCCATTATTATTCCATCGGGAACTTCGTCAGTTATTTTAGGACACACTGTGTAAATACAGGGTGTTTCACAAAGGAGACCCCTAACTTTAAAAATCATTAACCCGGAAACGGTGATAGATAGAAACATGAAACCAGTGGTATGTTTAATAAAAAAATCGTAAGAATCTTATACGTAAATCTCAAAATTTAGTTAAAAATAGCACCGATAGATGGCGCTAAGAGCGTTAAGAATCCTTCTAAAGAGAGTTCAGAAGCATAGAAAGACTAGTCGTTGAAGATTTCGTCATTGAAATCTGGCCGCTATTAGCGTATAGTGAAAAAATTCTGAAAGTGGTGTATACCGTGAAGAAACGCGTGAGTAAAAAATGAGTAAAATTTATTCATTTTTATACATTATTTTCAGTATTGTTTTTATGAGGCAGCGCACCTATATACCAGTAGCATTTGGCACCAAAACGAGCAAACATGCCAAAGAAAACATATATTAATCTTTAAGAAGGATAACTCTAATACCTGTCACCGTTTTCTTGATATTCCATTATTATTCCATCGGGAACTTCGTCAGTTATTTTAGGACACACTGTGTAAATACAGGGTGTTTCACAAAGGAGACCCCTAACTTTAAAAATCATTAACCCGGAAACGGTGATAGATAGAAACATGAAACCAGTGGTATGTTTAATAAAAAAATCGTAAGAATCTTATACGTAAATCTCAAAATTTAGTTAAAAATAGCACCGATAGATGGCGCTAAGAGCGTTAAGAATCCTTCTAAAGAGAGTTCAGAAGCATAGAAAGACTAGTCGTTGAAGATTTCGTCATTGAAATCTGGCCGCTATTAGCGTATAGTGAAAAAATTCTGAAAGTGGTGCATACCGTGAAGAAACGCGTGAGTAAAAAATGAGTAAAATTTATTCATTTTTATACATTATTTTCAGTATTGTTTTTATGAGACAGCGCACCTATATACCAGTAGCATTTGGCACCAAAACGAGCAAACATGCCAAAGAAATCATATATTAATCTTTAAGAAGGATAACTCTAATACCTGTCACCGTTTTCTTGATATTCCATTATTATTCCATCGGGAACTTCGTCAGTTATTTTAGGACACACTGTGTAAATACAGGGTGTTTCACAAAGGACCTCTAACTTTAAAAATCAATAACCCGGAAACGGTGATAGATAGAAACATGAAACCAGTGGTATGTTTAATAAAAAAATCGTAAGAATCTTATACATAAATCTCAAAATTTAGTTAAAAATAGCACCGATAGATGGCGCTGAGAGCGTTAAGAATCCTTCTAAAGAGCGTTCAGAAGCATAGAAAGACTAGCCGTCGAAAATTTCGCCATTAAAATCTGACAGCTATTTTCGTATAGTGAAAATAATTCGTATCGGTCACGTTACCTGTCTGTTGAATTTTTCCAAAAGCTCACGAATCGTTTTTCCATCTGGGCCTTTTGCGACTTGAAATCGCGTTTGAAAACATCTCCTTGTGGCAGTAGGACTCTGATTTAATAGGTGGTACTCCAACACAATAAACACGCGTTCCTTCACGGTATGCACCACTTTCAGAATTATTTTCACTATACGCTAATAGCGGCCAGATTTCAATGACGAAATCTTCAACGACTAGTCTTTCTCTGCTTCTGAACTCTCTTTAGAAGAATTCTTAACGCTCTTAGCGCCATCTGTCGGTTCTATTTTTAACTAAATTTTCCGATTTACGTATAAGATTCTTACGATTTTTTTACTAAACATACCACTGGTTTCATGTTTTTATCTATCACCGTTTCCGGGTTATTGATTTTTAAAGTTAGGGGTCCTTTGTGAAACACCCTGTAGATAAAATACTGGATTTATGTTTGTATAAAGTATGTAAAAACAAATTTATTTACTCCTGATTTTCCGTAGACATACAATTTACTTTTTCATAATTTATTTCTGTGATTCAATTTTTGATTAGATTAATAGTGTTTTATCACATTCTGCTCCTTATGATTTTCATTACATAAATTATTTTACTTTTCTATTGTAACAAATATTGTAAAAATTCCCAATTGAATCTGAGTATTGTCTTTAATCAAATATTAAACTCCTTTTCTGGATGATGCTATTCATTTTTTTTTTTTTTTTTTTTTTTTTTTTTTTTTAAGTACGTGCTTGAATTAAATTTGAAATTATAGCTTTTCTGCTGGGAGATAACAACAGAGATGAGATATTTATAAATGACAACAGAAAGGGTAAAATAGCAAGAAGGGTTTTTAATGGAGGCATTGTTTGAAAACGTGATGTTCCTTTTACCTTTGAAAAACCGATATATATTTATGAATGAAGATTTTATACAATTCCAAATAAATAAATAAATAAATGGAATTGTTAATTGAAGGTTTTATGTAGTTTTTTTAAAGTTACAGGTTAAAAGGATGTTAAGTAGCAAATGGACTATTTTCAAAGGACGTATAGAGATTAAGAATACATAAATTGTAGTCTTCCCGAATGAAATCGAAGCCTGGTGCAAGAATGTTTACGGGATCCTGCACGTTCCAAACAAATTAAGTCCTCCTGTTCACAATACTGTCGCTTTCCGATAAAAGAAGTCCAAGGAAATGTGAATGAACAGAAAAAAGGATGTTCGTATAAAGAAATAAGAACCTTGATTAAACACTAAAATATACGACTTAATAGCAAAATAAATTTTGAATTCTCAAAAATGTAGATATATGTTAATACATAACAAAGAATCATTAAAATAGCATCGTGAATTTATCAAAATCAATAAGAATACCGACTTCTTAATAGTTCAAATTCAATATTTAATATAAAATATAAGTCATAAGTGCTTAGCTTTGGTTATAATCAGTCATATCAGTACCGCGTCAAGAATTTAGTTCACTACTTCAAAACTTTAGCTTAAATATCTTGTGTAAAGTAACATCCACTAAATCAATTTCATCCTAGAACAATCTTCGATTGTAACAGCTTTTAAATAGGGTATTACTACCGTATACTGAGAAGAGAGCAGACTTTTACGCGATAATTTTAGCAACTAAAACACACAATATTCTTTCTATTCTTCAACAATTTTTGTATTTAATATAATTACTAATTCCCGGCAATATGGCAGATTACCTGGATGTAAAACAATCAACTGTACTTTTTCATCTAGTAAACCTAGTGCGAGTAGTAAACCTAGCGTCTAGTAAACCTGAGTAGCCATCTACAATTTAATTTTGAAATACCCATCAAGGTCTTTATCGTTTAGTTTTGTACTGGAAATTTTGTAAAAAATCAATTTGGTAGTCTCAATGAAAAATTTATTTGGTTTGTTTTGGGCATCAGTCTTGTATTAGACGTTTATGCAGTTCTCGATATAGAATAAGTAACCCTCACTGCTAAGAGCATCGGTGGTAAAATTTGTTTTGTTTATTTCGCACATTTGTTTCAGTCTGCTTTGTTTATTTAAACTAATAGGAATGTTTTTAAGTTTTTTTTATTATCAGAAGCCGACCCATCATCATCATCTTCTTTATCTTGTACTTCAATGAAAAAAATTCTAAGCATAGATGATATTGAAAGATATGCTACTACTAGTAGTACACAGAGTCAAAGAGTCTTGAAAAAAAAAAACATCTGCTAATGGTAAGTTATCAAAATAAATATTTAAAACTTTTTAAAATATTATTTATACACTTGCATGTACTTGAAAAACTATTAAGTATAATGAAAGTAATTTTTTTTTTTAATTCATTTATTTCACAAATCGGACTGGGGCAAAAAAAAGCATGCTGATGACGATGACGAGACACGATTCAGAAAAAGAAAAATATTGGCATTAGAGGATGATGACAATGATATAGCTATGATCGACCGCATCCAAAATATATATTTAAAAAAATTAATTTATATATGTTTTTGTTAGTTTTTAAAAAAGGATTTTAAAAATTAAAAATACTAAGGATATTTTTTTTATGAAAAAAAAATATAATTTTATTTCAAGAAAAACCTCCTGCAAAATTATTTTTAAATTAATTAATCTTTTTAAGAACACAAGTTGAAGTGATTTTTTCGTGAATATAAATTGTTTAGCAAATTTTCTTCATGAATTAATAAACACTCATATCTAGAAAAAATAAAATATACTCTGAAAAATATTGTATAAAATGTTTTGAAATTAGGAGAAATTTGGGTATTTATTTTTAATTATGATTAGACATTCATACTTAAAAATATACTTTGATGAATAGAACATAATGAATTTAACTGTTGTACTCGTATTTAAAATACTTGGGTTTAAAGACTAGATTGGTTTTGATAATTTAAATGAAAAAAAAATGAAAATAAGGAATGTTACGTAATAGCAAAAAATTTTAATATTAAGGCGGTCCTTAAAATGATTTTGTTTTTTCAAAATATTTTTCTCAAAAATATATTTTAAAAACCTAAAAAATATCTGACACATTTTCTGGCTCGTTTTAAAACATGCTAGCATTATGTTTACATGTATGATTATTGAATTGATTTGTAATTGAACACATTTTCTCCTTATTTTCCTGTAAATCATTTATATCTAAAATTATAAGTGATTGTTGTCTCAGGACAGCAGTATTTTTTCCTTTCTCGTCCTTGTAGCTTTCGGAAATTCTGTTCAAAACGCCTACTTGACAGAATTTTCTGAAAGTTGTTCTGCCTTTACCGAAACGCGGAAAAAATAGTTCAGTTGCATAGTTTTTTGATAAGAACGGCTGAAATTTTTAAATGTTTGCGAACAAAAAATTTACTTAAAAATGCATTGGATTTGAGAACAGCCTTGTGCTAAATTCGTTTTTTAAAACAAGAACTATTTTAAAAAGTATTTCTAAACTAAACGGGTAAATTTTGGGAATAGGGAAAATAGCAGATTAGAAATATAAGTTTTAGATCGCAGTTTTCAGCAACATTCGAAAGATTATTAGGAAAATTAATCATCGGAAATCGTTTTGTTGTCGTTGTTTGAAATCGATCCCCATGAAAAGTCTCCCCATACGTCATTTTGACGTAACATATCCACTGCTAGAACATTTTATTTGTTTCGAGAGCTGAATATATGCACTCGGAATGTGTTTCTCTTTTATGTCTAGTCTAGTTATTATTGTTACTGTGAATTATTATTATATGGCCTTGCAGAAATGCGCGGACGAGATTTAGTGCGTAATGTAAAATTATCTTGTTTATTTTTCATATTCGGTTATCAAACACATACTAGGCGGACAAAAGGGATTTAAGTATTAATGTGATAGATATATTGCTCAAAGCATAATATGTTAGAAGGATCATGGAAACTCATCGAAAACAAAGATTTTTGTTACATTAGCGGAAAGTGTGTGCATGTAATATTTGTCGTTGAGTAGAGCATCAAATTTGAATCAAAAATTCACATAAGTTATTTTTTGGAAAATTAGAATTTGCTCTTTTCTTTTAATTTTTTATTAATATTCCCAATGAAATATCCAATATTAATAATTTGACACAAAAACAAATATTTTTAGAATTAGAAGATCAGAATTTAGAATTGAAATCTACTATCAACTTCTTCATTTTTATCTTTAAATCTGTTTTTGGAAAAAATTAACCATATTAATTGAAAGGTAAACAAATCTTAAGAACAAACTAAAGAAGATACTATGTCAATAGTGTACAGCAAATTTACAAATAAATAATTATATTGTGGTAAACGAACATTAGCTTCAAATATATAAATAAAATTTTAACTTTTAGTAGACAATAAGATGCATAAGAAATCTGATTTTTGAACAGAATTTGTAACAAAATTACTTTTTTTTAATTGATTAATCTGTGATACCCCATTTATAAGAGCAAATAGATAAATAAATCGAATGCTAAATTTATTTTTAAAAGTTAGACATAAAATTATAGAATGTGTTGAATACTTAAAAGATGATAAAAATATTTAAAAAAAGATTTTAATTGGTTTATTTTATTCTCTGACGGCGGCTATGTTTATGGCTGAAAGTACTGAGAATTAAAATAATATAACATTTTTCTTTCAACATTTCTGTCATCTTTTAAGTATTTAGCACATTGTGTAATTTTAAGGCTATTTATAGTTTAAGAAAAACTATTTTTACCAAATTGTTCTACGATTGATGAGGCAAAGGGAACTTTTTCAGGACTTCGCTTTTTTCAATTTAAAGCGGCTAGGAACAAATCGTTATTTATTATTTTTTTTTCATTTTTAACGTTTTACGAATACGAAGAGCCTATTCTCAACAGCTGTAATTCTTGACAAAAAAAATCCAGACACATTAAAATAAAATCCTCATAAATTCTACAATTTATTGGAAAAGCAGACTTTGGATGCAGTACCGCATTAACCGGTTAACTATCGGGGTCTTGGTCCAGGATCAAAACTTCTCACAGTTGTCTGGATCATAATGCATTTTCACGGTTTTGAATTTTTATTTTAAAAGGATAATTTATTTCAAACTACTAATAACGCACTGGAACGAATTTAAATAGTAATCTTCACTTTAACTTTTCTACTGTTATATAAAACCATGTCATTAAATTTCCATCATCAATTTATAACATTTATATCTAGAAATTAAAAATTGTTTTTCTTTACTTTCTTTTATAAGCATAAAATGTTCATCTTGAAAATTACACCTATTTTGTTTTAATGTATTTCATGTTTTTCCCAAAAATTTCCGTATTAATTTGACATAGAATTCAACTATAAAAAATGTACAGATTTTTTACACTTGGTAAAAAGCGCAAACAAACAATATTTTCAAAAATACATAATTTATTTGTCACTTTTTTAAGATAAGGCAACTAGAAAGAAAAAAAAAACATTATTTAATTTCTTACTTTATAATTTAAAATTTGATTTATCAACGCATAATCGTAAATTAATTAAAATTAAATTACTATTTCATAAAAATGTATTTTTTTATACATAAAACTTTTCATCCTTTTTTATTTCTAATTTATTTTTTAATTTTTAATTCGGTAATAAAAACTGTTTTCGGAAACAAAAAGTGGAGAAATTATATTTCTAAATTAGATGACGCATGTTTTCATTTCCATAAGTTCCTTATCCATCAAATTAAAGTGTTTGTGGTTTGGATGTAAGTAAATTATGTTATTTGGATATTAGTATAGGTGCCGATTTTTAAGATTTTTAAGGAGCCAGTAGCTTCTTAACCTAAACATTCCAGTTACTACACTGTGAAAGAAACGCATAAAAGTAATAACGTTTATGTGCGAAAAACATTCAGGAATTCAAAGTGAAAATAATTTATTTAATATATACACATGTTAACAAAATACATACAAATTACATCAAATTTGTGTATTTAATGTAATCACATAATTCTTTTAACTTGGATATAAATTAAGTGTAACATGAATCTTGAACTATGTAAGGTCAGAAGATTAAGCTGAGCAGGATACATGTTACAAAAAATATGTATAAAGTAAACAATCATGGTAGTGGGGAATATTTGAAAAGCAGTATTTCTTTTTTCCAATGTGTCATACAAGAGTACATATAAAAAATTGTGAATGTGTGATATTGTTTTGCACTATAAAAAACAAAATACAGTTTAAACATTTGTTTGTTAAGAACACACAAGAAAAAATATCATTTAAAAAAATCTTATCACCGTCTAATTACAGGGGTGATTCTGTTCCCATTTTTTTGAAAATTTAAGGCTTTCGGTTCGCAAAATTCGGACATTAAAAATGTAACGGAAATATATCCCGAATTTCGACAAATGGTCGCCAACAACTCAATTTCTTTAATCGCTCACAGAAAAAAATCGTCAATTTCGTCAAAGGATCGGGGAAAAAATCAGAATGTAGCAAAAATATTGCAAATAAACGCGAATTTCGTCAACGAATCGCGGAAAAATGCAAATTTCACCAATTTCGCCTAAGTCACAGAAATAATTTACTTTTAATTAAATTATTTTACTTAGCACATTACATGTTCTCTAATTATAGGCACAAAAACTTAAGAAAATATTAAACATGAGATAAATAATTGGATATATGAAAACGGTGCGAAATCTTAAAGGCAGTATTCACACTTGGTACTAAAGCCCAATTTCATTCACTCTTAATAATAATGTATAAAAAACAATGTAAATATAATGCTTTAAAAAAGATTAATTTAGAATTTGTTCTTATTTCAATGCTCATATTTAGAAGAAATTCTATAAAAAAGAAATATTGCAGCATAACAGAGAAAGACAACAGGTGTATCTTTACGGAAGTTAAAATAATCATTTTTAATTGCTAAAGAAAAGAAAAAAATGTGGTAATTAATATCAACACCCTTTGGTTGTAAAGAGACTATCACTGGCACAAAATTTACATAAAAGTTAAGAGCTCTTAATCTGTTTTATTATTTTCGGCAACCATGTGGTTAATAAGTTAGTTGAAGCACCCTCTTCCACTCTTGATTAATATACCTGTGAATCTGACACTATCCATAAATATTATTTAAATTCTCAAAAAATAAAATAAAACTTTTTATGAAATAGTAATTTAATTTTAATTAATTTACGATTATGCGTATAGAAATCAAATTTTAAATTCTAAAATAAGAAATTAAATAATGTTTATTTTTTCTTTCTAGTTGCCTTATCTTAAAAAAATGACAATAAACTATGTATTTTTGAAAAACTTCATTTGTTTGCACTTTCTACAAAGCGTAAAAAATCTGCACATACTTGGTTTTATATAATAGTAGAAAAGCTAAAGTGAAGATTATTATTTAAATTCGTTCCAATGCGTTATTAGTAGTTTGAAATAAATTATCCTTTTAAAATAAAATTCAAAACCGTGAAAATGCATTATGATCTAGACAACTGTGAGAAGTTTTGATCCTGGACCAAGACCCCGATGGTTAACCGGTTAATGCGGTACTGCATCCAATGTCTGCTTATCCAATAAATTGTAGTATTTATGAGGATTTTATTTTAATGTCTCTGGATTTTTTTTTTCAAGAATTACAACTGTTGAGAATAGGCTCTTCGTACTCGTAAAATGTTAAAAATGAAAAAAAAAAATAACGATTTGTTCCTAGTCGCTTTAAATTGAACAAAGCGAAGTCCTGAAAAAGTTCCCTTTGCCTCATCAATCGTAGAGCAATTTGGTAAAAATAGTTCTTCTTAAACTTTACACATTGTGCTAAATACTTAAAAGATGACAGAAATGTTGAAAGAAAAATGTTATATTATTTTAATTCTCAGTACTTTCAGCCGTAAACATAGCCGCCGTCAGAGAATAAAATAAACCAATTAAAATCTTTTTTAAATATTTTTATCATCTTTTAAGTATTCAGCACATTCTATAATTTTATGTCTAATTTTTAAAGATAAATTTAGCATTCGATTTATTTATCTATTTGCTCTTATAAATGGGGTATCACAGATTAATCAATTAAAACAAAAGTAATTTTGTTACAAATTCTGTTCAAAAATCAGATTTCTTATGCATCCTATGGTCAACTAAAAGTTAAAATTTTATTTATATTTTTGAAGCTAATGTTCGTTTACCACAATATAATTATCTATTTGTAAGTTTGCTGTACACTAATGACATAGTATCTTCTTTAGTTTGTTATTAAGATTTGTTTACCTTTCAATTAATATGGTTAATTTTTTTCAAAACACAGCTTTAAAGATAATAATGAAGAAGTTGATAGTAGATTTCAATTCTAAATTCTGATCTTCTGATTCGATAAATATTTGTTTTTGTGTCAAATTATTAATATTGGATATTTCATTGGGAATATTAATAAAAAATTAAAAGAAAACAGCAAATTCTAATTTTCCAAAAAAAAAAAACTTATGTGAATTTTTGACTCACATTTGATGCTCTACTCAACGACAAATATCACATGCACACACTTGCCGCTAATGTAACAAAAATCTTTGTTTTCGATTAGTTTCCATGATCCTTCTAACATATTATGCTTTGAGCAATATATCTATCACATTAATACTTAAATTATTTTTGTCTGCCTAGTATGTGTTTGATAACCGAATATAAAAAGTAAGCAAGATACTTTTACATTACGCACTAAATCTGCATTAAATGCACTAAACCGCGCATTTCTGCAAGGTCATATAATAATAATTCACAATAACAATAACAACTAGACTAGACATAAAAGAGAAACACATCCCCCCCTAATTCGAAATTTTGAAAAAACAATTGTGCCAATATTTTGTCCAAGTTTTGTCCAGTTTTGCCCACCCAGTCGATAATTTAGCCCATCTTTTATAATTCTGTAAATCAAAGATATCTTTGTTGACCACGTGTGAAGTTGGCACCCCCCCCCCCAATTCAAAATTTCAAAAAACAATTGTGCCATTATTTTGCCCAAGTTTTGCCCAGTTTTGCTCACCCATTAGACAATTTTACCCATCTTTTAAAAAGCTGTAAATTAAAAATATTGTTTTGACCACGTGTTCAACTGGCACACCCCCATTCGAATATGGCCATAAAAATTACATAGAAGTTTTGCCAAAATTTGACCACCCATTATTTAGTTTTGCCCACCCTTTATAACGCAGTAAATCAGATTTTACTTTTTGACCCATTTTTTATATTGGCACCTCCCAATTCGAAATTTCAAAAAATAATTGTGCCATTATTTTGCCCAAGTTTTGCGCAGTTTTGCCCTCTCATTAGATAATTTTGTCCACCTTTTAAAACGCTGTAAATCAAAGATATCTTTGTTGACCACGTGTGAAGTTGGCACCCTCCTAATTCGAAATTTCAAAAAACAATTGTGCCATTAGTTTGCCCATGTTTTGCTCAGTTTTGCCCACCCATTACATAATTTTGCACATCTTTTAAAAAGCTGTGAATTAAAAATATGGTTTTGACAGCGTGTTCACCTGGCAACACCCATTCGAATATAGCCAGAAAAATTATATAGAAGTTTTGCCCAAGTTGTGCCAAGTTTTGACCACCCATTATTTAATTTTGCTCACCCTTTATAACGCTGTAAATCATTTTTCATACTGGAACCCCCCCCCCCCCCAAAATTGGAAATTTCAAAAAACAAGTGTGTCATTATTTGGTCCAAGTTTTGCCCAGTTCTGCCTACCAATTAGATACCGTATTTACCCGCGTATACGTCGATCCCGCGTATAAGTCGACCCCCTCCCCACTTCCCGATCAAGAAATTTGATTTTTTTTAAATCCCGCGTATAAGTTGACCCCCCCACTTTTCCGATCAAGAAATTTGATTTTTTTTTAAATACGTTATTCAAAATCACCTGGGGAAAAAAAGAAAGTACTAAATATACAATAATAAAGAAACTTTATTTTTATTATTATTTTTTTTTTGTACATTTATTCGAAATTATCTGAAAAAAAAAGTACTAAATATACAATAATGAAGATAATAATATACTAGAGTAATAGACAAAGCTTAACTGATTCAAGGTCCGATTCAGTATCGGACTCGCCAAACAATTCACAAAAATCCTTCGTCATCATCGGCTCATCATGGTACACGCTTTCAATCTCTGTATCGCTACATTCTTCCTCGTCGTTATCACTTTCGAAAATGACATCATCTTCTGTGCCGTCTAGTTCGTTTCTTATGCAGCATTTCTTGAACGATTTTTTAATCATTTCGGAAGGAATTTGATTCCACGCATCTTTAACCCACTGGGCAATTAATGCAATGTCGGGCTTTCTAATATTACCGCCCTTTGTAAATGCTGGACAACAGGATGAAATCCACTCTGCCCAATATTTTCTAACATTTGCTTTGAAGGGCCTATTGAGGCAAACGTTTAGTGGTTGAAGGACGGATGTCAACCCTCCCGGGATTACAGCTACAGTCGTTTTCAGTTCTTTCGTCACTTTATTCACGTTTTCAGAAAAGTGGCCACGAAACGAGTCGTAAGCTAAAAGGGAAGGTTTCGTGAAAACAGCTCCCGGTCTTTTACCCCACACATTTTTAAGCCAGTCGACTGTTCCGTCAGCATCCATCCACCCCTTTTCATGGGCTCGAATCAGCACACCAGATGGAAATAACGTTTTTCGGCAACGTTTTTCTTTAAAAAATAATCAACGGATGAAGCTTACTACCGTCGGCAAAACAGGAAAGAACGACCGTAAAACGAGTTTTTTCGTGCCAAGTCGTTTTTACCAAAATGCTTTTTTCCCCCTTGTAGTTCACTGTTTTATTTTCTGGTAGGTCGAAACAAATGAGTGTTTCGTCCATATTTCCTATATGGCAAAGTTCAAAAGAATTCATTTTTCTTTGATCGATGACGTATTTTTGAAATTTCATAATCTTTGCTTTCAAGTCAGATGGTAAATTTTGTGCCAGTTTAGTGCGCTGGCGTAAAGTCAAACCATGGCGATACATAAATCTAGTACACCAATGTTCTAATGCACGAAACGTGTTTGAAATACCATACTTTTCTTCTTTTGCAAGATTCATTGCTCGTAAACGTATTACAGTTCTAGTGACAATAAAACCATTCTGCCGGCACCCTACAACCCAATCATGAAATACATTTTCGAGATCTGGAAAGGACGATTTTCCATCCCGTAAAGCGTTTTTTGATTTTGGGATGTTTTCTAGCTTTGCCTTATTCTTGCGCCAATCAAGAATCAAACCTTTACCTCAGTGCTGATAAGGAAAATCAATTAATTCCTCATTTTCTCTTCTGGTATGGAAATCGACAGTAAACGACGTCATTGTATTACGGAACACAGCCATCTAAATACTGCGAAAAGAGAACAATTGCCTTTCAAAAGGGCATTTTTGACTTCTGGTAATAATAATAATAATAATAATAATAATAAGGACCCTCACATAAGTCGACCCCCCCCAACTTTAAAGTCTTTTTTTGTCCAAAATTTCTCGACTTATACGCGGGTAAATACGGTAATTTTGCCCACCATTTAAAAAGCTGTAAATTAAAAAATATGGTTTTGACCACGTGTTCAGCTGGCACGCCCCCAATTCGAATATAGTTATAAAATTACATAAAAGTTTTGCCCAGTTTTGTCTACCCATTAGATAATTTTGCCCACCATTTTAACGCTGCAAATCGAAAATATCTTTGTTGACGAAAATATATTTGTTGTTCCTGGAAGTTAACATAATAAACATACTTTTTCAACTACTGGTACGATAAGGATTATAACGAATGCTGCACTGTTGAAGCATTTTTGCTGGATAGTTAGAATTCTAATTTTCTATAAGTCTTGATACTTCTTACTTTGATATGACAAACAACTACTGTGTGATTGACAGGAAGGACCATTTAGAGTTTCGCTGCGTATTGTTTTTTTAAAATGCGATAAATATATAATGCAGTTTGTTATTTCGAAGACTCGTGAAAGGATGACTAAAGACAAAACAGACTGGCACACATTTTGCTTTTCTGAAACTTTGATCTGCGGTTTATATAGGCTTTTAACGTGAAAAAATATTTTCCACATTCTTTTAAAAAATCGGGTCAACTCGAACCCGACTCGCAACAGTAAAAAAGCCAACCCGAAACCAGCCCAAAGCAATAAAAGCCAACCCGACCCGAAACTGACCCGTAACAAAAAAAATTAAAGTCAACTCGACCCGACACGACCCGCAACGGTAAAATATAGTTTTCTAATTACGTTAAGTTCTAATAAAGTTACGTTAAGTTTCTAATTAAGTAAAATATAGTTCCTGGAAGTTTTCTAATTTTCGACGAAAGTAAAATTCTCTAGGACTGGAAATCTGCCCCCATCTGCTGTGACGTCAAAATGACGTTTGGGGACACTTTTCATGGGGGAAGTTTTCAAGATCTCAGTGAAGAGAAAATTCCCTGGCACTGGAAAACTTCCCCCTTCTGGTTTGGGGGAACTTTTCATGTGGGAAGTTTTCCAATTTTGACGAAAGTAAAATTCTCTAGGACTGGAAATCTGCCCCCATCTGCTGTGACGTCAAAATGACGTTTGGGCACACTTTTCATGGGGGAAGTTTTCAAGATCTCAGTGAAAAGAAAATTCCCTGGCACTGGAAAACTTCCCCCTTCTGGTTTGGGGGAACTTTTCATAGGGGAAGTTTTCCAATTTTCGACGAAAGTAAAATTCTCTGGGACTGGAAATCTGCCCCCATCTGCTGTGACGTCATAATGACGTATGGGATAACTTTTTATGGGGACATAAATCAGGCGCCTCTATTTTTTTAGGATTCCGATGCAACAAGGTTGCTTATCCAGTGATTGTTTTTCGGTTTCATCTTCGCGAAGCGATCACACATGCGGTACAGTGATCGGGGCATAACGAATTTCGTGTATTTTCGTTTTTTTCAACTTCACATTAATGGTTAACTTTTATGTAATATGGATGAAATGTGTATAAAAACGTTTTTTTTACTGCTCGTAGTATCTTTTTTTATATCTATCTTATTAAATTTGTCAAATAAAATATGTTATTTCACTCATTAATACAGTATCTAAAAAAAAAAAAATCAACTGTGTGTTTATGGTTTAATTTAATAATTCTGTATTTAAATTATCATTCTTTTGTCTAAAAATTTTTTAACGAATCAAATTTTACATTCGCATAGCTGCCAACTTTTACGCTTTTTTCCTACCACTAAAATTTTATAGTAAATTTTAGTTTATTAAATCTCCGAAATCACGTGATTCAATAAGGCAAAATTTTTTATTAATTTTTAGTGGTAACAAAAAAGCGTAAAAGTTTGCAGCTGTGCATTCGGTACGTTGTTACTCTCGTATAAATGCACTCTATTTTTCAGTGATGTTTTTATCGCTAAATCCGTTACTTTTTCTATGTGTAACTATTTAAAAATTTACTGTCTACCCTTTTCCACCTATATTTGGAATGGACTTAACCCCTAGCCATTGCTCTCGTAGGGAATAACGCACGAAAGAGACGCTAGTTTGCATTCTTGCTAGAATTGGAGTGGATGCATGGTGGCTATGGCAGATTCTGTGGAGCGATGAAGCCTATTTGTAGCTCTATGGAACAGTGAACACTCATAACTGTCGCATTTAGGACATGTTTAATCCCCGTACCTGCCAAGAGATTCTACTCCATTTACCGAAAGTTACAATCTGGTGTGGCTTCAAAGCCACATCCATCCTTCGACATATATTTTAAAAATAATTTAATACAAGTTATTTAATGCAAATTTTTTAAATAATTATAGCTATAAAATAAAATTAATTTAATTTAATTTAAAAAAAAAAAGAGTAAATTTGTTTATTTGTAGTGTTTTATTAGTTAACTTAAGTTGTGGTATTCAAATAATTTAAATTTATAAAAAATAAAAATTTGTATAAAAACCAAGAAATATATACCTTTTGTTTCTATCCAACAAATACATAAAAAGATTTAAATATATGTTATTTTTTATGATAGTTGATTATTTACAATATGTTCAGTTAAGTAGAAGGAAATATTCAAATTCATACTTTTATCCTTCGAAACATTCACTTTATCAGATTTTTTTTTAATGCATGAAATTTGAAAGTATCATATGCACTTAAAGTAATCATACAAAGTATTATTGATTCCTTTTATTATTTTACATTCATCAAATGCCAATTGAAATATTAATTCAGTTTTTGCTGTTGTTTCATGTCAAGATAATCCATTACATAAAATGATTTATTTCATTTTTTATTTTAAAATGTGTCATACTTTAAGGAGCACTTTATCGTGATTATTCTTGTGTAAGAAATTAAATTTAAGATAAAAATGTCATTTATTTTCTTTTTAAATTTATTTTCTTTTATTTTTATAAAAAACAATAAAAGCAAAATTTTAGATAAATCTTCTTTAAATATTTTACACTTTTTTTTTACGAATATATGATTTTTTAAATATTCTAACAACAACTTTTTATATTTGAGATTGATTTGCATGATGATTCTACCTATATTATTAAAATAAATTCTATAAGCATCATTTCTATAGATTGTTTTAAAAAGTTTTGTTTGGTCACATATTTCTTGTTATTTGTTTTTTTTTTTTTTTTATGAAATACTATTACATTTAGTATTTTATATGCTTAATTTAAAATTGTCATAGTGCTGAATTTATATAAATATATTTGTAAATATAAATATTTATATTATAAACTAAATACATATTTACATTAACAAATTCATATTAATATAACTAAAGAAATCAATTACAACGTATCAATGTATGAGATAAAATTGCTTATAATTCTGAACGAAAAGGAAGAGGAATCCAGAATAAAGTAGGATTATTTGGAGGAAAATTGAAATGCTAAGCAATTAACAAAGAAACATACACTTCTTTTAAATTCATAGTAAGGATAACTACTTTGTAACAATGTAATTACTTCAAATACAGTATGTCCATTCTTATTATTTTTCCTAAAACAGTTAGTTTTAGAAAATTTAAAAAATGCCTGAAATGTTGTTCAATCACCATATTTATTTAAGACAATATAGTTATTATTATTATTATTATTATTATTATGAAATTTAAATTTTTATACGGTACCTTCGATTTATCAGTTATAGAAAAATCTCTTTATGCTCGTACAAATAAATTGTAAAAATCTCGTTATTTTATGACCGAAACTTACCAGTTATGATATTTAGAATTTAATGAATTTGGCACTTTTTCTGTCAATAAAAACGAGTTTGTCTTTTTTTTATTTAGTGCCAGAAAGCGAGGACTATTTTGAAAATGTAAATAAATATTGTAAACAATTTCCTTATATCATGTGCCTTAAATTTAATGTATATAAACCTTCTGGAGATCGGTGTGTTTTTTATGATAGCTATTGACTAACCACTCAATCAAACACACAGAAAACTAGACAACCCTTGTCTTCAATAGCGTTGACTCTTTCATATCGCTTATATTGCGAATTCAGACAGTTGGTTTCAAAAGTTTTTGCAGTTTGATACTTTCTCACTATTTTGGAATATTTCACTTGAATGTAAATACTTTTATTTTTTTCAACCAATTCATTTCAAAGAGAAATAAAGTTCTATTCATAAAAAAATATGATTTTGTGTCTTTATTTCATTCGATTTTCGCTCAAATGAAATAACTCTTAGTAGAGATGGAAGTTAGAAAAATAGGAAAGTGGCCGAATTACCTTCACTGGCCATATTACAAATAAAAGAATGTTTTGAGAATTTTTAAATTTCAAAACGAAAAGGAAAAGTAAAAACAAATGTTCATTTTTAAAAATTCAAAAAAGAAAGAATAGAATATGATAATAACCACGTGTTTCATATATTTTCGTTTTACTACAACCATAGCAATTTTAGCTTAAAAAAAAAGTGGTCGTATTACCTTCGTGTACCATAAATGTTTCCGCATATGAGTATTTATCTGTTTTTTTCTTCATATTTATTTATTCTTAAAAAATATTAAGATAAAGTTTCAAGTATGCGCATAATTTATACAAATACGTATATATTGTGTTATAAAATGTTATTTTAATTTTTCAAAATAACCGTTTCAGCAAACATATCAAGTAAACACTTTTTAGTTTTTCAAAGTGTATGATTACGAGATTTTCCATCTTTTCTTTTAAATTAAAGGCACCTAATCTGGTTTTAGATACATTTTTTTCTTGTTTTCTAGAGGATATACTTCTTTGATCTTCTTGAATTTCAGAAGAGATTTTATAACTTTTCTTTGAAGTTAGGAAAACTTTTAAGTTTTGATAGGTTAAAAAATATTAATGTATTCATTTTTTAACGCTTTTTTTTACTGTTATTTATTATATTAGATTGTAAAAAAAAAAAAAAAAAAAAAAAAGATATTTGTTTTTTCTCAGCTAGGGCAAAGAAGGATGAAATCGTATAGTCGATCATATTTTTTTCTTCAGCTAGGGCAAAGCAGGATGAAATCATACAGTCGGGTGAAGTTGGATATTTTCTTGTTTTGGCTCAATTTGAACGGATCTGTAATGTGAAATGGTTGAAATGCGTAGGTCTAGGCAAGAGGTGGTATCGACCATTACAGTATCTCGGTATTGACATTTGTGTAGTTTCTGTGTTGGAAAGTTTATTTCATCAGTTATTCTGTTTACTGTTAGCCAGTTTTCAAATTGATATGGTTATTGAATTTTTACATTTAAAGTCTTTGAAATTTTTTACATAATTGTGTTTAAATAAAAAAATTTCCCACAATGAAATTGTTTGTAACAATTATCGTCGCATTTTGTACGGCTGGCTTTCCTATCCTCTTTTTATTGGGATAATAAGGGATATCCTCCATTGAATAAAACCGGATATAGGCAAGCAATGCTTGAATAGCTATGAAGCAATTTTTGAAGAAACACCATAAACACTATATGGAGATCAATGACTGGGAATTTTCTACAGCTGATTAAATGCTAAATTAATTTTCTACAATTTCTCAAATTGAAATGAAGATCATTATGTTATTTTAGTATTAAATATTTGTAAGTTAAATTTATAACTGAAACATTGTTAGTAAAGTTTATTGGTTAAAATTAAGAAATTAGATATTTTGTTTCTTTTCAAGGGTTTTACACATCTAAATTACAGTTTGAACATACGTACGTCAGAATAAATATGTATCGTTGTTTTAAATAAATTTTTCAAAGGTTGTATCTATGTATTTGAAGCTACAGTAATTTTCCTAGAACATTACAAAATGTTGTCATAAATTAGATATAAAAGTAATAATTGCTATGCATATACATAAAAATTGAAATGCGATGTAGTATAACCATAAAATAGAAGTAAATAATTGGATAATAAATGATGTAAATTTTATATAATAACGGTATATATATATACGATTCAAAACAAATCCATTGACTGTCGCAACTTCGATTTTTTTCCTTTCGTTAAGGTTTAAAAAAGGATTTAATTTTATGTGATAAAGTAACTTTTTAGATCATCGATTTTTAAAACTAAATTTAATTTTAAATTTAAAATTCCGTTTTTAAAATGTTATTTGTTAAAAAACGAATCTCCGAATAATCATTTCCATCTCCATGGACAGTTCTTTAACAGCTGATAAAGTTCAACAAATTAATACTTCAATCTATATAGGATGCCTGTTAGTCTTGTAGTTAGTCTTGTATGTATAAATTAGTTGTAATACAAATACGTGACAAGAGTTTAAAGTTTTCTTAAAATAACAATCACACCATAATGTCTGTGGTATTTTAAAGAAAAGAAAAGAAAAGAAAATAACAAAATTAAAAGAATATCACCCAATTTTAATTCCACAAAAGTTAATTGATCAGCATCTGAAGTTTGAAGAAAATCCGTGCATTAGTTCTGAAGATATAGTTTTCGTGATACTGAATGAAAAAAGTAGCATAGCAACGAAACCTGTTGGGATATCTACACCAAAACGTAAGCAGCGTCTATGTATGTTAAGGTCTAACATAATCTGAAGTTTGATGAAAATAAGTGCATTAGTTCTTGAGATAGAGCTATTGCGGAAATCGCAAAAAAGCCTGCATAACAGCGCCACCTGACGGACGATTTTCACCAAAAACTAATCAGCACCAATTTATATCAGGGACTAACTGAATATAAACTTTTATTAAATTTTGTGCATTAGTTCTTGAGATAGAGCGCCCAAAATATTTTGTCACAGACTGACAGACAGCAGAGTCACAGACTCACAGACAGACATTTTCTAAAAACTGTCAAATAGTGTTCAGGACCTTCTAAACGAATAATTCCGTCGAAAACCGGAAGTCGAAATTTTCACTAATCCAATACTGTCTTCTTGTAAAGATAGAAGAATGTAATAACTTTAATATTGTGCCCAATATTACTAGACAAAAGTGTCTTCAATAGAAGTTTTTGCTTCAATATTGTGCTTATGGTGGTGGGGTAGTCCTTTTTGAGATGATTTAAATAAAAGGATTCTCTTGCGGGAAACATTATACTTATTTTGTAATTTTTAATTAAGTTAAAAAACTGTAGTATGTTTAGAAATGAAAATGAAAATTGATTGGCCTTCATCTTAATTACAATAGCAATAAAAAGCGCTAGCGAGGAAGAAGTACTTTTAATTCAATGAACTTTTATTCATAAAAATACCTTAAATTTACTACGTGATTAATTGGTATTTGTGTATCATATACGACTTTATTTGTTATATTTAACTGGAAAGTGGAAACTAATATGAAAGAATTCCTATTTTTTACACTTTAACTGAATTTTCTATTATTTTGACTGCCGAAATTGAACAATAGAAACAATAATTTAAGCGCAAGTTTACAGTCATGACTATTTAACTAATCCATTACCGGAATTAAAACTTTATAAAGCAAACAAAATGTTTAACCTTTTAAGTCGTTCAAGTAAAAATAAACTAAACTAAACGAATTATTCTTAGTTAACCTTAATAAACATGTCGTATAAATGTTCCCTCTTTTTGCGATATTTTCTTTATCAAATTATATATCTCCCATTGACTTATAAGGAGCCTTTAGCACCCAGAGGACATTTACTCAGTTTGTTTTTACAAAAATTACCAATCTATCGATCTTAAAATGCATCCAAAAAATAGTAACTTTTAAAGTTATTTGGTTGTATATTGACTTTTGCTTTTATTTTCAAAAAAAGACTTTTCATTGTTACAAAGGTTAGTTCAAATACTGTAGTTCTAAAACCACCAGCATAATTTCCTATTAAATTTAAATTGTATAAATTAAAAGTATAAACATATAGAATACGAAAGTAAAAGTGTATAAATGTATAAATTCCTATATAAATATAAATTAATTAAAAATCTATTTTAATATAATTTATATTAAAAGACAATTTATACTGCAGCATGTGGCATAATAGCTTTATAAATGATGGTGGTAAAGCCCAATAAAACAAACACATTTTTTTTTAATATTTGAACTGCGGCCGGATATGAAGCTTTAATTTGTTTCAAAGTGCTTTTGAATGTACTTAAAGACGATTTTACATTACAAATCATAGCAAATGATTATTGGAATAGGTTTAAAGTAATACTTTTAGGAATAAAAAGCTTAAAATAAAAAAGCAAAAATACAAGTGTTAGCAATAAAGTCTTTACTCGTATAAAATAAAATGATATATCAAGAACTACTTAAATGTACTAAATCCTAAAAAGAACTAGCAGTCGTCAACATATTCTA
Organism: Maratus michaelseni; assembly: GCA_963931845.1. Lineage (NCBI taxonomy): Eukaryota > Metazoa > Arthropoda > Arachnida > Araneae > Salticidae > Maratus > Maratus michaelseni. The sequence continues at coordinate 405,711,642 of OZ007592.1, forward strand.
ACAGAGTGTGAAAGGTTTGTAAAAGAAACTACATTACTGCATTGAAAAGAAATTTATTTCTTTGATAGAGGTTAAAAGAAGGAATCCCATGCTCGGACAGATGAATGTGGAATTTCCGAGGAGAAAAAAAAATGGTTCAATCTACCACGACTTGGAGAAAAATAAGAAGGGGAATCAAGGTTTCGCAGACCTAGAAAGAGGTTATTATCTCCTAGTGAGTTTTTTTAGATCGCTAACCAGGCCCCTACCTGCCAGGCTTTTGCCCATCTTAAAGTGTTGATACCTGGCAACGGGGTGATGATTCGTCTGCTCTCCGCTTGGTGAAGATGTCTTTGATAAATATATAGAGCAACGTGGCTTCAGTGCATGTTGTTGTTTTAATTGCTTTTTCTTAGTTGGTCGGTTGCTAATTGATTTTGGATGAGACGGTTCAGCACTGCGCAGTGTAGCTAAGTCATGCCGGACGAATGTGAGATTCTGGGATATTTACTAATCCCACGCTGCATCGCGTCATTCCATCGCTACTCGAGTTGGTCTCGTAATTTCGAATATTTGTCTGGTGATGAGACCTTCACCTGACTAGGCACCCCAGAGGTGTAATTCACAGGGAACCTGGAGGACTTTACACCCACGGCAGATTTTACACGCACCGGGCGCCATTAGCGTACATGATCGCCGAGTCTGAAAAGGAATGAGGTAAGACATTTTAAAACATTTTTAATACTAGAAACTACCCACACAACACAATGACGTCCTCGAGAAATCCTAAAGTTGTCATTTGTAGGATGTTCTGATTTCCTAAGGATATCTTATTTTTTCCTTCCGACATCCTAAAGACTCCTTTAGGTAATCACAATGTCCCACTTGGTGACATCTTCTGGAAGTCAGAAATAAGACACTTTTAGGTTCTTTCAGGATTTTTTAGGACATCCATAGAACAATCATAGGATACCTTTAGGATTTATGCGACATACTAAGGACAAAATTAGGATGTCTTCGGGAATTAATAGGATAAATTTAGGAACTTTCAGTATCTCCACAGGACAGTTTGAAGACTGTTAGGATCTTTCAGGATTTTTAAGGACATCCATAGAACAATCATAGGATACCTTTAGGATTTATGCGACATACTAAGGACAAAATTAGGATGTCTTCAGGAATTAATAGGATAAATTTAGGAACTTTCAGTATCTCCACAGGACAGTTTGAAGACTCTGTTTAGACTTAATAATGATAAAAAATATGATGTTTCCTGGTATTTATAGGATTGTTTCAAGAACTTGCAGGATGTCTACAGGCAAGCAGGAATTTTTGGTTAGGTTCTTGTAGTCACATAATTTTTCTTAATATCTTTAAACTAAGTGTTTGTTTCCATGTTAAAAAGTACTCTTTTTTTTTAGATTATTTAAATTTACTTCTAATCTATCAGAAAGATGAAATATAAAGGAACTTGCACCTTTTTTTTTCAGAATAGAAAATACTTGTTTAAGCAACAAAATAAAACAGATTATGAAAAACTAATTGTTTTTAATACTTTTATTTTAACCATTTTTTGTCGCATAAGCTTTTATATGTCCAAATTTTACTTACAAATTTTTAAAAAACCTACATACATGAAATTTTTTTCCCCATTAATTAAAAATTCTTTATTAACCCCTTTGTGGCAAAAATCACATGACAAATGATCAGAATCCGTGACTTGTACAAGTAATTTTTAATTGAAAAGTTTGCCTTGTAAAATCAAAGCATTTCTGGAATTCAATTGGCCAAAAATTTCTATTTTTATAACACTGGTAATAAAAGATTAAAAATTCTGTAAAGGATGCTCATCACAATACTATGTAGACACTGCAAATATTTTGACCTTTGCATATACTCCATTCCAAATACTGTTGAATTGAAATTAAACAGCAGCCCCTCACCCTTTTATTTAGGTAGTGCCTGCAACTGAAAAAAAAGACTGAATATTTTAACAAACTACAATACCATTAATACTTTTTTTATCCTTCATGGCTTTAAAGGCTGTTGTTCCCTCCTACTCAGCTTGAGAGTATAATTTTGAAATATTTTTATATGTAATTCTTTAATCATATAATTTATAAAATGACTGAATAACATGAATGCAAAAAACTTCGAAATGTCTTGCAGGATTATGGTTGAAAGCCAGAAATATCCCCAAAACATAAGAAAGATGGACTTTCATCACAGAATAGAAAACATTACCTCATGTGCAGAATTTTTCTTTTTTTGTGGATATTCATCTAGACCCACATACCAAACAAACTTCTTATGATTGTATATGCATAAAAACTATCAAACTTTACGATTTAAAAATTGCTTTGTTTTAGTTTATAAGCATTTTATGAATTTAATGTTTACTGAAGTAAAAAAAAAAAAAATTATACTTTGTGTATAAGTAATTGATTATGCAAAAGTGGCATTTCTAAATAACTAAGGAGATTGGTCAGTCAGATCTCAAATTCCTCTCGCTAATGTCAAACCTATGGGAGTGGAATGCATTCTTATATTTAAAATATCTCCTTAGGAAATTAATATTTGACTTATTTCTGAATACTCTTCTTAAAGAATGTTTTTTTTAGCTGTCAAAATATTTCTAAAATATATGCTTAATTTAATATTTTATGTGTTAAAACCATATGAGCTCTGAGTAAGATTTTATCCCTTCAGATAAAATTAAGCATACACTTTGGAAATATTTTAACTAAAAGAAAAAATTAAGAAGAGTATACACACACAACAAAGAAAAGTCAATAGTAATTCTTTTTACGAGGTATTTAAAAAATGACTCACCCTACTACTATGGGTTTAACATTAGCAAGGGAAATTTGAGATCCAACCGATCCCCTATATATAAATTTTACTTTCAAAGCTGCATGAATATATTTTTATTTGTTACTAATCATTTCAGTTTAAAAGGAAAATTAAAACAGTTTTGATTCATTCTTATTTCACTTGCATTTTTATCACAGAACACTTTATAATTTACTTTAAAATTCTACTAGCCAATTACATTTTCTATATCCTAAATGTATAAATGAATAGTTTAGAAAAACTACAAATATGATTTTAAAAAGTAACTTATTGCTACGTTTAGTTAGTCTCTATTATCTTTTTACATTTTTCAGGGGTGATTGTGTTCAGGTATTTTGTACACCACTAAATTTATATAGCAATCTTATTCTTCTTTTAATTGATAAATTCTGTGATGACATATAAAAATATTGCTATTTAAATTTAGTGGTGTAAAAAATACCAGAACACAATAACTCCTGATTTCTTGAAGTTTTGAAATCACAATAATTTATTTTGCAAACAAAATTTCACGAATATACATCATTTCTCTTTTAAAGATATTTTAAATGAATTTTTAACTATTGAAAAGTCTTTTAGAACATTCACAATTCTTTTGATGCAAGAACATATTTTTAACAGCAGTAACTTATTACTAAGATTTATTTTTATTGTTTCTTTAAACATTTATTTTTAACGCTTATTTTAAACATTATTTAATAATTGGCATAATTTATCAAAATAAATTAATAAATGGATTTTAGTGTAACAAGGTATACCTGTCACCTGAAAGAAAAATATAATTGTAGTAAGATTCATGTCATAAATAAATATTTTTAAACATGTAAAATGTACAAAATGAATAAAACAATCAAAAATAAAACAAATATCTTTATTAACATGATTAATATAAACTATATTAAGCAATAGAGGTTCAATTTTAAATAAACTTCACAATATTCGATACAGGGTGATTTCTTCAGTGACATTGGCTGCAATAATCTTTTTTGATATCGCAACAGACAGCTTCTCTAACTGTGCTTGGGCTTTTTGTCAATGTCTGTGCTTTAACTGGGGACATCTTTCTATCGCCTCAATGGGACATCATGATTTCGCACAATGTATAGACTGCAGCTCGAGAAATATCTGAAACACAGAAAATACAAATTTCATTATTACTAATCATGATTCATTTTTTAATATGAATATCAATTTGAATATGAAATCTTTACCCAAAGTTACAACTGTGTAGAGGAAAAATATCAGATGTTTAATTTTTATAATTCTACTTTTACTACTTTGACAATTTCATCTAAATTGGACTCCATTCAGGAATTGCTGTATACTGGACAAATCAGTTGCAATACCCTAATGCACACTCGCATTATCATTATTTTATTATACAAGGGTCGATCCAGAAATAAGGTTCCCATCAAATTTGCAAATAGAACACATTGTTTATTCTCATAGAAATTTACATTGTTGGAAAAAAGAAAGTTTGCTCTACTTCTCTACATAATCACCATCTTTTTCTACACATTTTTTGTAGACTGTACTCCAATTTCTGTATCCCAATGTCGTAGAACTCTGGCACCAACCCGTTGAAGAAGTGTTTCACTTCTTCTTTGACGTCATCGTCGCTCTGGAAGTGCTGGTCACCCGAAGTGTTCCTTTAACTTGAGGAATAAGTGATAATCACTAGGTGCAAAGTCTGGACTGTAAGGTGGGTGGGGCATGACAGTACACCCAAATTGTGTCAAAAGTTCCAAGGTTTGACACGAGATGTGAGGAGAGACATTGTCATGAAGCAGCGTTTACACTGGCTGTCAGTCGCCCTCGCCAGCAGTTCTGGATAGGTCGTCTGAGTTTTCTTAGTGTTGTGCAGTAACTGTCTGAGTTGATTGTTGTCCCATAAAATCAATCAGCAGTATCACTTTTCGATCCTAAAAAACAGTGGCCATGACTTTGCCAGCAGGAGTTTGTTTGAACTTCTTTGTGACTGGTGACCCTGAGTGACACCACTGTTTGGATTTTTGTTTCGTTTCAGGAGTGAAATGAAACACCCACGTTTCGAGTCCAACAATTCTTCCTTATTGGCTTGACACTTTTGAAGAAACTGGCAAGCACAGTCAAGGCGTTTCTCCTTGTGTTCTGATGTCAATAGCTGCAGTACCCATCGAGCAAAACACTTGTGATATCCCAATTTTTCAGTCAAAAATCTTTCCATTGTTCTGTAAGAACTCCCAAGAATCTGAGCAACAAGTTCATGGATTTTGATCCTCCTGTTTTGAAGCACTTCGCATTGGACCATCTCGATAACCGCCTCCGAAACTGACGGTCTTCCACACCTTTCTTCATCATGGACTTCCTTCTGAACAGCACTAAGCTCCCTATACCACTTTCGGACGCGTTGAACACACATACACTTCTCGCCAAAAACCTCTGTCAACTGACGATGAATATCCATGGGTGGAGTCCCTTTGGCATGCAAAAAGCGAATTACGGAATGAATCTCAAACTGGGTGGGATCAACAATGGGAAACTCAATCTCAGGCGGCTGCTGAGCCAAGAATAAGCGGCACAGCGAAGTGCAGCCAGGGGAAATCGCATGTGTGGGAACAGCCACGCGCAGCGCTGTTGTTGTATTTTGCCTTGTACCTTCCCATGTGGCTGGAGCTCTTTGGGAACTTTATTTCTGGATCGACCCTCGTAAATTAGATTTTAAAAAAAAGATGAGTTATTATTATAACAATCTACAAAACAACTTCAAAAATTTTATACTATTTTTTTCTCACTCTTAACCCCTTTATGGACAAGCAAGATTTTTAGGTGCATAACATCATTAAGTTTGAACAGAAGTACTTTTGTAAAGAAAATTTTCAGACTTAAATAATCGCAGATTTTCAGCAATTCATTAGGTGTGAAATTACAATTTGAGAAAACTGGTGCTGAAGATTTATTGCCCATTGTGAAAGGATTATAATGTCAAGAATATGCTCTAAAAACAGTTTTCTGTTCTACCTAATACTTAAGTAGTGACAATCAGTTTAACGGACTGGTGTCATACTGACAGAAGACCTCATTAAAATTTTAAATGCATTTTTTTAAAACAAGAAAACAAGGACAAACCTTAAAAAGTTTAAAAAAAAGAATTTTTTTGCCAAAATTGAGCTTAAACAGTCACCAATTTATAAAATTCTGATTTATCTTATCAACTTGAGGTTTGGCAACCAACTAATTTAATTTATCAGCATTATTATTTTTTTTTTCAAATGATAATTTTTAAAAGCACAATCACTATATATTCATGATCACCATTAATTTTGAAGGAGTTCAGATGGATTAAAAAAAAAATCCACATTTTTATATCACAATTTCACAGACTTAGATGAAAATACAATAAATTCATTGCCATCCCCCCTGGCGCATTATTGAAAAAGAAAAGGAAATTCTGAAATTGGCCTAAAAATCAAGCTGTGTAGGGAAAAACAAATTTGCATTAAAGGCAGGATTCTGTTGTCAACAGGTCCCATTTTTACATTTTTTACTAACTGTGATTTGCATAAATGTTGCAGGAACTGTACTTATTTACACATCTAATCCTCTAAATGAACTTTAGAGTATTCGTATATGTTTACAGTAAAAAATTTCGTCTTTTACGCATATATTTAAAATAAAAATTTAACTGCATTCAGGTGCATCACCAGTCGTGAATTAAACAGGAGCAAAGAGACATTCAAAGAAAGTAATGAAGAAACAGAATTGAAAACAAAAGCACGTTTTCCTTTTCCTTCACATGAGTTTAAAGGCACACAGGGCGCTGTATTTACTACAGTATACGAGAGGATAAAACAAGAATCAACAATACCACGATTTCTGAATAATAATATTAACCTAAATTAATGCGTCTTAAAATAAGGTGAAATATTAACCTAAATTAATGTATCATAAAATAAGGTGAATATTAATATTCGTAAATACTGGTAGATATCTAAATTAAAAAGTCCCATTAAACTGATAACACTGAAGAAGAAATTCGGATTTTTTTTTTTTATGAATTCGAGTATTAAGCAAGATTTTTTAAACTCAAGGGACTGAAACTTTATCGAGTTTTATGTGGAATCGCAGAATAAATGAGATATTTTTGCATTAGTCATATGGGCAATGTTCAAGGGAGGGAAAAAATCTGCGTATTAAGTGGGATCGTGTATTAACCCGTGAACGTCTTAACCAGGTTTGACTGTATATAAAGCCAAAATATAGAATTTAAAAAAGTCTAGATGATGAAAAAATAACTACATGTAAATTTTTGTAACTGGTCAGAATAGGTCTTGAACAGATCAGAATTTAGATTTTAAAAAATTGAAAATTCTGTACTTTTCCCTCATTTGTATGCAAATGTTGCTAATCCTACCACCCCTGTTTTTGTGGTAACACACCATAATATCCTTGGATATTAAATACTTCTAAAACATTTTGCTCCTAGTTAGGTGTGTACTTTTTTTAATTCCCAGGTTTATAATTTTCAAATGTCTTTAATCACAATACATATACAAAATTAAAAAATGAAATTTATATTTAAAATGTCGAAAAAATACAGTAACTTTTTTTTTTTACAGAATTTTTTTTTTCATTAATTTAATCAGATTTTTGGTTTACTGTACTTTTTTCTGAACAATAAATTAAACAATAATTTAAAAACATTAACTCTTTTTTTACATTTTTTATCAAAAGTCTCATTTTTCAACAGATCCATTATCATGATGTAATTTCCAATTCCCTACCGGTTCATGATGCTTTCTCGATATGGGTTGTCGTAAAATTTTCAAAACTGAAACATAATATTCACCATTCACAGTAGTTTTTGGAGAAACAGCATGCTGATAGATTACAGCTTCATGATCAAAGAAGATAATCATCATGACCTTTCCAGAAGATTTGGTTTTACGGATTTTTTTCGGATGCAGAGAATCAGTGTGTTTACATACACTTGTTGCAGACTTGGGTAAGGGGGATCAAAATGATGCACCCAAGTTTCACCCCCTGTTATTACAGTCTTTAGGAAATTGCCATTTTTTGCAATATTATATTATTTACAAGATAAAATTTCCAGAAATATAATAACAAAGAAATACCCACTTACCCAATAGCAGAATTTTCTGTGTCAGTCTGCAAACCAAAAGTTATCTGTGACCAAATAATGCAGAACCAAGATTACTAGATAAAAAGAAAAAACAACTAATTATACAACCACAAAAAATTATACTAACCTATAAAATAAGCAAAATTTGCATTTACAAAAAGAATGTAAGACACAAAATAAATACATTTATGAATTTTAGCAATTTTCTGAAATCCAGAATTTTACTTTACGCTATTTTATTTTGGGTGTATGATGCTGAAGACACCTGGCTTCCAACTCTAGGCTCTTTAGGATTTTTTTTTTTTTAATCTGAAAATAAAAAATCGCAGAAATTTGAGGATGTACAGGTACACTCCCAAAGTCAGTTGGGGAAGGGGGGCTCTCATTTCTAGATTCATTTGAATGGATTTTATTAAAAAATATAAAGCCACACAAATTCACGGTTTGTTTACAAATACAGACCGTAGCTTCTAGCATGCGTAGCACACCAGATCTTAAATTGATGCAAAAAATATAGATTTAAAGGTAATGTCAGTGATCAGATTTATCTATTTTATTTTCTGCAAAATTCTGATCTACAAAGGGCATTTCATAAAAACTGAGAGTAAAATCATAAAAAATCAAGAAATATATTTACAGCAAAAATACATCATCCTTTTTCAAAATACTTTCCTCCAGATTATATGAAACATTCTCATCGTTCAACCTACTTTTCAAAACAAGTAGAGAAGCATTTTTCTGGAAGCTGCTTCAAAAGAACCCAGCACTGCTGAAATAACTTCAGAGTCTGCATTAAATTTTCTGCCACAGAGCTTTTCCTTCAACATCGGGAATAGGCAGAAATTGCATGGTGAGAGATCTGGACTGTAAGTAAGGAAATTGTGGCGTGATTTTAATATTGCATTTACTAAGGTATTGCTGAACAGAAGTAGCAACATGTGGGCGACCATTATCGTGATGTAATTTCCTATTCCATACCAGTTCATGACGCTTTCTCGATATGTGTTGTGGCAAAATTTTCAAAACTGAAACATAATATTCACCATTCACAGTAGTTTTTAGAGAAACAGCATGCTGATAGATTACAGCTTTATGATCAAAGAAGGTAATTATCATGACCTTTCCAGCAGATTTGGCTTGTCGGATTTTTTTTGAATGCAGAGAATCAGTGTGTTTCCATACACTTGTTGCAGACTTGGGTAAGTGGATCAAAATGATGCACCCAAGTTTCACCCCCTGTTATTACAGTCTTTAGGAAATTCTGGATGATTTTAAAGCATCTGTTTCCACTCACAACACTAATGAATTCTTGTTTTCATTTGTTCTTTAGTAAAATGATGAGGGACCCATCTGGAACAAACATGGCGAAGCTGTAAATTGTTGTGTAGAATGCCAAATATCGACGTTTTTGAAATGGTAGTTGATGTCGCTATCTCCTCAAATGTCATTCGCTGATTTTCTTGCAATATTGCCACACAGTGTTAACATTTCGATCATTCACAACACTTTCTGGTCGGCCAGGCTTAGGAGCCAGTTCTGCAGACAAACGTCTTTTTTAAAAATCACCATGTCAACTAAAAATTGTAGACTCACCAAAACATTTGTCTTTGTAAACTTCTTTCATTAACTTAACTGTTTCTGGAGCTGTTTTGCTCAATTGATAGTAAAACTTTATGACACAATGAATTTTTTTTTTTTTAAACTCTGAATCACTCACCTTCCATTTCTGTGCGGAAAATAAAAACAGTTCTTTAAACAAGCACAAAACTAAGATAATAAAATTGTCTGCTTTGTTTAGAATATTTATAAACGTACAGTTAACAGTTTGAAAAAAAAAATTGCCTAGTTTTATTTTTTAATTTCGTGGTATTGCCACTATGTAAAAAAAACTCTCAGTCTTTATGGAATGCCCTTTGTATATCAATGTATTTACCGCAGATAACCAATAGTTGAATCAATCTACTGAACATGATTCAACAGGATCAGATTTAAAGAAAATGTTGTGATTTAATTTTAGTGTGCTGCAATCGATTCATTCACAGGCAAAATCTAGTTTAAATATTGAGCACTCTTCGAATGCTTTTCAGCCAATCCCTGATTCAAGAGTGGACTGGCAAATTTGATTTGTCCTGCTACCTGAAACCAGACAGTCCAATGTAATGAATCATTTCTACTTTGCTTATGAGTAAAAGTAGGTGTTTCATTGACCAGATTTCAGTCTCAGATAGAAGACCTTTGAAGATATATTAATTTCAATTTTGATGCGCCTGTTATCATCCTGTTATGAGTGATCAGTATTAAAATATTAGCAGTTTCAGATATTTCTGAAGTATAAGAATCGAAATAATTTAGAATGCAAATATTTGATTTTTTCTCTTTTTCTTCTTCTTTTTGGAAATAGGCACTTATGGTCAAAAGTTGAAAGGAAAAAGTAAAGTTTAATATTTAAAATCCAAATGTATGGCATTTCTATTCATATGCTAAATGTATTCTTTTGATGAAATATTAATTTTTGGTATGTTTGGGTAATATTAGTTTTATTTTACATTATTCTGTACAGGGTTTGTAGTTATCATATTTAAAAAAAACAGATATTTTAATATGTATCCAATATTTTATATATATATATATATATCTGATTCTTAAAATAGTCAAATTATCGATATAAAAATGAAATATGTACATCAAGTGTTAGTATTGCATTTAAAATGAAACATGACATCAAGCTTCTATATTTTTAGGGTTAAATACGACAGTTCTTAATTAGATTTTCTTAATTATCGCTTTCGGCTAGTAGATAAATGTGTGCGATGTCAGTTGAAACTTGTCTATTATACATAACTATGATTCACAACATTTTTTTAATGCTTTTCCCTTTTAATATCATGACGTCATCGTTTAATGATGCAATTGTTATTTTAATTAACAAAAGAGCTACTAAATTAGTGAAACATCAGTAAAAATACAAGTAAAAGTCAAATTAAAAATCACTTGATGACTTAACAACATGTGTAACAAATTTGACGTCTAGTGAATGCGACATTTACGATCATGCATGTTTGGCATTAAATCCCATTGTTTTATGATTTTTTGTTTTTAATGGAAAGTGGTTGATGGGATAATGGAGAAGTACCAAAAATATAAAATCATACTAATTGAAGGGCGTGTGTTGAAAAAGGCAGTGCATCGCCTCCCCCCCCCCTCAACATTTTTGTTTAAAATATATAATTATTCAACACATATTAAAGATTATTAATACCACAGCCCCAAGAAATGTCAGTGGATCAGAAAGTACATAAATATTTTCTCATTTAATTTACACATGGAATTTCATTATTATTGCATATTATTTATTTTTTTTTTACCTAGTTACAGAAATTATATATACATATATATATATATATTTGGCATTTTTTTTCTTTCTTTTTTTTTTTTTTAAGTAAAGAAAACAAACAATTATTTACAAAATTAAAAGTGACTATTCAGCTAACATATTCAAAATTATATCTATAAAAGGAAACTTTTTCAAACACAATTTTTTTTTTAAATACACAGATCATTCAATAATATATGTGCTGTCATTAATTTACTGTGAAGGACAGTTAATTACACACAGAAAATGATTTATATTTGGAAAATATTGCTAGCAATAAATTAATACTATAAACAACGGAGAAAAATTAAACAATAAAGTTTTTTTTTTTTTTTTAACTTCAATAACTAATCAAAATAGGTTGAAATTACTCATATTTAAGTTTAAACAAGATAATATTTAATTTAAAAGAAAAAAAATGGTACTTCTCTATTATCCCGTCGACCACGTTTCATAACAAAAAACTATCGCCAAACTGTAAGATTAAACGTAAAAAATACAGTCCCATTTACTTGATGCCAGAAGCATTATACGTGTTTGTTATGCCATCAAGTGGTTTTTAATTCGACATTTGCGTGTATTTTTCATTATGTTTTACTGATTTATTAGTTATTTCATTCATTAAAATAACAATTGTGTCCTTAAATTCTTATATTTTATTTATTTTGATATTCCAATGGCAACGTTTTCCCGTTTATTTGGCGATAGTTTTTTGTTATGAAAAGCAGGGTTGGGTTTTTGACATGACAGTGGTAAAAACCGTGTTTTTACCGGTTTATTATGTCAAAAACCTATCATTTTCGATTGTCCTCCAATTTATGGTGTAAGTGTAGCATACAAAACATTTCTAGATTGATTTCACCTTGTTGTTCTTGTTATTATTATTATTTACAATTACATTTGTTAAATTTATTTAAAAGAAGTTCATTTCCTAATATGGAAAAGATTTAAAAATACAAGAGCAAAAGAAAAGAACAATATTTGTCATAATCTTCACTAATATAGATTCTACTAACTGCAATTAACATCAATATAAAATGATAATAAAAGGTTATTATAATTATTAAATAACATTCAATATACATTTTTAATAAAGTACATTAAAATTATTTTAGAGATGCAAAAATGCTGTTACATTGTATGACAATAGATGTTAAGCATAGACTGGTACTGAATAAATTTGAATATTCTTCGATATAATATTTTAAAATTCATATCTTATGTATTTCATAAATACAATTACGGTGATTTTCATTTGCACTTCAATAAGTAGAATCTTAAAGTTTTGTTTTCAACAATGTAATAAATTGTACCGAAATTATACACATTGTTTAATCTAATACTTATAGGTTACAGGATTTCTTCAAAAAATCAAATTTTTTTAGACTTTGCCAAATAGCTTAAGATTATTGAAGAGATCTTCAAACAGAGATGTAAACGTATTATTCTAATGCTAATCTTTTTTGTTTTTCTTGCATAAATATACTTTAGTCTTTTTGATACTGAATATTTTATGTAAAACAACTTAATATTAAAGATAGAATGAAAACAAAAATGTAAAAACAAACTACTAAATAATGGGTTTTGGCAGTTTTTGACAAGGAGGTTTTTGACATGATGGTAAAAACCATGGTTAAAACAGTCATGCGTCAAAAACTTGCCAACCCAGATGAAAAGTGGTTGACAGGATAATAGAGAAGTACAAAAAAAAAACACATATTTTTAAAAAACAATATACCAATCTCCCAACAATGACAGTGGGGGGGCTTAATGCAAGGTCAAATTTCAACCCTTACTTGCATTAATCTCCTTTCTAAATATGAAGAGAACAAATATAAAATTAATTCAACAGATTTCTTAGGTTTAGATTTTGCCTGTATAGAACTATTTATTTACATTTTTACAGTATACGGGGGTACAGAATTTTCAGAAAATCTTACCGTCAAAGGATTGCCAGCCACAAAATGTCCAACCTAGTGTCTTCTAAAATCACAATGACAAAATTTACATGACTGAAAAAATAATTCATTACTACTATGGAATTTCTTTTGCTCAGTAATATTTTCATACTTTTTTTTTTTTTTATAAAATTAAGAAAGATATGCAAGAAAGGAAAGTTCAATATAGAATAGAACTTAGTGCAATGTTCAAATTACAGCAATTGGAAAAAACACGAAACATAGCCAATCAATAAAAAATAAAGTTTAATAAATTTTCTTTAGCCTGCTGTGTTTAAAACAGTGTCTAAAAATTCACTCGCCAGCAACATCGACAAATTGGTGTAATTCCCAAACTCTTGCCCCTTCAAAATACATATATAAAATATAAAAAATCAAAAGGCTTTTTTACATAGATTGTAAAAAAACTGTATGTTTGGTTTGCTTTTAGTGTCAAAAAGCAGACTACTTTTACAAAAGAAAAAAACCCCATAAGTAATCAGGGGTCGATCCAGGCAAAACTTGGGGCCTATTTAGATCCCCCTTCACAAAAATCAGTTAAATAAAATATTCCTTTCACAAAATTTCTTTTAATAAAACAGTTCTTTTCAAAAAAAAATCTTCTTAATAAAATGAGCACTTTCATAAAATTTCATTCCATATAAACATACACTGTTTTTGTTTTATTAGGTTTTAAAACGAAGAATATTCAAACAAAACAAATTCAGCAGAAAGGAAAACTTTTGCAGGACTTTAGTTATTAATAAATAATTGGTTTGAATTTGCATAGCTGAATATCATCTTTTTCGTTACACAATGTTATTTTTCACAAAATGGGCCACAAGAAAAAAATAATCATGCATCAACACCTGGTAATACATTTAAAGGCTTACTAAGTTTACTATTTAATTTAACAGCATGTCAACAGGAAAAAAAAATACATTTTTTTCAGTTTGTCCCCTGTACTACACTAGTCAATAAATTGTAAAATTAAATTGCAAAAAGTAAATTATAAACACCAAGAAATCAACATAAAAATTTATAAATAAATTTTTTAAATAAGCATTACAATGCTTTTCTAAATATCATACCTAATTGTATGAACCCAATTATGCTGTTTCAAAATATTTTCAATAGAATACATTAATTTGGCATGGCCCATTTTTGAAAAATTCACTGCTTTGACTTATGCTTGGTAGAAAAGTTAATTTATATAAATATAGAGAAACTTTTTTTTTAATTAAAAAACTGTAAATTTTTATTTTCTTTAAGATATTGCAACAGGAGTAAAAAAAAAAAAGAAATGGTACTTTTCCATAATACAGACACCATTGTCGCCAAGCATATATTTACATACATACATACATTATGCATTAGCATACATTTTGGCATGGTGTCCGTATAACAGAAAAGTACCAAAAAAACTTTTAAACTATCTATTATTCATGATTTCTGAATTGTTTTCTTAATGTAGAATCACAATTTAACTAATATTAAATTTACAGCGTTCGAAATCCTTGGTGGTCCGTTGGTCCGAGACTACCAAAAATTCAATCAAACCACTAATTTGAAACATTTAGTGGTCCACAGGACCAGTAACTTTTTTCTCCTCTCTGACAGGTAAACGTAAACTTTCCCGTCCCTGAGAAAACCGCAACCAAACACAAATCAATTCTATTTTATTAAAAGAAAAATGTATTATTAAACCTTATAGTTGAAATAAATAATCGGAAATAAAATATCTAATTAATAATTTTATAGTTTTTCTTTATGCACTGTTTATTTATTTTTTTAGAAAATTATAATTTTACATTTATTATGCTGAAAACTTTGAATAACTGCAAAGGAAGTTTGGTTTATATATTCTAGGAGATGGAGGAGGGGGTGGGGGGTTCACAAAAGTTTAAAGGGATTTAATAGAATTTTATGTAGCGGACCAGTGAATTCTCATGCTTACTAGTTCTTGGAACCAGTGACTTTTTTTTTTTTTTTTTAATCAATTCTACCGCTGAATTATTAATTGATAAAAGCTTATTTTTAAAAGATATTATTACAATTTTTATATTTATACTCAGGGTTCATAAATACATTTATATATATATATATATATATATATATCACCAATGTTTTTAAATTATCCAACTAATTGATAATTATAAATATTTTCAGAGTTAATAAATTAGACAGTAAAACATATGTCATTTAGCATGAAAACTTAATAGAACAATATTCTAAATGCCTTTTTCTATTTTTTTTTCACTTACTTACAGATCAACTAATTGAAAACAGACACGATTTGCTTTCTACGCTCACAAAAAACAGACTATTAAGATTTAATAATCAAGTTAAGAAAATTTTATGTTTTATAGAGCAAAATAATTTGCTTTAATTGAAAAATTTGAACATAAATATAGTAAGCTTTGTCTGCTCAACTGAATAAAACCAAAACGATTAAAAATTATTTCCAATGAAGCTGCAAGAGGTGGGGGGGGGGGGGGGAGAGAAAAATTCTTTATCTACAGTTTATTATCAGTTAAAAAAATTCCTTTATATTTGTTTTGACTGAAAATATCAAAAACATTATATGTAATATTTTGAAAATAAATTATCAAATATATGTGAAAAATCCAACTTCATGATATTTTGAAAATACATATCAGATATATATCATGATATATATATTGATATGTATCGCCGAACACTGTATACTAATTTTTAATATTTAAAATATTTCATCATTGCAATTTCACAGCTAGTAGACATATTTCAGAGTGAGGTATGCAGGGGTCTGTCCAGACTTTTTTCCCTGGGTCCTGTTTTCGTGAAATTGTGAACAGCTTTTTATATTTGTGAAAAATCTAGTCATAATTTTGTGAATTTGAAATGATCATAATATTCACGTTCTTGGTTATACATTTTTAAGAAGATATGTGGCTGTAAAATACATATATTTTCTTTAAATGTGTAAAACTGACAGGTCAGATTTTACTTTTAAATGATTAATTTGTGAAATGTTCAGTTTAAAGATGAAAAAATTTTGTGAAAAACCTATTTTTAAGATAGAGTTTTGTGAAGGGTCCTGTTTTAGGGAAAATAGTTTTGTGAAGGGTCCTGTTTTGAAATAAAAAAATTGTGAAGGGTCCTTTAAAGGACCCAATTTTTTCCTAAACAGATCCCTGGTATGGAACATTATAATTAACTATTGTTTTGTATATTTATACAGTTGTAACCATAAAGAATATTTTGCAATTTATCACATGTGCCTAGCTAACAGAAAACTGCTTTCGTATTAAATTATAATTAAGATCTAAAAGTATTAATAATTTGTATTTGGCATTGGGAACACACCTGAGTACATAAATTTTATGATTCTAGCAGAATTCCCCCCAGACAGTTTCAGAAGGGTGCTGCACCCTGCCTGCCCTTTGGTTTACAAAACAGCACCCTTTTTGCCCCTCATAAAAAGAATTAGCACCCTTCTTGCCCCCTCCAGTAATATAATTAGCACTCTTCTTGCCCTTAGTAAAAAAAGTGCCCTTTCTCCTTTTTGCCTTAAAAATTTGCTTTCATAGTAAAAACTGACTCAATGTTGTCTTAAAAAGAGTGTTTTGACTTTGAAATCAGAGATCTGTTTAGGAAAAAACTGGGTCCTTTAAAGGACCCTTCACAATTTTTTATTATTTCAAAACAGGACCCTTCACAAAACTATTTTCCCTAAGACAGGACCCTTCACAAACTATTTTTCCTAAAACAGGACCCTTCACAAAATTCTTTATCTTAAAAATAGGTTTTTCACAAAATTTTTTCATCTTTAAACTGAACATTTCACAAATTAATCATTTAAAAGTAAAATCTGATCTGTCACTTATACACATATAAAGAAAATATATGTATTCTACATCCATATATATTCTTAAAAATGTATAAACAAGAACCTGAATATAACAATCATTTCAAATTCACAAAATTATGACTAGATTTTTCACAAATATAAAAAGTTGTTCACAATTTCACAAAAACAGGACCCTGAGAAAAAAGTCTGGACAGACCCCTGGAAATATCAAAAGTGGTTTTAAAAATCAAAAGAATACATCTAACAATTAAAATAAAATGTCTTTAAGAATCTGAAAAGTGCCCTTAAGAATAAAAAAAGTGCCCTTTTCTCACCAGCAACACCCTGCCCCTTTTTAAACCTGGGGGAAACTCTGATTCTAGTATATATCAGGAAGTGAATTAAAACTATAGATTACAAAATTCTATCTTTACATACATGGCCAAATTTAAGTCAAATCAGAGTGTAAATATCAAATATAAAGCTTAAAAAGCGAAGTGAAAAAGCATTTTTCTTAAACTATAATTAAGATATCTTTACGAGCATAAAGTGGTAAAAATATTTCAAAATAAAACAAGAAAACTGAGCATAGCATTAACTGATAATATTAATATTTGTATATGCTAAGTTTAAATTTATTAAACTTTTTTTTTTTTTTTTTGGGGGGGGGGGGGGCAGTATTTTGCTAAAATATGTCAGCAAGTGTTTTACAAAAAAAAAAATGTAGAAAAGTGAATTTTTAATTTTGATGGTGGGGCAAGAACTATGTAACATTAATTGTAATATTAGATTTTAGTTTTCTCAAAATACTTTAATAAGATTTGTCATAATTCCACTCCCCCCCCCCCCCTTATTTCAAAGGAAAAGCTAAAAGATTGGTAAAAACAAAATTATTTGCCATGTTAAACCCCGTTAAGATGGCTTTAAAGAAAAATAACTATGCATATTTATAAACAACAATGCACACACAGTGAACTCTGGGAATTATCCCAGTTTGGGATAAAAGTTTTACAGATAGTATACTACGCATAAGAATAGATCAAAGTACTTAATTAGAACTTATTGAATCGTTTATTTCCGAAATCATCTTAATACAGAATTTCTAGCTTTTTTTTTTTTTTTTTTTTTTTTTTTTTATCTACCTGCTTATAGCTTTTTTTTTTTTTTTTTTTTTTTTTTAAAACTACAAACAACGAATATTTCAAAAACACAAAACAAAAGCAGGTTTCTGGACAAAACAAAGCAAAAACAATATTTACTCTTTTTAAAATGTTATGTAAGTTACGAGATTTCTGAAATAAACAAATCAATTAAATTACTTTTACAGTATGTTTCCATTGAAGGAAATGTAATTCTAGAGATTTAAAAATACTAATAGAAATAAGATTCGGAAGTTTACTAACCTCAAAAAATCCAAATTGACTTGTATCGTAAACACATGTTGACAAACAGGAAGCCAACGCCGAAAATCAATGGCGACCAGACGATTGCTAAGCAAAGTTGAAGTATTTTCTTTCCCAGGGGGAAACTTTTGCGCATGCGTGGAGTACACCACGGAGTCTCCACGTCCGGAACACGCCTATTTATGTCTCGCATAGGTTTTGACAGTTATAGGATGTCCAGAAGACGTCTGTTTATGTCTCGCATAGGATTTGACAGCTATAGGATGTCTAGGATCTTTATAGGACGTCCGGAGGAAGTCTGTGGTTGTGTGGGTAGGTGCTTTTTTTTAGACTTTAAGTACTGTCTGACTGAGTTACGTTTTAAGCACATTCCACGTGGCGGAACATTACGGTAAGTTCAAGGCCAAGTTTGCTTTGTAGTGCTCTTGCGTAGATAATTGCTTATAACATCAAAACTGTAAATAATTTTCTATTTCTTATTTAATTAAATTAAATTTGTTTTTAATTAAATTGAGTTGAATTATTTTTTTTCTGAACTCTGGTGATTGTTTCGAATTTCATCGCTAGCAAGTCGAGAACCGATATCACAGCTACAATTTAATGGTGGCTGCTTCTTGTTCGTATGTAAGAACTCAGTGGATTAGGTTCTCCGAATCTTAATCCTTTTCTACAAAAAGTGTGAGTGAAAGCGGTGCAGTTAACTGAACGTGCTGCGGATTGAAATCTTTGTCGTCAGTTGCTATGACTTTCTGAACTTTCCATGCGAATCCAAGAATCTGCAGTACTGTTTTCTGGAATTCTGAGGCTAATGTACAGAAGAACCTGGGATCTGGAGTATCTCTGTCGTCTGAGGAAGTCAAGGATGTTTCTTCTTTACCGTGTATAGTGTTTTTTGTATCAAGCACAGTCCAAAAATGGGTGCCAGGGATATTTAGACGAATATAAATATTTCCAGCTTAAAATTCGAGAATCGAAAGGTAAGTCCCTCTAGTTCTCTTGCGTGCTAAATTTTGGGAAGTCCCAGCGTTATGTATATAAATTTAGTATAAATATTATCTTGCTAGGAAAATTGAGGTAGGTTTTTTTATTATTTCAAGGCTCATGCGTACGGGTTATCTGTTGGATTTATTTATATATTGTCTAGTAATTTTTAGCATATTCGGGAATAAATATTAATTTTAGAAGTGGGTGATTAAGTATTTTATGCATGGTTTGCAGTGATCTGAATAAAGAGTGAATTAATTTTTGCTGCACGAGTAGTGCGGTAATGTAACTCCACACTAATATAAGTTACAAAGTAAATGCATCTGTTTATTTGGAGGAAAAACTATTCATCGCTTTGATAAAATTATTTTTATTTATAATTATTGTTCCTAGTAGAGAGAAATTCTGTTTAAATTTTGGTTGTGCATTAAAAACAAAGTTGCTTAATAAAGTAAATTATCTACCGTGTTTTGTTTTTACTGTGTGTTATTTTTATGAGTACTTATTGGAAACGCCTTTTCGTGTTGATAGTGATCATCTTTGTAGTATCTTTGTCAGTATTATCTTTGTATAGGGAGTTACTGAGTTTTGAAAAATTACATTATTTATTTTCTTTGGTATTTTATTGTCAATTGTGTTGAGGAAAATTATTGTTATATTTTGTAATTGTATATTGTGTAGTAATGTATTCCCTGGGCTTAATTATATTGCTTTTGATCGCGTGAGAGTTTGATACAGAAGTATCCGTGACAATGAAAAAGAGCAAATAATTCCGGCAATTTTGATTATGAAGAACAAATGGTAAAATATGTCTTTGCGGAGTTGGAAAAATTAACAGAACAGAGAAGATTAGATAAATTGGCAGAAAGATAGAAAGATAGACAATTGAATTTAGGGAAGAAGAGAATACAATGCAGTGCAGATATCAGTGCTCTAGCTTCTGTAACGTCAGAAAGTAAAAATAAAGTAGTGAGTTTAAAAGATTTAGTCACAAAATTGAACACTAAATCGATTGATATTACTTTGTTTTACATTATGTTTGCGAGCCATTTTTTAAATGAGGATTTAGAGGAATCAAAATATGTATCTTAGATTATACCCCTGTTACTCGTAGATGTAGCGGAAATAATTGTAAAAGAATCGCTACAGAAAAGGGATGATTATCCACATATCAAAGTGTTTTTTTTACAGGTTAAGATTTGGAGCAGGGCACTGAAAACTAAATTTGAGAATCAACAAAGAAAGGTAGCTGCACTTTCGTCTGAGCTTGTGTGTGAGTTGAGAAGATATTTAGATAGCTGGTTAGAAACTCTTGCAGTGAACGATTTAGAATCACTTAAAGAACTTATGAACACACAGCAGGTGAAACTTAGAGTCCCTTTTGAAATTAACTTAAATTATTTGATGAATGGGATGAGATTAAGACAGCGTCCTTACTTTTATATTCCAGATGAGAATTGTTTATTTTGTTTTCACAAAAGTTATAAAATCATACTTTTAAAAATGCATATTTAAAATACATAACTCATCTCTATACTACACATAAAATCTATAGTTTGTTGGAACTCTTTATCTTCAGTAATAATTACTAAAAGCGAACAGTTATATTTTAACATTACAAAATTCTATAAAATTGGAAAAAAGGAAAAATATGAATTTCTTTGAAAGTATATAAAAAAGGCAGAAAGAAAAGACTGTTTATTAAAAATATCACATTGCAAAACCTTCAATTTATTACATACACCGGAAAATTACAAATCTTACTTTTAGAAAATATTTATGACCTTAACACGCACACATGTTCATAATTGCGTGTATTTGCATATTTATCGAAGGAATAAATTGAAGTTATAAATAATTTGTTCAATTTTAAATTTACTAGCACTAGAAATTGTAATTCAGTTATAAGAGAACATGTTCTATAACTCGTTGCAAAGTTTCTTTTTTGTTCTGTTTGTTCTGTCAGTTCTTTGCAAAGTTATGTTAGCTTAAATATTCTTATTTCAAAAATTTGATATAGGTTGCCCACACCCCTCGAGCTGTGGTAAAGCAAGAGCCGTCGTGGTAGCTCAACATATGACCTAGCGACCATCTCCCCCTATGGGGTTTCGCGAACGAAGTCGTCGGTGGTTCCATGGCGGTTCATCAAGGTTTCGTCTATGCGGAAGTTTCCTCCGAGACGTGGGGTTACTGCCGTGACGACCTATGTCACCAACCTTGGTAAAATGACCTGGGGGTCCGCAGTGGGGAGCGGCCTCAGGCCGATCGCAGAGCCGGGCGAGACAAAGCCCTGGTGCGTTATAAGCCCTTCAGAGTCTTGGGTGCGATGGTCGTTTACGCGCGTCGGCGACCCCCGTGGGCGGCTGACGGCGCAGGATAGTTTTTATACCTAATTACACAAAATACTGTAAATAAATGTACCATAAATGTATTATTTAAAGAAATCTTAACTGAACTTTATAAACTGGATGCATGGGATTTATTTGACAAATTTATCCCACATACATGAGCGTTAAAAAAATAGTTTTAAGTGCTTAATTTTTTTTCTATTTTTAATCTAAAAAATAGTTATTGTTAAAAAATAGAAAAAAAAACTAATGTATGTTCAGATTTTTTAAACATGATTTCCCGTTATTTAAAGACATTTACAACGAATTCGAAGAGTTAAGAATGAGAAAACCGTCACGTTCGAGATTATTTGTTTTTACAATTAAAATAAAGTATTGAAAACTAAAACAAATATTCCTAAAAGTTCACTTTCACAAACATGTAGTACAGATATTCTGTCTTCTTATAATAT
The DNA here is from genome assembly GCA_963931845.1 of Maratus michaelseni. Lineage (NCBI taxonomy): Eukaryota > Metazoa > Arthropoda > Arachnida > Araneae > Salticidae > Maratus > Maratus michaelseni. Next base: position 405,733,925 of record OZ007592.1, read on the forward strand.
AAGTTTATTGTTAAAGGCTCGAAATCCCAGAGGATATTTATGGTTCTTTTCATAAGCATTATAAATTCAAATGAAGTAAAATATATTTTAAATGCAGATATAACACATCTTAAAATAAGTCGATAGAATTGATTTTTCGTCACGCTTTCAAGTCTCTTTTTTTTTTTTTTTTTTTTACAATGTAACAAAGATAATTTAAAATCAGTTAAAAAATATATCAAATTCTTTAAAAAATGAAATAAATTGCGATAAAAAATTAATTATTTTAAACCACAATAGACTACAGAATTCTTATATTTTTTGGTTTATTTTCATTTGAAACTTAGAATTTAACAGACTTAAACAAATTTGTACTAGTTCTATAAAATATTTCAAATTTTTCACTTCTTTTTCTATTTTCTACAGAGTTTCTCCAAAATAAATAAATCCCGCGTATTATACAGGGTGGTTATAATTAATGTTCCACATTGATATGGTCATAAAAGGAAAACTACTGGACCAAATGTTATCAAACTTGGTAATAGTTTAAAGGAAGTCATGGGAATTTATTTCCCGCCAAAAAACGTTCAAATACTCATCACCAGGGGGAAATGGCGGTGTATGCAATATTGTTAAACGAAATAAGACATGAAGACTTCGCTTTAAAATGTGTTTAATCGTTTCGGAAACATGTTACAAAGCATGTTCAATGTGGCGTCCAACATTTTCCGAAAGCACGAGAAATCGTATTACAGCATTCTCATCTACAGCTCTTATCCTATCAGGAGGAATGTTACGGAGATTTCGGTGTATCGCATCTTTCAATTTCGCCAAATTGTTGAGATTATCACCATAAACAGTGCTTTTGAGATAACTCCATAGCCAAAAGTCACAAGGCTTGAGGTCTGGTGACCGGGGTTGCCAAGAAATGGGGAAGTTTTGGTCTATAATCCGTTCATTCGTGAAATGCTATTTAAGTAACTATGTGACGCATGTACCAATGTGCGGTGTGGCCCCGTCCTGCATAAAAATCGTGGAGTCTAAAATGCCAAGTTGCTGGAGTTCAGGTATGACGAAACGTCTTAACATTGACGCTAAGCGAGCTGACGTCACAGTGCATGTAACAGGTCCAGCTGTTGACTCAAAGAAAAATGGTCCAATTACGAAACTTCCTGTCCTGAAACATCAAACGGAGACTTTAGGAGAATGCAATGGAACTGAGTAAACAACATGAGGGATTTAATTGGTCGAAATTCTGCAGTTATGGGTGTTGACATCGCCATTTAGGTAAAAATGGGCCTCATCTGCCCACAAAATATTCCATGTGTAATGTTCGTCCACTTCCATCCGTGCAAGGAATTCCAAAGCGAAAGATTCTCTTGCAGCAGGATCGTTACGTTGAAGTTCTTGAACATGTTAGATTTTACATGGGTAGAACTGTAGCACTTTACGGACAATTTTGTACACCCTACGTCGTGATACGGCGTAGGGTATATATTTCCCCTCCTGGATGCAACAGAAAACAAACCCGAGGCTTCAAACTTTGCCGTCATTTTCCACAAACCCTGCGGTGAAATTGGCCCTAGGCGTATTCCACTTACTGAACGATACAATTGCAAAGCACGCCGTTCATTTCTGTCGCATTCATGATAACATTTAACGAGAAAAGCACGGTCTTGAATGGTTAGAGACATTGTCGATTCGTAAGAAAGGGAACTCTGAAAAACAGGCTCACTTTTATCTGACAAATCAAATGACGCGTAAAGCGCAACTTTTAAACTCTTTTTAATGTATAAGATGAAACTTTTTTTGTTATCGCACAATACACATTTCTGTGTTACTATGAAAGAAACTTTTAACACTAACAATTTTAATATGAGGATTAATGCAAATTAGATATTAGTACGTCCACACTAGAATTATTTATCCTTAATTAACTTACTATGTTAAAAAATTAATTAAAAACATCATCTTGTCTCTTCATATACAATTAGAAATATTCTATTTAATATTATCTTTTAAATTTACAATTGTATTGTTACTTTTTAACACTTTCCAACCTAGTTGAAAAGTGTTTATGACTTCGGTTTGTCTGGCCGTCTGCCGTCTGTCCGTCTGTCCGTGCTCTAACTCCCGTAAATATGCTCGGATTGCCCTGCAATTTTTATATGTTATAATTGTTATCTATAGCATGTTCCCTATTTCAACGGAAGTGTGCAGCACTTATAGCTTTTTACAGGGACACTCAAAAGAATTCCGTTACATTGCGGTCTATGGGGAAAAATCATTTGCGGTTTATTTAAATAATGTTTCACCATTTTAAAGGCATTGAAATTTATATATATCACTAAGGTGCATTAGAAGAAGCTTAATATGGAATAGGGTGTGCATAGCACTTATACTTACTTTACAGGGACAGTCAAAAGAATTCCGTTACATTACGTCTATGGAGAAAAATCGTCTGCGGTTTATTTAAATGATGTTTCCCTATTTTAAACGCATTGAAATTTATATAAGGTTCATTACAAGAGACTTACTACAGAATATTGTGTGTATAGCAGTCATCGTTCATTTACAGGGACACACAAAAGAATTCTCTACTGTATGTTAACAATAATTCCTGGAAGTGCGTTTTAAGTTACTGAACGCGATTTTAATTTTAAATCGCTTTTTGTATATTACGTGGTGTGTATAAATTCTGTAGATCCTATACAGGGAAGCACAAAAGTTCGGGAACACATTTCCGTATTATTTAACTCCAGACGGAGAATTTTAGACTGTGCTACGTGTTTCCTAGCTGAACTAAAATTTAGCATCCTATGTAGTATATATACAAATCTATAGATCCTATACAGGGCTGAATAAAAGTATTCGGATTACTTAGATGTTATCTTTTAGCTTATTAAAGAGTATGATTTGTAAAATTATTTTGGAAGCGTTGGAAAGTGTTACATAATCTATGCTTGACGCATGATTTTTCGTTCTTGTTTGATTTACAAAAAATCTCATATGATATTTCAACGTAATGTTGCATTGAAGAGTCACTTCTTATACAGCGAGAGTTTAAAAATGAATAAAACTCAAACTATAAATTATCTCAAATTAAATCAGATGCTATAAAATACAAATGTGGATGAAATGCTTCACATTGAAATAGATACTTAAGCCTAACTTATATTTTTAAACATTTTTTTTTTGTATGTGCATTTAACAATTACCCTTCTATTAACGTAGTTCAACATTTCTTAAATAAGAAATATAAAAAAAAAAAATCGTTAGTTCTTAAATATTGTTTGCCTCTTAAACAAGAATATCAATTTCGCTATTGTTTTGTTAATACTTTGAACGGAATTAACAATAAACAATTCATTTTTTTTGCCTCCTTTATTTTAAAATTTTTTGCAGTTCATATCAAAGTAACAGATTTCAAATAACTGAAAAAAAAAAAAAAAAACCTTTATAATTTTTTCTGACTTTTCTCTTGATTTTTTCAAAGTAGTAATTTATCTTTTAAAAAAATCTTAGATCAAGATAAATGTCCATTTGGAAAATTCTAAATTAACTTTAAAAGTTTTGTTTTTTTTACAAATGTACTTTTGCTAAACTTAACTAGAATCAATCATTCCTTAGAAATGACCCATCCATTTCTTTTTATTAACTTTTTTTTCTATACGTTAAAGACAAATAAACAAATTGAACGTAAAAATATTTTTCTTATATTATTGAGAGTGACAGGTTTTGTTAAATAAACTTTTTACTGAAATTTGAACAACATGTTATAATAAATTTTGTGAATAATTTAGTGTAAGAAGTAACGAATAGTTTATTCCATTGATCTAAAATCCAGATTAAGGGAGATTTGAATATTACATTATTTACTCTTTATATAAAGAGTATATACTCTGTAAAAAAATATATATTTTTCATAATCTATTGGGTCATCCGTAAAGTTATGCGGTTTTTCAAAAAGAGAAGCGCTGTTTCGCCTAATTATTTAACTACTGCTGATAAGGAGTGACCTTGAATGATCCAGATATGTACATTCGGTCTTTTCTTCTTGCGATCCCTCATTCGAACTTTGGTTGTGGCATAATTTTTGTTTCAGTGTAGTGCTAAGTGCTAAGAATGGAGAACCAAAAAGTTCATTTTCGTGATTTTATGCTCTTTTATTTCAATAACGATTAAAATGCTAGTCAGACTGCTTCTAAAATTTGTCCTGTTTCAGATGACACAGTTCGAAAGTGGTTTGAGAAGTTTAAGAGCGGAAATTTCAGCCTCGAAGATGATGCCTGCTTTGGACGACCATAAAAGATTACACTTTCAGAGTGTGAATCTACGAATACCTCGTTATCTAGCTAATAAATAGACAGACAAATCTACATCAAAGATAAATAAATACAAAAAAAGTAAGAGAGTTAAAAAAACGATCTTACTCAACTAGTATCATAAATCTAATCTAAAAACATTAGAAATCTCGTAAAGTCGACGAGTTACCGAAAATATGGAGTTTTGTGGTATAAGAGAGATATTCATCACTCATAATATTTTACTGTCTATAACGCTAATGAAACTTCTGGCACAATACAGGGAACAAAAAAGTACGCTATACAGTAAAATAATTGTTATAAGTAAATACAAACTTTCATAGAAAACTGTAATTGAAACTAGTTTTTTTGTAGAAAGAAGAAGCATCATCGTCATACTAAATACATCATCGTCATACGTGTCCCCCACGCTCATTTCGTGAACATGGGAGACACTCACTACACATTTCGTGCAGACTTCGCGAAGCTTCGTCAAATATGCGACGTAGTCTATAGCAAATACATCTTTCTCCTCAAAGTAACGGAGCATTCCAACAGTGGCCTGTAGTCTTTCAATCTGAGTCATCTTTTTAAATTATTCGTTCTCTCTCAACTCTTCGAGTTCTATTTTTATCTTCATTTTCATCCCCGTTCTCTTTCACTACTGCAATTATTTCACCGTCTTCTAAGAGTTCACAGTTTGCACCCTGTATAATACATTAATAAACACCTTTCTCCTCAAAGTAACAGAACATTCCTACAGTGGCCTATAGTCCTTCACTCTGAGTCATCTTTTTAAATTTTCCGTTTTCTCTCAACTCTTTGAATTTTATTTTATCTTCATTCTTTATTAATGAACATCACCATTAGTAAAGTCTTCGACGCCTGAAATTTTCTTTGATAGGATAGCTATTTCTCAATTTTTTTATTTCTTCTCTGTTTTCTTGAAACTCATTTTCTGAATGATTCGGCAACTTTATTCAGGGATACAAAACTATACCCGTTATGAAAACCATTTTCAAAAGAAAAATATTTTATCAATAACATATCGTATTCAAATATTATATTTTTTCAATTGCAATATTCTAATTGATTAGAAAAAATGATTTACCAATTTAACAAAAAGTGATCGTCGTGGTATATGGAGTGTCGAAATATCTGGAGGTACGTTAACGGGATTCTACCGTATCTCATTGACCATAAATGGTTTATGCAGATAGATATATTGTTTTACTTTTTCACCGTATTTTTAAAAAAGTACATTTTGCTATTTCTCTTACAAAAAAAAAAAATATTTTTAAATTAAAAACCATCCTAAAAATGGTACAAGAATAATGCGTTGATCTACTGCTTTTTTCATTCCTTATAAAAATACCCATTACAATATAAAATATATAACCTTGCTTACCTTTGTAGGTCTCCACATCCCTCGAGTTATGGTAAAGAAAGTGCGGGTCGATAAAACCTGACTTAAAGCCCAGGAACTGGCTCCCTCATGGGTGTCCATCTCCGAAGGTTTTGGGGGACACCGGTCCGTCCCCAAGTGTTTCGCGGTGGTCTCCTCTGATAATAGGATCCACCGCGTATCGCAACGACCTATGTCGTCCCCACACGGGTCTAAGGGTTCGGGTTGTCCACAGGTGGCGGTCCCCCGACCGGCCGAAGAGCATACGGAGAGTCAAATCCGGTCGTGCGCGTTATAAGCCCCTCAGGACTTGGGTTCGGTGGTCGAAGACACGCTGGGCGCCCCTCAGGCTCCTAGCGGCGCAGCCTAGTTTTACCTTATAAAAATTATCTTTAATTAATCTAAAGTTTAAAATTATTTATCATTATAAAATGTATAAATACACCTTATAAATTATTTTATCGGTTTTAAAAATTAATGGTGCTACGTCACTCCTTTTTGGCAAGTAATTTTAAATATGATGAAAGCATTAGAAAATAAAAACTCGCGTTTCGTCTTTCCAATTTTTTTCTTTTATCAAACGAGTTCTTGTTTGACAGGTTCCGTAATGTGCGTTTTATATTCACTTTATGTTCAAATTCAGTTGCAGTATTTATATGACAAAGCTTATATTTGAAAAGATATTTTGCTGTAACTCTTCTTAAAAATTTATTTACGTATTCATTAAAGTAAATGTAAGTCATTTACGATATTTGATACCACTTAAAATTTTACTTATTTATTTTGGAAATAAACTGCTTTAGAGATTAACACTATTAGAATTAAAAATTTTGAAAATTACATACTATCACTGAATGTATTTTTCTTTTTAAACCAATTTTCCGTAGAAGATTTTGATTTTAAATTAACCCCTGTAACTTTATATGTTAAGGCATGTTTTAAGGAGATGTATTGTAACGATTTTTCCCGGGTTTTGTAGGTATTAAAACTATCTACTTCTCTTGGATTTCATGGAATTAAATGTATAAATAACTGAATGAACATGAATCATTCGTATTAAAAAAGGCTCAAACCTAACTATTACCGATACAGGAGCATAACAAATACATAACAAAATCGAAATAGAATATAACATCGATATGATTATATTTATGAGAAATGTAGATGGCGATAACAATAATATATGAACTATTAAACTTTAACTTAAAACGAATAGCCATATACATGGTGAATCTAAACTCTTGGGCAAAACTTTAAGGGGTGATAGTCAATATCAAGACAAAAATATTAAATAGAAAACTAAGGGTCCCAAACGTCTTCCGAAGGAGATAGGTGCCATTAAAGTTTAGGGTCCAAAATTTCAAATGATTATAAAAAACGGAAAAATTGGTCGATTCGTTTGCGGTTTTCACTAAAATTATTCTTTATGTCAGTATTTTCTTGAACATAAATTTTAAAGATAAAGTTTAAAAAAAAACCGACAAAAGGCGCTTTAGACTTTGGAGTAACGAACAACTATTTTTTATCGTTATTTTTTGTAGATCATTAATTGCTTTCAAAAGCTTAGACTTAAACTTAAATTTTGAGCTCAAAATCTGAATCGTTGGAAGTGGTTAAGTAGCGCAAACCGAACTGAGTTCAGGAGTTGAAATTTGAACCCCACCCCCCCCCCCCCCCCCACACACACACACTGAACACAGTTCAGTTATTCCCGATCTTTGTGTCGTAGACCAGGCAGAAACTACTACCCCCTACACGTAAAACAAACGATAGAGGGATGACAAAATTAAATAAAAAAGTTATTCCTAACAGACATGAGCAATTGCTTCGCGCAAAATAACAAGAAATAATTTACAGTTACGTAGCCATTACGTAGTAACGGTCCGCGTCACCCGATTGGCCGGCAATGTGTAGTACAGAAAGATGTAACCGCCAGATGGCGCTGTGATCGAAAGTGCAATAAAAGCTCTGGTTGTCCACTAGACGGTAATCGCTGGGATGCTCTGCTCTTTTACAACCAATCACAGAGAACCAGTGGGGGTGGCAATGGGGCTTTGGCAGCTAGCTTCGCCAACGCGCCAATGAGCAATATCGAGCTTCCCAGCTTTTCAGAATAGCTCGTCTTTTTCCTTTCCTTTCCTTCGCTTTGATGATGATGACGCTTCGGCAGACCATTCGCATTTCTGAATACATAATGCTCATGTAGATCGTAAAAAAATGGTTAATATTTATTCTATAGCATTTTTAAATATTAAAGTGTACCAAAGACGTACGAAAAAAAAATCTCATATTAGTTTGGAGCTGCCGATTGAGCAAAATAAACGTGACGGTGCACGTGGACTGACTGTCAGCGAGGTGCAATCTGCAAAAGTCCAAAAAATCAAGATCTTAAAGTGAAGAGCCCACCTTAATTGAATGGGTATTGCTTGTGATGTATGCTGTAATTCAGATCATATACATTAGCAATATTTCTTCAATTATGCTGCAGGAGATGGCTGAAAAACACGACATTTTGGAAAATGGTGCAAACGGATTCCTGGATTCGATTAAAAATTCATACAGCTCATATTGTTTTGCTAAAAAAGAATTACATTTAAGTAAGGTAAGATTTATTAATACCGGTAATTTGTCCATTGTTTTTTAAATGTATTTAATCTTGCAGTGCTTTTTATTTTCTTTAGTACCGCTTACTATTAATAATTTACTATATGTCGACAAGAAACTTTATAAAAATATTTTAAAGTAACAGCAAGCTTTAATCTTTATATTCTACTTTTTTAATGTGGTTCAAGTTATTTAAAGAATGTACATCTCATGGTAGGGTTCACATGCACAGGTGCAGTTTTGACAATTTATTTAAAAATGTGCTTCTGGTTACATATAATATAATTAAATGTACAAACACCAAGCTTTGACTTTCTCTGAATATTTTGTAGATTTCCATCTAAAAAAAATATAGTGTACATTATTCAGGGGTCGATCCAGGGAAAATTTGGGGCCTATTTAGGGCCCCTTCACAAAATTCTATTCCATAAAAACTTACTATTTATTATTTTGTGATGTTTTAAAATGTGTAATTTGCAAACAAGCTTGTTCACCAGAGAGGAAAACTTCAGCAAAAGAATTGTTTTTGTTTATAAATGCTTGGTTTGAATTTGATTAACTGGATATCAACTTTCGTTATAAAAATATAATAAATTTCACAAAAATAACCTTTACTTTCACAAAATGGGCCCCCAAGAAAAAAAAGTCTGCATTAACCCCTGTTATTTAACTTACAAATTGACAAGAAAAAAAATATATAAACTGAACAAAATCTGTATACTGTACAGTACATTCCTCTTTTTAACAGAAAATATTGTTCCGGATTTAAATCTGATCCAATGTGTTAATGTTTCTTTGCATTATTGTCATTAAAATCCTCAAATCTTAAATATTGTCTGAGGACCCAGGGTTTAAAAAATGGTGGCTAATATTTAATTTACAAAGTAATGCTTGTATTCTATTTATACCATGGAATGGGATTTATAATTAGAGAGTATAGCCGATTAAGTAAGTTTTAAAATGTTTATATTTGTAATATATTATTTGGTTTATTGTAATTAAACCTGTTAAAAAATTGTTTTTCCCCAATTTGAACATCAATTGAAATGATCATAGCATAAAAAAATAAATTGTTAATTGTGGTTATTTTTAGTACATTCAGTGAATAAGCTAGGGTCAGGGCTGTAGCTAGAAATAAACAATAGGGGGTGCTCAAGAAAATGCAGGGGGGGCTCATACTATTTCTCTCTCTCGTCACATGCACACACAAACACAGATATATATGATCAAAGTGTTATATAGAAAGGTAAATTAGTGCATATTCATATTGTAGGCACTATGTTTCCTATTAAATTGTTTATAATAACTTTATTTGATGCTAAGAACAGTAAAGGCTGCAGACAGGGATGTAGTGGAGGATATACAGTGAATACGCCGTATAACTTCTGGAATACCGTATACCCTCTTCTCAAAAACACTATAGCATATACTTTTTAGGGTATATCCTCTGTCTAAAGCGTATGCCTTCAGGTTTTTTTACTACTACATTACTAGCTGCTCATAATGAAAATTTTCAATAAGTAAATAAAAATCTGGCAGTTCACCTGTTTCAAAAGAGTGGTAACCTTTAATTTTTTTGTGAATATTCCCTGCCCTTAAGGATTCTAAAGTTATGTTTTTATATGATAAAAAACTTTTGAAAAATCAAGGGTGTATTTTGCATTTTAAAATTATTTTTGTGTCTAGTCAAAAGCTAAAACCACTTGTTAAATTGGCTCATTAGAATAATTTTGTTCAAACTCATTAAACTCATAACTCATTAAATTAAACTCATTAGAATAATTTTGTTTTATGCTAATAATGGAAAACGCTGCAAAAATGAAAAATTTCAGTATATAACTAATGCAAAAGTCAATGTTTGCATCAGCAACAGGTTGCTAATTCTGAATATGTGCAGATAGGATGGATGCGTGCCTATTGAAGCATTTATTTGCTGTTTTTAAACAAATACTACAATTTAGTATTTATGCAAAACTGTAAAAAGTCCTCAAAACTAAGCTCAATTTTTGAACAGGGTTTCATTTGGATTTTTGAAACAGAATTTAAATGATGGCCTTGGCAACTTTCCCAGGGAGGGGGCTCAAAAATTTTCAGGGGGTGCTTGCCCCCCCCCTAGCAACGGCCCTGGCTAGGGTATTATTTTTCCTTAATATTTACTTTTACTACCAAGATTGCTAATTCTCATTTTAACATATACATAAAGATTTTTCTCTGTATAAATTCATAAATCTGTCAAAAAAAATGTAAGGGCTACATTTTCTTCCACAAAATTTTCGATTATACGCTGTGATTATGTACTATACTGTGTAAATGTAAAGTAAATTTTTTACATGTTTTAAAAGAAAATATATAATTTGCATGATTAATTTTATGGTATGTCAGCGAAAATTTTAAAATGCGTATGGGTAGGGTTGGCAAGTTTTTGCCAAATGTGGAAAAAACCATTCTGGCAAAAATAGGTAGAGGAGATTTGTAATGAATGGGCCATTAACAAAATATGAAAAAGTGTTTGCATAAAATTATTTTAGATGCCACCAATAGATGAAGCTATTTGTTCTACCAAACTCATAAAATTTTCCATTGTTTGGGAGGACCCATTTTCTCACTAGAGTAGGATGGTCAAGAATCTGATTGAAAAGTAAATATTTTCCTTTTTTCTGTAAAATAAATAAGCTAAAAAGTATCTATTTCATTGCAGATATGTGTATTAGCAAGTATTTGCATATCTATAAACTAATTTTAGGATGTATTTAGATGTTATTTGAATTTAATGTGCTAAAAAAGCCTGAATATATTCCAGAAGTATAGGGGGGGGGGGCTGAATGGGCCACCTTTGCCCTGATCATGAAAATGTGTGTGTGTGTGTGTTTTTTTTTTTTTCTGATTCTCTTTAACATATGACACATAACTGGCTTTCATGGATTTAGATTAAATTACTGTCTAGTTAGGATAGGTTTATAGCGATGTCTAAAAAATAATTTACACATTTTCAACCTAAGAAGTATTAGTTATTTATTAGAAACATAAGTTAAATTGTATAAATGATTCAGGTGAACTGTTCATTTGTTGACCACACCTACCAGTCTTTTCACATTTGATAGAAAACTCGAATAATTGTTTATATTCTGAATCTGATGGGTAGAATAAATAATACCAGAAATTTACACAGCCAGACATTACTGGTGGAACATCACGTGCTGTTATAACCATGAAGTTTAATAATAATTTTGAAATATATAAATTTCGTTAAATCATAATGTGTATTATCTATTATTTTTATGCTTATTTTATCTTCTTTCTCTCTTATCTCATTATTTTGTTGTTTTTCTGCAACAAATATGTGATTTAATAATATCACTTTTGATTTTTAATAATTTTGATAAGCATTGTGTATTGCTTACTCTTTCAGTATACTTTTAATCATATCATGTCAAGTGCCATTCATTTTGTCATATTTGGTGAATAAAAGATTAATTCCACATTTTTTCATTGAATTCATTTAGTGGCCCATTCAACCCCATGGGTGGGGATGAATGGGCCAAATTTCTATATTTTTATTTTCTATTATCATTCATTATAAACATTTTCTAATCCAATTTTTATGACTTTTTGATAAAACCAAATAAGTAAAGTAACTGAAGAGCCAATTCTGAGCCAAAAGAATTATTAGAAAAAATTACAAAAATTAAAAAACAAAAACTGGCTTATTCATTACCACTCTCCCCTATATGTTTTATTTACGGGAATGTAATTAAGGTATTTTAACTCTTACAATATGTAACTTTAAATTTTAGAATACTCAATGCATCATTCAAACAGTAATCAGAATTCTATTAAGTTTGCATTGTTTTCAGTAAAATATATTTTAGTTTATGCTATGGGTACAGATTTTGGGAATGGGGAGAGTAAATAGCAATAAAATAACTCCCTGGTTTTGGTTTGAAGAGTCATAATTGTGGAACAACTATTTTTTATACTTCAGTTAGTCTGTAAAAAAGTCTTAAGAATTATTAGCTGCTTTGCTGAGCTACTGGAACAATAGTAATTTGAAGATACAAAGTATAATTACTATGCAATTCTTCTCCTCTCTCATGTAATAAGTTTTATCTGGTCCATGTGTTTTTTATATATAAAGTAATTTTTAAGTGCTTTTAAAAGGATTATCTCTATAAAAAAGGTAAGAAGGAAATGCAGATTGATTTGATTGTTATAAAGTTATATATATAGTAAAAGATCTTTATAACGCAAACTTAAAAACGTGAGGTTGTGCATTATATAGAATTTTTGCGTTATATAGATCACATTTCACACATCATTAAACTTACCTTATCAACATGGCCAAATATGTCTGTAACATATCAAAATATAGTATAGTATCTTTATATTTCAGTCCTTGAGACCAAGAGTTGTGCATATAATTTTTTACCTAATATAGATCATTCCATACACTGTTAAATTTACTTTGTAAACATGTTCGAAATATGCCTGGACCAAATAATTCATTATAGTACTTATTTAGAAACATTTTTATTCGAATATCATTTTTTCCGTTAAAAAGCTCTGAATTAAGGTGATTTAACAATGAACTAATGTCTCACATTTAATCCTCTAGAGATTAGCAATTTTTTACAATGTGGGAATGCAGGTGCATCTTAACTGCAAAATTCATTGTTTACATCTGAGACATTGTGCATTATATAGAGAATTACATTATATAGAATTCCATTATAAAGATCTACTGTATATATAACGTATGTATACATATATATATATATATATGTGTGTGTGTGTGTATGTTACAGGCAACTTTTAATTTAGTAATTTTGTCTTTAATAGTTACAGTGAAACCTCGTTAATAGGTCACTCGAATAAAATGTCATTCCGCATATTATGTCATGTTTAACCTCCAAAAAACACTTTTTTATTGTGCATGACTAAGATTAACAGCATTCCACATTCCCTTTCCTTATAAAAATTGTTTGACGTAGCAACAAGTTCTTTGAATGCAACAAGAATCGAAATTGTAGCTGATGTTTTGAAAGCAAAAAAAACGGACCGGCAACCGCGGATCCAAGGGGGAGGTCATAGGGGTCATGACCCCCCCCCCCCCCTCTAAACGAAAAACCTATCTACAGAACAATACAATTTTTTTTAATATAAATATGCATTAAATGTGTTTTTATTCTTTTTTCCTTTTTATCCTGCTTAAAAATTCTAATCTCTCTAATATATCACAGAAATAATTTTATATAAAAATGCATGAAAATTACAGGCATTATTGTTTAAGCACCAAAGAATCGAACATAGTTTTTTATTTTCCCATAAATGTGGTACATTCAAAAAGCGGCTTAATATGCGAACTTTGAGAAAACTTTCTGTACGACTCTTTGTTTTTATAAGTAAATGGGAAATTCTTATTTCTTGGTAACTGAATAAAACATGTAAATTTTATGCATTTACGAATATACTTGCAAATTTCATGCATTTACGAAAGAAAATTAATTCGGGTATATGTCAGAAAACAAAATATTCAATTTGGATTTAAGATATAAAAATTGTTAATGAAAACATGTGGTCCCCCCCCCCAAAAAAAAGAAAAATATATATATATATATGACCCCCCCCCCTTCTAAATGGAAGGCTGGATCCGCCTCTGCGGACTGGCAATAACATCTGACAGCGATCATGAAGAGGAACTTCCCAAACCGCTTATTGCAAAGAAAAAAGCCTTTATTGGTAAATTAAGGAGCTATATTTTGTCTTTGATTGACACACAGATAGCATCTATAATATGCTGTATTCCTAAGAGAAGATAAATTTTATTTCAGAAAACTGACATCAAACAAAAATAGGTGAGTTTTTTTGTAGGGCAGTAACAAATGGGTACATATTGAACTGTACAATTAAATATATAACTTTCCTTAATTTGCCATCCATTTTACGAATTCCAATTCTTGTTCTACCGATTTATATAATTTATAACATAAATTTAGTAATAGACATTCTTATTATATAAACATTTGGAATTTTATTTTACATTTTAATATAAACTCTGTTTAGTAAGTCATTTTTAAGTGGACCTGAGAGTGACATACTGGTTTGACTGTATAGATTTCTTGAATATATAAATTATGGATTCAAAGGTTTTTAATATCTAAAATATTATTACTATTAAAGATAAAGATGACATTATTATATTACAGGGTGTCTAACCACCTGAAAAAGTCAGGAAAATTTGAAAATTTTGAACTTTCAAGAAAAAAATAGGAAAATGTTTCTTATAAAATTAAGGATATGAAATCGTAGTGCCATTAAAATCAAACTGTGCCAGCAAAATGACCAACTCTACATATGAGCTATATGTTTAATAAACTGTATTTTATCTATTCTTTTTCTGTGTGGCATTTTTTAAATGTGGTTTTTCTTTTCTCTTTTCAGTGTCAATTTGTGCTCATCACCATTACCAGCAACTCCCAGTATATTAATTGAATGAGTATTGTCTGTGCCATATGGTTTGTTAATTCATATCATATCATTGACAATACTTTCTCGATTACACCTAATCCTTTATAAATGTTGGCTGTGGAAATGAAAAAGTAGGGAGTTTTCTCCAATGTTTAGAATTGTGAACAATGGAAGATAATATAATCTACTTCAGCATTAATTCAAGAGCTATAATTTTTTTTCAATGCTACTGTTGATTAAATAATTTCAGGTTTTATAAATTAATTTCATGACTTTTTGAGAGTATAGGTGCTTCATATAGATGTTTCATTTGTCAATAACATTTTTTCCTTTTATTATGATTTATGACTTTTCAGTTTGTAAGAGAGTTAATATTAACTGTGAGTTATTCTTAAATGAAAAGCTTATACAGACTCATTTTTAAATATCTATTTGTTTGGTTTTTATTATTTTATTTACTTATATCTCAATAAAGAATAAGCAATTAAATTATTCAGATTTCGAAGTTAGAATTAAAATTTGGCTTAATATAAAAAATATGTCTTGAAACCAGATGTATTAAAAATTAATTTTATATTGTAAATAATTGTTAAAAAGCCATTCAATAGTATTTCGTGTAAAAATGAATGTAGGAATCATAAAAAACAAAAACCTGTTGTGAATAATTAATGTTCATAATTCGTTTTTAAAAAACTGGGTATTTATCTCAGCTAGGAGATAATCGCTAAAAATGGTTGATTGCCAATCTTGTTTATTGTAACCACATACACTCAAAATTAGTAATTTGACATGTTTATTAAATACATAAAATTGTTTAAAATGGCAAATAACATGAATTTAGTAAACTTAATAAATTTTAAGTAATATAAGAAATGGTAAATAATATATCATAATTTAGTACACATTTATTAAATGCATCATATCAGGTTGGAAATTTATAGCACTATAAGTAACCAACATAATACAAAACAGTATATTTCTGCAATAGCCATGGCACCAAAAATATTGTTTTCTTGTTTTACCATGTATGAAAAAAAAATAAGGGTTGCTGTAATTAGTATTATTATTAACATGCTTGGCACAATTGTATCTGACCTGCCCCAGATAATACGAAGTGCCAATAACTGTTGTTGCTTTGTTTAGAAATAGGTATAGATTGTTTTGTTATTTTGCATATTTCACTGGTGGCTTTTAGTATACTTTTAAATAGCATTGTATTCCTGCTATCAGAGAGGGAAAAAAATCTTCATTTTTAAAGAGTAAATTGCTAGTATCAATGATTTATAAAATTATTCTATAAAAATGGCATCCAATAATGATGACTGTGTAATTATAAATTTTAATATGTATGGCATAAATTGGTTAGTTTTTTAATTCAAGCCTACTGGAATATTTTTTAACAAAACTTTAACGTATGAAAAATTATTTTGTTTAAATCACCAACAATAACAATTGCGAAGTTATTTTTAAAAATATGTAATTTTAATTAGAAACAAATTCTGCTTTTTTAGACAAGGCAATAATTGTACTTGATAGTCACTTTGTCAACATCATCAGTAATCACTACCAGAGACAGTGCAACACAGAATATTTTAATGTTTTCAGATTAATCTTAACTAATATATATATGCTGTTTAAAAGAAAAATTGTTACAATTTACTTTGTTTCTATATTTTTGTATATATTGTATTTGCTTTGCAAATGTAAAATTCCCTTATTAATAGATTTCTATTATTTATTATGATAATAGGCCAGTCTAGCATTGTTGGGGTCACCAATAAATCTTTGTTTGCTGCAAATTGACATATGTAATTCTGAAACTAAACTATTGCATAGTAATCAGTAAAGAACAGTAAAAAACTTTTGTCACCATGCATTGTAAAATGTTGCTGTGGGGCTGACAGAACCTACTTTTATCTTTGATGGGATACCAGCTCTTTGCTGCATCTAGTGAAGGAAGTTTTTTTTAAATTAACTATTGCTGTAATTTTATTTAATACTGAACTAGCTGTGTCATGACACCAACACTTACCTGCCTCTGGAATTTCAAATGTAATAAACCAGATTTTCTTTTTGGCACATGATTTTTTGGGGAAAAAAGTAACATTTATTATTCTCAGGTAATTAAGTATATTAACACCAAGAGAAAAACAGTAACTCAGGATTTTTTCTGACAACCCCCTCCCCTTCCCATGGGAGATAACTTTTAGTTTTGATTTCCTTTATATGTTTTTGTGTTTGAATATAATCTTGAACTGGAGATTCGGAAGGATGAAAAAAAAAATATTCTTTCAGTTGAATAAAGTTGTTTGAAGTTTATTTTTGGATTTTTAACATGTGTTACATTTCTGCAATGCTTTTTATGCTAATATGTTAAAAATTACCTTGCATATGCATACAGAGTTCTGACAAAAGCACTTAGTGGCTTAGTTTATTTCACTTTTACATTCTTCATTATAAAAAAATATGGCCTTCGCAGTAGACTGCAGGCACATGTTCAAAAATCTTAACCCTCTCTGGATTTGTTCTGCAGGCACTTATGTGCTGGGCAGTTCCAAATGAACCTGGTGTTCAGTGTCCCATTGTCATGGTAGTCAGCAATATAGATACAGGCTTTGCTTATCCAGCCAGTCGAATTCTTCAAAAGACCCTTAAAGTAACCCTCTAATAACCCCTCTGACAAATTCTGAGATATGATTTTACTTCTCACCTCCTTAAAAAATATTACTTAGTATATTTCCAAAAAGTCTGGCAAAAAATAAACCTAAAAATCAGTAATAACAGATATGCCAATCAATGATCTGAATCAAATGGCACTTTCACTTGGCATGTTGTAAACTGGGAGAAATAATGATTTTCAATGCTTTGTTTTTTGTTGTTGTTGTTTTGTTAAAAACTTATCTACAATTTGGCTAATATATTAACAACATTTTTATAAAGAAGTAGGAAAGAGAGGGGCTAAAGCCAGCCCCATTCAAATGAAAGCAATTTTGTAAAGTCTCATCAGCTTTTGCAAAAACTTAATTTTTATTTTCTATGTTTGATAATTCATTTGTGAAAAACAACTCTGTACATAAAGAAAAAATAAATATTGACTAAATTTCTAACATGTAAATCTTTAGATCCAAGGCCTCAATGGCAGCACTTCACTTTTTTTAAAGAAAAACTCATTTTATTTAATATTAGAAGCAGAGTTTCCCCCAGAAAGTTTTAGAAGGAGGCTGCACCCTGCCTGCCCTTTGGTTTACAAAATAGTACCTTTGTTGCCCCTCATAAAAATAATTAGCACCCTTCTTGCACCTCATTAAAAAAAGTGCCCTTTCTTCTTTTTGCATTAAAAAATTTGCTTTCTTAGTAAAAACTGACTCAATGTCTTAAAAAGAGTGCCTTGACTTTTAAATATCGAAAGTGGCTTTATAAACCAAAAGAATAACCTTTAACAATTAAAAAAGTGCCCTTAAGAATCTGAAAAGTGCCGTTGAGAATAAAAAAACTGCCCTTTTCTGACCAGCAGCACCCTGCCCTTTTTTAAACCTGGGAGGAAACTCTGTTATAAGCTTTCAACCCAGACGGGGGGGGGGGGGGTCGTGAAAATATTACTTTTTATTTGACGGGTCTTATATTTCATTTATGTTAAAATTTGGCTAGCTTCAATAATAAAATGGCCGTCTTATAATAATTGTGTATTCTTGCATAAAATTTGGGATCCTTCAATAATTAGAGCTGAAGTCATAGACATTTTAATGTGTCAAGACCTTATATTGATATTAATTTATATAAATTGGGGTGGAGGCTTAAACAAATAAATCAATCCATTTATATTTACAAAAAAAGAGCAGAGCTACATCAATTATAACCGAGTTATAATCATCTAAAATTTAGGAGGCTTTGATTAAAAAAAAAAAAAAAAATCCCTTTCTTTTATAAAATGTGTGTGTTGCATTAATCAGAGCCCAAGTTATAGTTCTTTTGTACTTATATTACAATTACATTAAAATTTGGCTGCGTTACATCAATTAAGATCTGAATTATTGCTATTTTAATTTATCGGGTCTTATATTTATTGTATACTAATACTAATATCTGAAGGGACTTTTGAAAAAAAGCCAAGAAATTTTTCTCTTGTGATGATTATGTATAAGTATTATGACATGTTGTGTTAATTAGAACCCAAGTTGCAATTGTTTTAATGTGTCAGCCCTTTATATTGTAATTAGACAAAAAGTTGGGGATTTCAACAACTAAATCCCTCCTTGTTAGGACTTCTCCTTATGTTTATTGTACAAAACATAGCAGTGCTACATCAGTTAGACTGCAAGTTATAGTCGTTCGAATATGTAGTCTTATATTTATCTTATGCTAAAATTTTAGCGTTAATTAGAGCCCAAGTTATAGCCATTTTAACATGTTGGACCCTTATATTGTAAATTACACTGAAATTGGGAGTTGCTACTTTGACAAAAAAAAATTACAAAGTTTTTCTTTATAATGATTATGTTTATAAATGTAAAATTTGGCTGTTTTACATTGATTTGGACCCAACCTATAGCCATTTTAATTTGTCAGCTTTGTATTTATTTTATATTAAAATTTCGGGGTGAAGCTTTAATAAAAAATTGACTTGAAAGTCCCTTTTTTTAATGCTTATGCATACGCTTCATTAATTCAACAAAATTATTCTAATTGGTAAATAAATCATAGGAAATAATTTTCCCATTGATTGAAAAAGTGTCCAAGTGAGGATTTGAAACCAGTACCTTGACTTAAGGGGACTCTTGAGGTACGCAGAGACACTGACAAGTTAATATTAAACCAATGGGAGGATTCTTTTTAAATTTCTCATTTGAAATTCAATATTTTTAAAAGATTATTTTTGCATAGAACAGCTGAGGTTGATCTCGTTATTAACTTTTTCGATTTTGGGTTCCAGTTTTTTTCTTTAATAAAGATACTTTCACTTTCAAAACTAGTTCTGAGAATAAAACTGCCTTTATTAAAAAATCTGCAACCAAAATCGAAAAAGTAAAAAAAAAAGATTGACCTATGCAAAAAAAAAAAAAAAAAAAAAAAAAAATTCAAATGAGAAATTTGGAAAGAACCCTCCCAAGGTTTAACATTAGTTTGTGAGTGTCTTTGCATGACTGGAGAGTCCCTTTAAGCTGCAATGCTCTATTAACTGAGCTATCTTGGACAAATTTGGAGAACACAATTCACTCAGACAACCTTTTGATAACATCTAGTCTGTTATCTGAAACAGTTCAACAGAATAAATCACAGTTAATGGATTTCCAAGTAAACACTGGATGTGTAATTACATTTCATTAAATCAACTCAATTATTCTAATTGGAAAATAAGTCATAGGAGTTGTAATTTTTCAACTGAGTGAAAAAATATCTAGGCAAGGATTTGTACTGATTAGACGAATCAGGTTAGATTAATGAACTGTAATTATGTATCCAACATTTACTTGTAGTTCCATTGTCGGCAATTTATTCTATTGAACTGTTTCAGATAATAACAGAGCTGATGTCATTAACAAAAAGTTACCTGAGTGAATTGTATCCTCTTGATTTGTGCAGAATAGCTCAATTGGTAAAGCATTTCCGCTTTAGCCAGGTCCTGGGTTTAAATCCTGGCCTGGACACTTTTTCATTAAGTTGGGAAACTACAACTCCTATGATTTATTTAAGAATTAGAATGGTTTTGTTGAATTAATTAAATGTAATTAGATATTCAATGTTTACTAGGAGTTTCATTAACTGTGAGGTATTCTGTTGAAATGTTTCAGATAACAGACCACATATTATCAAAAGGTCTGGGTGAATTGTATTCTCCAGATTTGTTAGCTCAGTTGGTAGAGTGATGGATGCTTAAGCCTAGGTCAAAGGTTTAAATCCCGGCCTGGACACTTTTTTACTCAGTTGGAAAATTGCAACTCCTATGATTAATTTACCAATTAAAATAATTGTGTTCATCTAATAAAATGTAATTACGTATTCAACATTTACTTGGAATTACATTGAATTATTTCAGATAACAGACCACATGTTATTATCAAAAGGTTGTCTGAGTGAATTGTGTCTACCCAATTTGTCCAGGATAGCTCAGTTGATTGGTATAGTGTTGGCAACTTAAGCCAAGGTCCTGGCTTCAAATTCTGGCCTGGATATTTTTTCACTCGGTTGGAAAATTACAACTCCTATCATTATGTATACTTGTATAAATTTTGCCCTTGTTACATTAATTAAAGCGAAATTTTAGCCCTGTTAAGGTGTTATGTCTTTCTATTATAACTACAATAAAATTTGGGCAGGTTTCCACAAAAATAACTCTTTTTTTTTTTTTTCATGATTATGTATAACCATACAAATAAATGGCAGGTCTTCATCAAGTAGAGCCTCAGTTTATAATTTGAATATATTTCTCCTTATATTTATTTTATACTAAAATTTACAGATTGCTCTGATAAAAAAAAAAAAAAAAACTCTTATAATGATTATGTATACTCAAATAAAATTTAGGTGCAATGTTGAATTCAGATGTTTTTCTTCAGGGGATGCATTTTGCAGCTGGAAAAAACATTATGTAATTCAGCGATGAAAATTGTATGTTTGAACCATTATCAGATACAAAATCTCAAATCATCTCGTGTGCGGGGTCTGTAACAAAAATCGAAAAAGTAAAAACTAACAACATTACATTGACGTCAGCTATCCTATGCAAAAAAAAAATAATTTTAAAATGCGAGCGATAAATCGCGAAAGAACCTTCCCATACACTTAACATTAGCTTGAGCGTTTTTCCGCATGACTGATGTAGGCTCTTAACTGCATACTACAGATCAGTTTAAACCACGTGATCCAACCAGTCGAAATTGTTAATTAATCAGCCTGTATTATCGCCCAACCAATCAAAATCCACAAAAACCGATGGGCAAACAAAATTGCCATCTGGTTGTTAAAGTGATTGCTAGCGAGGCTAACGAAAAAGAAAAGCTGCCGCGGTGCTTTACGCGTATCTTTTTTTACAGACCGCCGGAGTCACGTGATGCTCAAATGCACCAATGCAGTTGTACAAAAAGATCATCACGTCACTCTAGCGGTCTGTAAAAAAAGATAAGTGGAATGCACTGCGGTAGCCTGTCTTTTTCGTTAGCCTCGGTTGCTAGGGTGTGACGTCAGTTAAAACTGAATCACTGAGTGCGTTCAGCAGACCTAACCAATGTGACCGGTTACTTACAGGGGCGGTAAGTAACCGGTTTCTAACTGGACGAACTGGTATTATTTACTAGCAGCGCTATCTGTATTACATCATCGTAATTATAGTCGCCAATTCCTTTGAGATAAATTTTCATGTAACCAATCACGTGACCCACCTAACCAAGATTTTTTTTTCGATTAGTTCGGTCCTTTACCGGTTACTTCCGCTGAACGACGTTGGTTGCGTATCGGTTAGCAGCACTGAACGCCTTGGTAACTAACCGACCTTACCGATTACATACCGGTGACATTGCTGGACGCGAACAAAATGTTGCATTCCATATTTTTTACGAAAAAAGAAATATTGAACTTATTAGTCATGATTACATATGTACAAATGGAAACTTTTGAAAAGCGAAGACATTTTATTTAAAAGTGTAATAGACGCTTTCAGTGTGACGTCAGTCATGACGTTTTGCTTGGATACTGACTCCAAACAAACGGTTGCTATGTGTCATTTCTTATTAAATTTAAATCGTAGAAAATATTACCACTGCATATAATGTATTAAAACGCTTTGCCGTGAGATATAATCATAAGATTTAGGTATAATATACAAACATAATAGAAAATACAACATAGCAACTATTTGTTTGGAGTCAGTTTCCAAGCAAAACGTCATCATTGACGTCACGACTGAAAGCGTCTATTCATAAAATATTTGAACGCTATATGTTTTAGGCTACAACTTCTAAATTCTTTTAAAAGATGCACAAAGGTCAGTTCAAAAAACAAATGAGAGTTTAAATAACAAACTCTCAACATTTGAGAGAGTACTTGTTCTTGCCATGCCACCAATCTGCACACAAGTGTTTTACTACAAAATCGTCTCAATCAAATCGATTTTCTTTCCTGTATGTGGTTACTCTCACATAGAGATACTCTAGAAACAGGGTGCCTCGATATGAGAGTGGCGACATACGGGGTATACACATTTGATTGGATTCTGGACAAAATCGAATCTCCAAGCATTTTGGACAGACCGCCATTATCGCCAAGCTAACCTAAATGTCATACCAGGGAGATAGAGAGAAGGAGAACAAAGATAATGTTTCTACTTATGGAACTGAAAGCGGTACCTAGTATGGCGGCGTTTCTGGTCTTTTGGGCCTTTAGGAAGTGTAGCGCCCTCTATCTCTTTACCATGCTCGAAACCAAAATGCAGGAAGAGCAGACGACAATTTGTCATGTTTGACAGGTCACATGACCGGCCTTTGGGAGCACCAGCGCCACAAACTGGGTATTAATTCCCGGTCCATGTTGTGATCTTGAAAGCCTATCTTCACTGTTCTCCTTCTTATTTCTATCTCCATGCGTCATACCTTGGTCATCGTGGCTAACGAAAAAGACAGGCTGCCGCGGTGCACAAAGCTTTGTGCCAATCGCCGTGTAAAGATCATCCACGCCGTGTGACGCTTTAAAAGTCATGAACCGGCCACGTATACCGTAGGTCGCCATCGAACTCGTCCAGGCGAGGCTAACGAAAAAGAAAGGCTACCGCGGTGCTTTACGCGTATCTTTTTTTAGAGACCGCGAAAGTCACGTGATGCTCGAATCCACCAATGCAGGTGTACGGAAAGAGCATCACGTCACTCTAGCGGTCTGTAAAAAAAGATAAGTGGAATGCACCGCGGTAGCCTGTCTCTTTCGTTAGCCTCGAGGAAAAGGCATCTGACATCACTGTTGGTTCAATTACGGTTGGTTAGCAAAGAAAACCTGTTTGTTCGTTTTGACTCCTACTATACACATGAAATGGGGAAATTTGATTGGTCTACGTTGAACTGGTCTGTAATATCATTGGCCTATGTCGTCATGACGATTCCTGCAATGATAGCTATGACAAAAATGAAGTGGTAGATTGGTCGATGGAACAGTTTGTTTGTAAACATGCCCTTTCCTTATTAACAAGTTCTTGTTCTTGAAATAGAATATGCATAGTTTGGACAAACGCGTATGTCTATGCAGAATCTCAGCATCATATGGCGCCACTCTCATATAGAGGTACACTACAATACACCGCTAGGGTCGCGTGGTATCACGTGACTCAAGAAGTCTGAAAAACAACTGTAACGCAATTACAGCACACAAAAAACACTGACGCAAATGGCGAATTCTCAGCCTGTGCTTAGGCTTAGATACAGCGCCTAGAATACATAGTGTGGAAACCGGCTATCCTTGTAATGCTTTAAAAAGTGCTAAAAAGTTGTAGCATATAAATGTGCAACGGTGCTCCGACGATAATAAGCTCTAATAGCATTGTATGGACCCTATTCTCCGTTTGGGTTCGAGGCTACAATTTCCGAAATGTTTCCCCAAAGCGAGGCTAACGAAAAAGACAGGCTACCGCGGTGCGTTCCACTTATCTTTTTCTCGGTGATTCTGACCCGACCCTTTCAGTAGGGGAGGTGACCGGAAGCCGAGCATTGCGCGGAAGCTTCGTCGGGTTTCTCCGAATCGGCCCGTTCAATCGGGAAGAAGACCGGGTGCCCGACGCATGAAGCTGAAGTCGACACGAGGGGAGCAGTAGCCGACGAATCCGATTCCTTGCCGTGGTGGGACGGCTTAAAGGCGGTGTCTGTCTAGCCGGAGTGCGACTCCCTCATCCATATTGGTGCGGTCTTCGTGTTCCAGGAGGAAGGCCGATGCCGTCTCTTGAGAGTCCTATGTGTAGAACAACCCGTATCGTAGTCGCCGAGAGGCCTCAGGTTCACGGGAGGCCAAAAGGCTCGTTCCACGGGACACTCGGGACGACAGAGGTGGCGAAAGGACATCGCGTAGACCAATCCCTCGTGCCCGGAGCATAGAGCTGCCGGGGGGTGACGCGAGGGCAAAGGTTGACTAAATCGGATCGGGCGGTTGCAAACTTTGTCTATGAGGAGACGAGAGCACAGGCAGGATCTGTTGAGCATGACACGCATGGTTCCTAGTGAAGAACTTCGCGACCGAAGCAGGTGTGGGACCCTGTAGGCCGCCTTGCGAGTCCTCTGCGGCAGGATCAGTTGGGAGTCGCCTTCGAAGCCTGGTTCGAGATTGCCCGGCCAGAACGAGCAACGACACGGGAGCACGGCCTCAGCCTGCGATAAGTGTCTTGCAAGGTTTCTGGGCGGGGGGGACCTTTCTCGAGATAGGGCCACGGAGTGCGGACCGGAGGCTCGTCGGTAAAACGGCGATGTCTGGGCTCGAAATCAAATCATGGGCCGAAACCTAGTCCAGCACGTCTTCTGTGCAGCCAGGAACTTCCACGTCTGGCGGGCGGACGAGTGGCTCGCCTCCTAAGCTTCAACCAACACTAACCTCGATCGGGCCCGCCTCTTTGGCGCGTTTGGAGGAGCTTTCCGCGACCTCCAGAGTCCGATAGCGGCCTCTTGATTCCTTCTTGTTGTGTTTTTAAATTTTTAATTTGTTTGTGCATGTTTATTGTGATATGTGTTTCTGTGATAAGCCATACTCGGTGTGGCGGGAGTCCCATGATAGGGATTCAGTCGCTGGTTTACCGTCTAGTTTCGCCTAGTTCGGGTTCAAACTCGCGCCGTCCACCGAGGGCAACCGAGCCGAGTCTCGTCTATGAGACAGAGACCGATTTTCCCCGTGGTCTCGGGTCGGCCAGGGGCACCTTCCGACACACGTAGTGTCGCCCGCGGAAGATGAGACAAGTGGCTTGTTCTTCCATACATTTCATGATCGGACTCCGCGGGAAAGCAAGGGCCGTAGGGATGCCGGACATCAGGTGGATGACCCGACTCCCTTATGGGTGTTCGGCGATGAAGCCGTTCGACAGTCTCTACGGTTCATCAGGTGTCATGTGGGGAAGTCTCCTTTGATGGTGGGTACTTCCGCAGAATCGTAACGACCTCTGTCGTCGACACTGGGGCAAAAGATGAAGAGGCGTCGATGGAACGCGATCCCTCTGCATCGATCGTAGCGACCTGGTGAGACAAAGTCATGGTCTGCGTTAAAAATCCCTCAGGATTTGGGCACGATGAGGAGCGGGCTCGTCCGGCGCGGTGAGGGCGCCGGTGGCGCTTGTTAGTTTTATCTTTTTTTACAGACCGCTAGAGTGACGTGATGCTCTTTTCGTACACCTGCATTGGTGGATTCGAGCCTCACGTGATTCCCGCGGTCTGTAAAAAAAGATACGCGTAAAGCACCGCGGTAGCCTTTCTTTTTCGCTAGCCTCGTCCCCAAAGCACGTGACTCAACATCACGAAAATCTGGTCCGTTGCTGCTCTATGACATGTAGGATTGCGTTGCAAACGAGTAGTTGCATAATAAAGGACTACAATGTGGGCAATGTTTCCCCAAAGCACGTGACTCTGACGTCAGTAGGAATAGGGCGAGGCTAACGAAAAAGAAAGGCTACCGCGGTGCTTTACGCGTATCTTTTTTTACAGACCGCGAGAGTCACGTGATGCTCGAATCCACCAATCCTGGTGTACGGAAAGAGCATCACGTCACTCTAGCGGTCTGTAAAAAACGATAAGTGGAATGCACCGCGGTAGCCTGTCTCTTTCGTTAGCCTCGGAATAGGGTACATTAAGCTGCTTTCTGTATTATATAAGCTAGCAGATGGCGCTGCGATCCAATCGTTATCTTTTCAGCAACGTTGTACATTTATTGGATTCAATTTTTTAGTACTATTTTGTAGCAGATTTCCACACTATGTATTCTAGGCGCTGCAGCTTAGACAGTTGTTTTTGTCCAAACTATGGCAAAACTACATTCTAGACTTCACGATACTCGCCTCGACGAATGAGAAAATTTAAGAAGCATTAGCTTGGTGATAATGTCAAGCTCTCTAAGATGCTTGGTGATTCGTTTTAGTCCAGAATCGTCTCACAACATCAAATTTTATATACAGTGTGCCCGCTAAAGTCCGTTGTCACTCCAATAATTTCTGAACGGCAAGAGCTATAGTCATAAAAGTGGGGTCTAGGTATAGTAAAGATTCCATGCGCTACTCAAGGAAACCACTTACAGCGCCACCTGGTGGCTAAATTTGGAGTTAGCGTTCTTATTTCAAAAACGGTACGAGATACGGGAAAAAAGTCAATTACAAAGTTGTTCAGCGTCATCGATTTATTACAAACAAATCTTGCTCGCAAAAATGATTCAAATGGTAAGCACAAAGCGCTCATGAGTTTGATCGCGTTGTACAAAACTGCACTTATCGGACATGAGGTTCATATATCTGTGCTACTCAAAATGGTGTCCTTGAGCAACAATACAACTCTGGACACGGGATTGAACTTCCCGCTTCACATTGTACAACATGGCAGGTGACATGCTGGCACAAGCATCCATAATATGGTTTCGAAGCTCCTGCAATGTTAGTGGACGTGTTGCATACTCTCGCTGTTTCATGTATCCACACCATTTATACAAAATGGAAAAAAATACTTTTTCACGGTATGGGATATTAAGATTTATTTATCTAAAGATGAATACTGTATATCTACTCACAATTGAAACTCTGGAGTGTGACCTTTTCTCATTTTTTCCGCATTATGTCGCGTTATAATTTTGGGAGTTTCGAACCAAATAAATTTGCATTTTATGCCTTCTACTTTTAACATTACTTACTTTACGGAAGGTGTCTTCTCTTATTAAATCTATGATGCTGAACAACTTTGCAATTGACTTTTTCCCCGTATCCTTTACTGTTTTTGAAATAAGAACGCTAACTCCTAATTTAGCCACCAGGTGGCGCTGTAAGCTGTTTCCTTGCGTAGCGCAGGGCAACTTTATTGTAAATAAACCCCACTTTTATGACTAAGCTCTTGCCCTTCAGAAATTATTGGGGTGACAATTGACTTTAGCGGGCACACTGTATAGAGGCACCTTTAGTCTCACTCATATAATTGAACTAGTCCAGGCGAGTATTGCTAAGTTCTGGAATGTAGGTAGGTTTGCCATAGTTTGGACAAACATGTCTGTCTAAGCACAGTCTGATCATCGTATGCGGCTTGTCTAGGCTCTCGGCATAGGCTCTCGGTTAGTCTAGGCATAAAGGCACTCTAGGCTGAACTTTTCACATTGTTTCTCGGATTGCTACTCTATTCGCATGGGATCACTTGATACTGGCTCGGTGGAGTTTTTAGTTTTACAAAATGCAGGCCTGAATATCACAGGGACATGTGTCCCGAGGCCACATTTTCAGGCGACTTCAAAATATATTTTCTCCACTCTCTGTTACAAATTAATACAAATTTCCTTTTATAGATCACATAAAAAATTAATTTTTACCATTCATGCAAACAAAACTATTGCAATGTTCTTCAGTGACGACAATAAAATGCAATGTATATTTCGAAATTCAGAGAAGAATAGATATTACACCAAACATGTTTCATTCAGTCCCTTAAGTTTAGAGTTTTACTTACTGTAAATAGCATTATAGTACAGAAGATATTACAGTCCCATAAATTTTGAAACAGATGTGTTACACTCACGCACAGAAGTTTGGCGACTTTTTGATTGGCGCGATTTTCAAGCCCGTGCCAAACCAAATAACTTAATACAATAGCCAAGTTACCAGTAAATGTAAAAATCTCCAAAATTTGGCGACTTTTTTCCTTTTTATAAAAAAAACGGTGCGTGAGTGTACAACATCATCGCCAATTTTTTTACATTTTTACATGTGTCTATAATGTATTTTTCTTTTAAAAAGCTAGGGTTAAAATTTTGAGCTGCACATAAAGCAATTTATCATGTTTATAATACAATTTTTTGAGAAAGGGGAGCTCCGAGTGTGGTGGTTGGACGATAGTTCCTTTTTTTTACAGTGGAATCTTGTTAATATTCCAAATAATATATATATTTTGGCTTGTGATCAAAAGCATATAGTGAGTACAGTGTTGTTATGGCCGCAAAAGACCACTTCGACATGACATTAATTATTAAAACAAAGATTTATTAAATAAATTATTCATGCAAATTTATAATCAAGAACAATGAAGATAAAAGTAAAAATTGTTACCTGTAGTCATCTAAAAGAAATAAGATAAAGAGAAAGTGAAAGAATTTGCACTGCAAATTTTCATCTTTGAGTAAAATCTTTATTCATAAAGAGATTTTCTTCTAAAAAATATTACTAAATGGATGATCATTTTTATAGCTACATTTCTTTTAGCACAAATAATCGATACTTTTTTTTTTAACCTTCCCTCAGGGAGTTCGGAGGCAACCATGTTAAAAAAATATATTTTCTACGACTTGTCATCAACCAAATACAGAACATCACATTATTTGAAACAGAACAAAATTAGTTATCCGCATACAGGACCAGTAGGATCACAAATAAGAACCGCTCATCGCGTCTCCATTGTGGAACTGCAAAAACCTTTGCCGTACTTAGAAGATATTGTATAGGCCGTCAACTATCACATTCTAAAAAAAAGAAATATTTTCTTCATATCGTACTTTAGATGTACGCATTTTGTACATTTTTCACAGCAGCAAGCCAAGCGATCACCTTACACTCTTATGGCAAACGTCTCAGTGTCTGTGTGTGAGCGCGCAGATTCAGCATTGACTGGGAACGGAGGGGAGGGGGTGCCAAAAATTGAAAAACGCCAATCGGCAGAGATAAAAAAATACGTATTAGAAACATTTGAATTTGATTGGCGAGGGGCGGAGCTTAGAACAGGAAGTGAGCATAGGCAAAGAATGTTATCGAAGCATCTAGTAGAATCCAATACCGGAAGTACAGAGGTAACAATCACTATCATTTTTTTTAAAAAGCGAAATGTTATGAAAGAAAGAAAAGTTTACAGGGGAAGTGATAAAAAGAAAATAATTAAAATACTTTTGAATGTGAATTTTAAAATTAAATGAATAAGGACTAATAAAATATTTCTTAAATTGAATTAAAAAAATGGCAGTGGTTGTAAGAACCACAACACCGAGCTCCAACGCTATCTATATGGCCCGGTTCCACTTAAGCTCGTATTCACAGTCAACCTCAACCTACAAAACCTGTGTCGAACGCTCAAATAGCATCCATCATTAATCTGATTGGACATTGGCCGCAATCAGGTCTAATCAGGTTAATCGGGAATTTCAATTAGGCATTCGACCGAGGTTTTCTAGGTTGAGGTAGATGGTGAATATATAAGCATTAGGGTTGATCAGGCTATGACCAAATGCATCCAGACCGCTTCCTTCTACAATGGATGGATAGAGTGATATCGCTAGTGAGCACAGAAGAATGCGGAGAGTTTCTTTTAGAGCGCATAGAACCCCCTTGTCGATGTGTAATGAAAAAACAAAATTGACAAGATCCACTTCACTGATAAAACATTTAAATGTGACCAGTTGACGAGCTAGAAACAACGTTTATGTTGAGAACAAGTACGTAGAGTGCCTCCGTATGAGACTGGTGATATATGGGGAAATACAAATTGATTGATCGGGATGATTTTGCGCAAAATCGATCAAGAAGCAACTTGGTGACTCTGCCATTATCGCCAACTAATATTTGTCGACTTCTCTCATTCGTCTAATGGATCAATTTCATTTGACACCATAGCCTAGAAACTATAGTTGCTACAGCATTTAACTTAGCAATCCCTGGGCATTTTGCTACCCCACTAGCTTTTGTTGATTTTGATTGGTTGTATGCAAATTGGAGAATTGTGGTCACGTGTTTGAAATTGACCTGACGAACTCGTCCATGCGAGTATTACCAAACTATGGAATCTAAGTTTGTTATATTGTGGACAAAATATCTAGTCTGAGCATGTACATATTGCTGCTCTCTTATAAAGACACCCTACCTTTAAAGTACCAGGAACTTATGAAACGTTTAATTTTGAAAGGTCTGTGTTTATCGGTCGTAAGTCGCCACTCTCTTATAGCGAGACCAACGATACCAATCCATCGTTTTGTGCCAATCGGCGTGTAAAGATTATCCAACTCGTGTGAGGTTTTAAAAGTCAGGAACTGGCCGTGTATTTCGTTGGTCGCGCTTAAGGCTCCTACAATCCGGGCTGACTCACGACGCCATTTAATTGCCCGTAGGAGAAGAACGATTGGCCATGTCCATGGGCAACAAAATGACTGATGATTCAACTTGTGTTATCGCGACTTACGTTATACACGGCCAGTTCGTGACATTTAAAAGTCACACTCAGTGATCATCTTTACACGGCGATTGTTACAAAGCGGCACGCCCACCATTTTGTACCAATCGCCGTGTAAAGATGATCCACACCGTATGACGTTTTAACCCTAACAGTCTTGCAAAAGGGCAAATCTGTAATTTTTTTCTCTGCATTTTGTTTTAAATGCTAAGAAAAACTAATTTTTCAGCATTGAATATAAAACAAGTTAATTGATTATTATTCATTGCTCAACCCATTAAAAATGCATTAAATCAATAGAATTTTATTACTTTAAATAATGCTTATATTGCAATGAAGCCTGGAACTTAGTGAACGTATTAACACGGGCTTGTCAATGAGAGGGTTGTTAAAAATCATGAACCGGCCACGTATAACGTAGGTCACGATCGAACTCGTCCAGGTGAATATTAACAAGTTCTTGTTATTGAAATAGAATATGTCTAGCTTTGCCATAATTTGGACAAACGCGTTTGTCTAAGCAGAATCTCAGCATCGTATGGCGCCACTCTCATATAGAGACACACTTCATTAGACGGCTAAAGTTACGTGGTATCACGTGACTCAAACGGTCTTAAAAAAATTTATAACGCAATTACACCAAACAAAAACCACTGACGCACGCTCATACTGTGCTTAGGCTTAGACAGATGTTTTTGTCCGAACTATGGCAAAACTACATGGTCTTTATCCACGAGTGGCAACAGCCACGCCTCTTCGGGTATTTGCCCTCCGAAAAAGACTGTTTATTGGAGGCAGGAGAAGCAGTGTTAAAATGCTCTTCACACCTATTGCTGTTTTTCTTCTATATACCCGCAGATGACGTGACAAGGGTGAAGTCCATTCCAGACTTCACGATACTAGTCTTGACGAGTGAGACAATTTAAGAAGCATTAACTTGGCTATAATGCAGCCATACTCAACCTGCGGCCCGCGGGCCGCATGTGGCCCGGCGACTTTTGTGTGCGGCCCGAGGCACATAGTCATTAACCCATATTTATAAAATTAACTGAGGTGTGCATAAAATGTATTTAAGATCTTCACTGTTGTTTTATATTTTTTCATAAGAAAACGATATCTGTCCTGTCATTTCTAATTAATTTTAAATTACTATGTTAAAACATCTTAAATGCAGTTTCCTTAGCCAAAAGTTCTTTTTGCATGTTAGTCCTATTTGTGTTACATTACAGTGATGTATACATTTCTTAATCTTCAACATTAATCCAATTAACTATTCTAAATTAGGTAAATGTGCAGCATATATTTCTAAACTGTAAAAAAAAACAACTAATAAATAAAAAGTTTTTGAATTGAGCAAAATACTGATAGAAAAGATAGATAGATAAGTAAATCTCCCACTTTTTCCTTTAGAACTTGTATATTCTGCATTGTTATATTATTTGGTTTTACGGCTATGGCCCTGTATATAGCTAATACTTCTTTTTAGGGTTGAACGTTAGTCGCAGAAATAACTGGCATCAAACAATTTGTACACCATTATTTCAAACTTCGTGGCTTATTTCTACAACATTTGCAGTAAAAATATACTACTTATAGTTTATTGTTTGGAAAAAGTGATGTTAAAATGTTTTGAGAACATTTCTTCCGCGAAAAACGTTCAACTCTACTGATAATACTAATTTTATTATATTGCTTTGTTATACTACCTATATTATCTTACTATTTTATTTACCCTTTTTTAAGTTTGTTGCGGCCCGCGTAACATCGCAAACCTTTGTTTGTGACCCGCGAGAAAAAAAGGTTGAGTATGGCTGCTATAATGTCAAGCTCTCTAAAATGCTTGTGATTCGTTTTAGTCCAGAATCGTCTCACCGCATCAATTTTTATATATCGAGGCACCTTTAGTCTCACTCATATAATTGAACTCGACCAGGCGAGTATCGCTAAGTTCTGGAATGTCGGTTTACCATAGTTTGGACAAACGCGTCTGTTTAAGTACAGTTTGATCTATGTCACCAGTTTCATATAAAGGCACTCTAAGCTGAACTTCACATGGTTTCTTGTTTTGCTACACAAACCGCATGGGATCATTTGATGTTGGCTCGGTGAGCTGCTGGTCTGGCGTTTGTTTTATCAAATGCAGGGCCTGAATATCACAGAGGCACACCAGGCATGTGCCCCGAGCTACATTTTCAGGCGACTCCAAAATATATTTTCTACACCCTCTGATACAAATTTCATTTTATAGGTCACAGAAAAAATTAATTTTTACCATTCATTCAAACAAAACTATTGCAATGTTCTTCAGTGACGACAATAAAATGCAATGTAAATTTCGAAATTCAGAGAACAGATATTATAGACCGGGAGGCGACAGCACAAACAATCACCTCATCGAGTTCACGGCTGAAATTCCAGAATTAGTTAAAACTCGATTCGCATATTAAAACGCAATCGGTCTGCCAAGTCATATCTTGGTGGAAAACACCTTAAAACCTGATTTTAGCGGTTGATTTGTAGGTTTACCATTGTGTTTTCCTGCACCCAAAAGTATGAAAATGTGGAGGACTGGGAGCAGGAACACACAGTGTTAAAAATCTTCAGTTTTTGCTGCAGACACACTCCACCGCTTTTAGAGAAAACGGTTACTTTACTATATTATGAAGCATTTTCATTGGTCAAAATAGGGATATTCTATAGGGAAGTTGCAATCAGCTGATCAACCATTGTACTTCAATTGGAGGTCAGGGTAGTTAAACCAATCAGAGCTGCCTATTTTAACCACGAGGCTACCGCGGTGCTTTACGCGTATCTTTTTTTACAGACCGCGGGAGTCACGTGTTTCTCGAATCCACCAATGCAGGTGTACGAAAAGAGCAGCACGTCACTCTAGCGGTCTGTAAAAAAAAAGATAAGTGGAATGCACCGCGGTAGCCTGTCTGTTTCGTTAGCCTCGCGTGCGAACCAAGTGACGTCAGCTGTCCTTTCCTTATACTTATGTATAACGTAGGTCGCGCTTATAGTGTGACGTCAATCATGACGTTTAGCTTGAAAACTGACTCAAAAGAAACGGTTGCTACGTTGTATTCTCTTTATCATTTGTATATTATAGCTATATCTCACAGCTAAATGTTTTAATACTTTATAAACAGTCGTAACATTTCCTATGATTTATATTAAATAAGAAATGAAACATTGCAACCATTTGTTTGGAGTCATTTTCCAAGCAAAACGTCACGACTGAAAGCCCCTATTTACAAAGATAGATTGCATTTATTGTTCACTGCATTATCAAATGTTCTCAATACTGGAAATTACAGTATTGCAAACGTTTGATATCGCAGTAGGCTATCTTATATTAAAATAATTGATATGTTCCTGTAAAAGAATTCACACACGATACGATAACTACTCTGAGATTAAAACCTTCTCTAATGTACTAAAACTGTAGTGTAAAAAGTTACATTCAAATAACGATATTTTGACACTATTTATTGATATTTTGACACTAAATAAACCCTCCGTAAATGGAACCTGTTTATAATGGAATTATGTTTTATGGTAAAAATTGTATTGTCCCGACATTATGAATACTATACAATTAACCTTTCACAGGTTTTACTGTATAAGTTCTTTTTTTTTTACCTATTTAAAAACCTGCTAATACGAAATCACAAGGGACAGGAGAAAAATCTCGTTTTTAAGGTCTTTCATTTTAGTAGGTATGTATGGTAGTCCTAATGTAGAGACAATGAATTTTATATGTTTAAGACAGGATTTCATATTCATACAATGTAGTATATTTTTGTGTCCCAATTTAGAAGCCACTGTCTCATGTTTTGTGAGATTGTACCTGGCAACACTATGTGGTGTTCTATTAACTGAAAAACTAAGAAAAGCTTTTATTATTATTACTATTAAGCATAAAAGTTTGCATTAAACATTAATTTTTAGTGAAATTATTTTCATTAATGTTCCAAAATTTTAAATTCCCTTAAAATACAACTTTTATTTTTTATAAAAATTGTGACAGAAAAGCAATAATTTTATTTAAAAAAACCTGATATCAGCAACTTATTTATATCCTGTTTTTTTTCAGACCTTTTTTTTTGCATTTCACTGAGACCACTTAGGAGGGGGAAGGGAGCTGTAACCCCATAACTCCCTTCTTTAGGTAGAGTATGCTGTAGTATCACTGTGCACTAATATGGGACTATCTAGAATAGTTAGTCTCTTGTATGATAAATAAAAAATTAAAAAAGAAAAATTAGCACTTTTTCATTTCACTGCGATCGTTTCAGAAGGGCGGGAGGTCGTAATCCTATCAGCACCCACTCCCTCTTTATGTATGCGGTGGGGTCACTGTAAACTAATATGGGATTGATGAGAATGGCTAATTCATAGTGCTGGAGTCGTAAAACAAAAGTGCCAGGGGGTATATGCTATAGGCTAAGGGTATACACTAGAGAGTACATGCTTTAGCATTGCTTGAGAAAATCACTGTATACGTAAAAAATCCAGAAGATATATTGCGTATACCACTGTATACCCTTCATTACATCCATGCTAACTCATAGTATTATGACAGAAAAAATTACAAATTTAACTCAAAAATAAACAAAAAATCAACACTTTTTTAATTTTATTGCGACCATTTCGCAGATGGAAGGGGTTATCTCATCAGCACCTTTCCTCCTTTTTGGGTATGTTGTGGTGTTACTGCACAGATATAGGAGTAATGAGAATGGTTAGTCCGTTGTTGTTGTAGTTGTATGACAGAAAAAGAATTATAAATATACCTTGAAAAGCAAAAAACAAAATCAACCATTTTTTTCATTTCATTGCAAGCATTTCGGAGAGAGAAGGAGCGTGATAACCACATCAATCCTTTTCCTCCTCTTTGGGTATGCTGTAGTGTCACTGTACACTAATATGGGACTAAACAGATAGACTAGTGCATTGTATGAAAAAAAATTAAATTTACAAATTTATCAAAAAAAAAGTAAAAAAAAAATCATTCTATTAATTTACATTTCTACTTTAGATAGACTATTTTGGGGAGAAGGGTTGGTAGCTGTAACCTTATCAGCTTTTTTGGGTTTGCTGTGGTGTGACTGTGCACTATTAAGGGAATAACGAGTATGACTTTAACCGCATCAGCTCCCCTTCGCCGTATTTGGGTATACTGTAGTATCACTGTACACTAATATGGGATTAACAGAGTGGCTAATCCATTGTATCATAGAAAAAAATTTAATCTCTAAAAAAAGAAAAAAAATTAGCACTCTATTGATTTCTCTCTTGACTATTTCGGAGGAGGCTGTAGCCCCATCATCCCACCCCTTGGGTATGCCCATGGTTATATTTCTACAATACATTCTTTCAAAGTAGCTGTTGAATAACTGTTACTATTCTTTATTTTCTTTTAGCTGCAATTTGTATGCTTAATTTATAGAATTATAAGGAATCAAGAAATTACTAATTACTATTTTACTTAAAGAAATTTATTGATTGTTTTATTTAACCCTATCACTATGTCCTATCAAAACATGCCCTGTTGTTGCCCAGGACAAATATGCTATCTATTTTTCAAATTAAAACAAAACGAGTACCACTTATATTTGTACAGTTTAAGTTTTACTGTGTGTTACAAACATTATGATATGAGATGTCACCGGCTGAGACTACTTAGTGAGTGATAGATTTTTTTAACAACTTGTTGAAAGTGCTTGGGGTCCGTGTGGACCCCAGGACATAGTGATAGGGTTAAAAGAAAAATAATTTGACTACCGAAAGAAAATTTTATGACATAATTGCCGAGACGTCAATGAGGTAATAAATGTTTGAAATGCATTTTAATAATATAATAACATTTGAATATGAAATGAGTTATTGTGGTGAACAACAACAACAACAAAAAATTTATTTTTATTTTGGATCCAGAACGGATGTATAGTTATACTTTCTGTATTTTGTTGAAAGATTTTTTGTAGCTGGAGAAAAAGTAAATATTAACTTTTGTATTTATTATAACAAAGTTTTATTGCATTTTATTTTGTTGTTTTATTCAAAAGAAATACAACATTAAAAGGTGATATACAAATAAGTATAATCAAAAGTTCTTATAAAAATAGTTTTCTATTCAATTTATATACAATTAAGTTTTATTTTAACTATGATAAATGCATTTTAAATATGATATTCCTGAAAAGACTATAAAAAATAATAAAAGTAACCAAAATAGTGATAAGAAGACTGTGAAATATGAAGGGTGTTTCAAGGTGTTTGATGAGATTTTTAATGTATGGAATCATTAACGATTCTCAGAAACAGAGATAGAAGTATTCTCTGGCAGATTTGGATAATTATTCTAATCTCTATAGATTTTCACATTATGTAGTTTTTTGAGCAATTAAAAAGCAAATTTAAATTAAAAAGAAAAGTTACTAAACAAGTCTATAAAACAAACATAACTTCTTTGATGGATATTATTGCAATTATTTCGACTTATAGAAATAATTATGAATGATGAGCTAGTGATAGAACAGAAAACAGTTAAGATGCATCTTTCTAATGATATTGCAGTATTCATATAATTCCATCAGGGATGTTGACAGAAGTTGTGTCATCTGATAAGGATTATACTTAAGAGTTACTGTATACACATATATCAACTACTAAAACTTCTTTTTATAAGTATTCTTGTAAGAATAACAGGGCCCTGAAAAGCTCAGGGTCTAGTACAACTTTCTTCAAAGCCACCTTTCCTATCCCCTGTAGTAGAATTTTCAATATGAAACTTCAACAAACCAAAATTTATTAGGTACTTTTATGTTAGCTGGGCACCAGTGATATATATATACATATGTATATGTACACATATTAATATACATATATATGTAAACTTTTTACAAAGATGATTTAATATTCCACGAGAAAATGGCAGTTTGTTAAAGATGGTGAATGATTGCAGTCGATATTAAGAATCATGGCGAGGAGGTTAGGCAATGATGAAACACCACAAGTCTCTTCAATAATCAGCAGCCAATTTCCAGATAAATTGTTTATTAATGAAAAGGAGCGATGCCAGTAACAGTTCCCACAGTATCAGGTATAAACTTATAGCCCTCCCCTCAGGCTTGACGATAACTCATTTAATAGATCTTAAAAGGCTGTTGTGAAATTCTAAGTCGCAGAACACCAGATAACGATTTGGTCAGCACTTCCAAACACGACAAAAATCTGCTCTCTAAAAGCTTGTAATGCAGTTTTGTTAACCGCGTGTAGAGTTATTGAAACGACGTAACGTATGCAGGAACCAATGAGTGACAGACAAAATTAAGCTAAGCGAATGAGGTGCGATGGAGAAGATTTAACAAGAAAGAATCCCCAACACAATGGTGCATTGATTTTGATGTGAAAAATACCCAGCGCACGAAGCAAAGCATGGAATAAAAAATGGCTCTTAAAAACATTCGAAATGACAATAAGTGTCTCTCAGAATTTTATAGATTGGGGAGTTGATAAAAGTTACGAATGAACTTAAAGTTTTAGATTAAGATTTGGAATAAGATAATTAAATTAATATACATGTTATTACTTTTAAAAGGACATTAAATAGGAATAAATATTATTAAGAATTAAGGAAATAATGACTATGTCAGAAGTTAAGATTAATTTAAAGGAATAATGCAAAATAAAATTTTTATATAACATATATATGTGTATATATCTATATATATGTGCATTATGGGCTGTTTAATAGCCTCTGCTTGTTAACTAGGAGAAGACCCTTTAAATGCCACAGAGGAGGACTTAAAGGAATCGACTGGGAGCAGGGACTTTATGTCCAATCCGCACCTTCCATCGGTGCAGCCTGTTAGTACCCTTGCCTAGTGCATGGGGAACGAACGCGGATGGGCTTCCTCCAACCCGCTTGGCCAGCGTGGAGGAATTTGGCCACCTCCCCCCTTATTTTACCATGAATTCACAAAACAAATCACGGCCCTCAATTCCCGGCAGTCTGCATGTTCCTGATTACGGTAGCGATCAGAAAGACATGAAGACAGAGGGTGCTAAGAATCACCGGGCTTGGCTTGGCTGCCATAAGTTGATGACCTTGGCTACGTATAATGGACGATCCTTATCTTCTGAAAGTCGTTTACAGGAACTTGATGTAAAACGACCAAGAAGACGACCTCAAGTAAGATGGAGTGACGAAATCAGAAAAGTGGCCGGTGTTAATTGGATGACTAAAGCACTAGACAGGCAACAATGGAAAAATCTGGGGGAGACCAACATCCAGCAGTGGATTGAAAACGGTTGATGATGATGATGATGTGCATTATATATGTATATATATCACTGGCACTCAGCTAACATAAAAGTACCATTTATCAATATATATATATATATCAAGATATCTCATTTGATTACTTAATTCTCAGTTGAGTAACTAACTTGCTCTAATTAAGCATTATTCACACAGCATCTCACAGATAAACAATTATAAGTGGGATAATGTAGTCTTGAAAGTACTCCTCCGATACCGCATCAAGGAAGAAGGTTAGAAACTTACTTTTAATAAGACTTGTTCACATTAATTAGATGATAAAATCAGTGAATAAAAGCAAACAATTAAAATCAGAAATATTCTCTCTCTCTCTCTCTCTCTATATATATATATATTTAAAAAAAAAAAACATTAAGGGGAGGATACTGCTCATGAGCCCGAAATAAAGGTCAACTTCAGATTTTTTTTTTCATAGAAAGAATAAATTCAACCCAAACAATAACAATAATCTTTAATTTCCGAAAAGAAAAAAAAGCTGATTGTTTGAACCATTTAAATGGTGCTTTATAAGGCATGATGAAAAATGTTCTTTCAAGAAAATAATGCTTAAGATTTTACTATAATAAAAACTGTATAATCATTATTTTGTAACTTACAGTTAGTCTGTGATTTTTGGATTTACACCTACGAAGCAAATAATTCATCATGTGTGCAGTTATGTCCCATTATACCTGTTTTTTAGTTAATCAGCACTTACTTTCAATGGACTGTAACTTCTTAGATTTTCGTATAATTGTTTTAGGGCTTATTCTACACACTATAAACAGGGATCCAAAATTTGCAAAAATAAATATATATATATTATGAACGGTACCTTCCACCTAAATAATAGTTTTCAAAATTAAT
The DNA here is from genome assembly GCA_963931845.1 of Maratus michaelseni. Classification (NCBI taxonomy): domain Eukaryota; kingdom Metazoa; phylum Arthropoda; class Arachnida; order Araneae; family Salticidae; genus Maratus; species Maratus michaelseni. The sequence goes on from OZ007592.1 coordinate 405,774,221, forward strand.
TTCTTTAAGTGACAATACACAATACTTCTTGGAAGAAGGTGTAAAAACTCAACTATTAAATGTCAAATCATTCCAGGAATTCGTTATGAAAAGCTTTTTTTAAATAAAAAAACCATAATTGCTCATTTCGTGTTCTGACAGAAAAATCAGGCATCCTAGATAAATATTTCATTAAAAAAATTTTCAATAGCTGTGAAAAAATTAATTATATTCATGAAACTACATAAAATATTTATTTATTATTATTAAATCAAAAGATTCATGATAAGATTTTTAAGACATCTATGTTTCACTGTGTAGAGCAGTTTATTCTTTGAACATAAGACATAGCTGTTACCAATAATGCTTAATTTACAAATGATTTCAACTTTTTTCCATAACTGACTGTAATTATATCATTTGAATTTCAAATTAAGTTATATTACCTCTAATATCCAAAAATATTTATTTTTATGAACAAATATGTGTCTATATGTAATAGAAAATAATATTTATTAAAAAAAACAAAATCCAGTTTAAACAAACAAACAAACAAACAAACAAAAAACCGTTTTTTTAAAACCCTGTTAAATAACGTATGATGTTTAAAAGACAATGTCCTCGTTGACTTGCCTTAGGAAAGACTTCAATTATGTACCTCTGAAATAAAACAATATTAATTAAAAGCCTCTTGAATTACTTCCTTTGAGATCTGCACCCCTATTCTTATCCCCTAGTTACAGGGTTGCCAGATTTTATTAGCCAGGCTAAAAAAAAAGCCTAAAAGAAAAAACAGTATGTGCGATTTACAGTTAATTCACAATAACTTATTGTTAATGTAGTTATAAAAGTTTTCTACAAAAAAAAAATATAAACTTTTATTAAATATTAAAAAAAAGTCTTTAGGACTCCTACAAGACAATTATGAATGAAGTATGTCTAAAAGAAAAATTTGAGAAGAATGTATTAAATTAGACTTGAAGATATTTTAAAACTCTAAATTACATAGCTCCGCATATTACTATACATTAAAAAATTTAGTTAACCAATGATAAGTCTCCACACATAAAAAATATATACATACTGCTATTAACGTTAAAAATTGAATTAAAACTAAATGCTATTTTATCCGATTATGCATTTGTATCTATTAACTGATACAGTATTTGACAAAAGAAAATATTTGATAAATATTTATTAAATAAAAATTATCTGACTTGAGAACACCCATATTTAGTTAGTAATCAGTGGGTCTAATGACTTACAGAAATTATATATTTTGATGAATATAAAATAAGGTTTTCGGATACTAAGCAGATTCATTACTTATTTCAGGTAAATCCATATAAACAGATTAAAAAATGAAATAATCAATATTGAAAGATGAATGAGGAAGGAGATAATATTTGAGATTTTACTACATGTAGGTATGTAAAAAAAAAAGAAAACTAAAATAAAAAAGAATGTTTTCAAAATAAAATGTTAAAACAAAATAGGAAAATACTTTTTGCTATTCAAAAAAGATATTCATGCATATTTTATTCCTGAAAACTGTTTCAATATTGAGAAATAGTATTTATTACGCTACTTTATGCATGATTTTAAATATTTATGAAAAAAGATTATAAGACTGACCAATACCCCTTAAATTTAGAAAAAAGTAATATAATATATAACAAAAACTATTGTCCTAAAATTACAATATTTCATTATTGAAAGCAGTAAAAAATAAAAACAAAATCACGTTAAAGGCCAGTGTACACACACACACAAAAAAAAAGCAATTGGTATGCCTTTTTTAAATTTAGCTGACACATTTGCAAATCTGGGTACAAATCACTAACTCCATAACTATTCCAATATTAATGTTTTCATTATTAAGAAATTGGGTTATTTATTGAAATTTAACTCAATAAAATGTCTTTAAAATCAGCTTAAAAATACTTTAACAAGTGCAGTTTATAATTAAAAGGCTTCACTGTATAAAAGCCAATTTTGGCCAAAGAGAAAAAACCTGTTTAAACCATTAAAAGCCAACCACTTGCTTTTAGGTAGATTTCGTAAGAAATACTACCTATTACATTCTCACCTAAGTTGGAAATTTTGAAAAATTTTTGCAGATTTACGCTGATTATGACTCCCAGAACCCAAAACCACCCCCAGTTCAAAATTTTATATATATATATATATATATATTAGAGATGAGACGGGCTCAGCCTGAGCCCGAAAGCCCAAGCCTAAGCCCGGACCCGACACGGGCTGGATTTTTATACCAGTCTTCGGGCCCGGGCTCATTCTTTCCGAAACTGACAATTTTATTTATTCTTATATAGAAAAAATAACTTTCTTTTTCTCCTAAAAAATTACATAATGTTTTTCAAATCATTTTAATGTTATTTTGATCAAAATGAATAGAAAAAATGTTTCTAGTATACTAGACTGCTACCTTAAAAAAAAAAAAAAAAAAAATGTTGATATTTGCAGATTTATGTGTGGCATTGACGCGACACAAAGACTGGGTGATAGCACCAGTGGAAAGTGGCGTGAATAATTTGTTGCTGCATTTTCGTTTTTGACGGGATATTTTTTAATTGGAACGTTTAGTTTATTTTTTTTTTTCAGAGATCTAGCGTTAAATGAATATTTTCTTTTATTTTTAGTCAATCAGCATTAGATTAAGGTTTGCAAATTTTTAGTCTAATAATGTGTTCGAGTCATAATCGCTCTTCATATGAAAGTAACGTTAATGAATCTATTTTTCATAGTGAACTCTATTCGTGCTAAAGCTCCGCTCTGCATATTTCCGAAGTCACTTCCATTCGTAAATAGATATAATTGTCATGTATTGTTATTCCAATTCCGATAGCAAACAATCGAACAGTGTTTCCCCTTTTCCTATAAAAGCATAGAATCTTTCCGATAACGGTGTAAAACTTTTAATTTAAGCTGATTTTCAGGAACACGAAATATTGTTTTAATTAAGGGATCAATTATAATTTACGATATACACCTTTTTATGAGAAGTAGAAAAATTTTGTTCAATTTTTCTGTATAGAAGACGTAATTTCTTTAAATTCCATGCTTTTATTTATAAAACTCACTTCGTTAATGTATCCATCATATTTTCTTGTTGAGAGAGAAAAATATGAGAATCCTTTTACGGAAGTATATTTTTATTTGCTAGAAAACTTCTCTTTTGATAAGATTAAATGTAAATTTCCAAAAAAATAATTATGTACTGGTGAGTAACAGTTATTTTCATGTATAAAGTTTTTTAAAAATGGATTATTACTTTTGAAACAATTTTTAAATATTATGCAATTTTTTTCGGTATTGGGCTCCGGCTCTGATGACATAAAATGTTTCGGGTTTGGGCGGGCTCTGATTCCAAAATTGTCGGGCCCATGCTCCAAAAAGAGAGCCCGAACTCATCTCTAATATATCTATCTATCTATGTCACTTTTTTATGACCATGATAACTGGAAAAATTCTGCATAAATCTCTTCCAAACTGATACATAAAATCAAGGGACATAAAATCTCGGTCAAGTTTGTTAATGGGCAAAATCGAACCAGGAGGGGGCTTTTTGTGAAAACAGAAACCCCCCATAATTTCTTAATTATTATACGTATTGAATCCGTTTAAAGTTATTATTACTTCTACGAGAAGGGCCGAAAATTTATGTATGACAGATTTTTGATATAATTAAAAAATGCCTTAAGGGGGGGGGGGGGGTTTAGAAGAAAAAAATTCATAACTTCGTCAATTCCCAACATTTCAAATCCGCTTAAATTTATTATAAATCCTCTTAATATTATCTAAAACTTTTATATTGACAAGTTTTTTATAGGACCAACCGTTATAGCAAAAAAAAAAAAAAAATTTAAAACAAAAAAATCCCTGCCGGCTCCACCTGTAAACAAGTTATTTTTCGAAGTAGGTGGTTCCAACTCCCGCATCTTTTCGAAACTGATACATAAAATCAAGGGGCATAAAATCTCGGTCAAGTTCGTTAATGGGCAAAATCGAACCAGGGGGGGGGGGGGGGCTTTTTGTGAAAACAGAAAAAAACACCATAATTTCTTAATTATGATACGTATCGAATCCGTTTGAAGTTATTATTACTTCTAGGAGAAGGGCCGAAAATTTATATTATGTATGACAGATTTTTGATATAATTAAAAATTGCCTTAAGGGGGGGGGGGGAGGTGGGTTTTAGAAGAAAAAAATTCATAACTTCGTCAATTCCCAAGATTTCAAATACGCTTAAATTTGTTATAAATCCTCTTAATATTATCTAAAACTTTTATATTGACAAGTTTTTTATAGGACCAACTCTTATAGGATAGGAAAAAAAAAAAAAAAAAAATCTGCTGGCTCCGCCTGCAAACAAGTTAGGTTTCAAAGTAGGCGGTTCCAACTGCCGCATCATCGCAAAAAGGTAATTTCTTTGGCAATTCCCGACAAACAGGCGCCCCACGGGCTGCGTCTTCGAAATCTACCTGTGCCTGTAGGCCGAGCCGTCAGGGATTTTTTTAATTCTAGCTGCTAGCTGGCTTTTATTGCATAGTTATGGTGCTCAGCATCCAAGCAACTCTTAGTGTATGGTGATAAAAATTTATTTTGTATTTTCACAAATTGTCAATACATTAATAATTCACTGCACTACTTTAAATGACCTTGGCACCTGAAGCTAGGTCGCCATCATCAGCACACTTTTTTCTATTCAAACAGCACTACGTATATCATAAACAAAACACTCAAACAAATAGTAATTCAGGGAAACAACTGAAAATTTACAAAAGAAGAGCTCATGTATGATTTGTTTACTACTCTTAAATCAAATATATAAATAAATTAATGTTTTATGTAGAATTTTATAACAAAGAGTCAAGTTTGACTCATAAAAGCATACACTCGGCAAACATTGTCTAATTTTTTATCTCAGCAATTGCGTTTAAAACTATATTCTAGTGGTTTGTATTTTCTCTTATTCAATGAGTAACTTTAAAAATGTATATCTAAATGGTATTTCCAAACATCTGGAGGCACAGCAGTGCCTCCGCCAAGTCGAGAGAGCACAGCCATAAGCATACTTTTCTGGAAGCAACTTAGGGCACTTTTGACCCCCCCATATCTCTGCTCTGGAGTTTCCCAAAAACCCGGAACTTTATTTTTCTAGAGTATTTGGCACACAGAACCAAAATTTTAAATTACAAGTTTCTGTCTTTTCTAGTTCAGATGATATATGAACTCAAACAATCGAATTTTTGTCACTCACTCGTTCACGCGTCATCAAAAAGATTAGGTAGATCCCATAGTCCTAGAAACTTGACATTTGGAAAAATGGTAGTGTTTAGGATACAAAGAAAGAAAAAAATTACAAAATCTGGAAAATTCGAAAAAAAAAAAAAAAAACATTCGAAAATTCAACAAATTCCATCAAAATTGAAAATTGAAATTAATACGATCTTGTAGTCTTAGAAACTTAAAATTTGGTGTGAAGGTAGTGTTCAGCATCCAGAAAAAGAAAACATCAAAAACACCAAAAAAATCGAAAGGAAAATTGAAAAAAAAACGAAAAAATTGAAAATTTGAAGACAAATCTGATTTGTTGCGATAGAAACTTCAAATTTGGAATAAAAGTAGTATTTAGGATACAGAAAAAAAAAAAAAAAAAAAAAAAAAACAGAAAATTTGAAAGCAAATTAAAAAAAAAAATTGAAAAAATGAAAATAATTTGATCTTTTAGAATTAGAAACTTAAAATTCTGCGTAAAGGTAGTGTTTGGAATTCAGAATAAGAAAAAATTAAAAACACAATAAAAATGGAAAATAAAATTAAAAAAACAAAAAAAATAGAGAAACATCGAAAATTTGAAAACAATTCGATTTTATAGCGCTAGAAACTTAAAATTTGGAATAAAGGTAGTATTTAAGATACAAAAAAAGAAAAAAAATCCAGAAAATTTAAAAAAAAAATTCAAAAATAATTGAAAAAAAAAATAATAATTTTATTTTTTAACTTTAGAAACTTAAAATTCGGCGTAAAGGTAGTGTTTGGAATTCAGAATAAGGAAAAATTAAAAACCGAAAATAAAATTAAAAAATCAAAAAACGAAAATTTGAAAATAATTCGATTTTGTAGAACTAGAAACTTGAAATCTGGAATATAGGTACTACTTAGAATAGAAAAAAAATTGAAAAATCGAGAAAATTCAAAATTTTTTTTTGAAAAAATCGAAAAAAAAATTGAAAAAAGATTGACTTGTTGGAATTTTCCTGAATTTTTAATTTTGTATCTGGAGGCACGGTAGTGCCTCCGCCAAGTCGAGAGAGCACAGCCGTAAGCATCCTTTTCTGGAAGCAACTCAGGGCACTTTTGACCTCCCCATAGCTTTGAGCTGGTGTATCCCAAAAATCAGAAACTTCGTTTATGTAGTGTAGGTGGCAAATAAGACCCAAATTTAAAATTTCACATTTCTGTCTTTTCTAGTGCTAATGATATATGAACTGAAGGTTTCAATTTTTTGTCACTCCGTCACTCACTCACACGTCATCAAAAAGATTAGGTGGATCCCGTAGGCCTAGAAACTTGAAATTTGGAATAAAGGTACTGTTTAGGCTACAAAGAAAAAAAAATTATAAAATCCAGAAAATTCGAAAATTCAACAAAATTGAAAATAATATGATCTTGTAGTCGTAGAAACTTAAAATTTGGTGTAAAGGTAGTGTTTAGAATTTAGAAAAAAAAAATATCCAAAACACAATAAAAATCGAAAATAAAATCGAAAAATATCAAAAATTTGAAAATAATCCGATTTTGTTGCGCTAGAAACTTTGAATTTGGAATAAAGGTAGTATTTAGGATACAAAATAAGGAAAAATTAAAAAATCCGGAAAATTTGATCTTGTTAGAGACTTAAAATGTAGTGTAAAGGTAATATTTACGATTCAAAAAAGAAACTTTTAAAAATTTCGAAAATTCGAAAATAAAATCGAAAACTCGAAATATCTGTAAAAAATCAAAAATTCAAAAACAATTCGATTTTGTAGTTCTAGAAACATGAGTTTTAAGATAATTGCCTTATTAGCTAGTACACCACCCGTAACTGTTTTATGTTTTTTTCCCTGGATTATGCTGGTTTTTCTTTTTGTTTACGAATTTTGGTATAGAAAAGTTCCGCTATAGACTGGCTACGTTATGGGTGGTTTCTTTATAGACATGTTTGTTTCCTTTCACAGGTTATACTCTATTTATTTTGCATATGAAATATGGATTGTTAAATGATGTTAGCACCAAAACAATCTTCACAGCTCCCCCTCTCCTCCCGACATTACTGGCTGGTTATGGCTACTGGCTTGATAGTCCTTTCTAAATAAAATCATGGTGACTAAGATTATCTTGATTTATCTTTAAATTGAACCTAAATGATCCTAAGAGGACGGATCAAAAAATTACTATATTGGCATGACAATCAGGAAACTTAAAAGTAAAATCGAAAAATAAATTTATAAAAAGTCGAAGGTTTGAATATAACTTGATTTTGTAGTCCTACCATTGACATTTGGCAGAAAGGTAGGGTTTAGGATACAAAATAAGAAAAAATTTAAAAATCCGGAAACCTTCGAAAAATCAAATATAGTTTGATATATTGAAAATTTTAACTTTAGCTTTCTTTTTGTCCTAAGCAGTACTCTTGTGCTAAATATCATGTATCTAGGCTGCGAGTAATATCTCAGATGGATAGCCCCTTTCCTGGAAGCAGTTGAGAGTACTTTTGACTCCCCCCTCCCATAACTTAGTGCTTGCCTAGTTACCTGAAATTCCTTTAAGGTAACTTCATCGAAAATCAGTGGATGATCTCCAAAAAGAGCCCAAAATCAAGAAAAGGAGGATTACTTACAAAAAGAAGTGAAATCTCATCAAAAAGTCACCTGTAAAAAATGCAGCCAAGTCTTGTAACTCATTTACCGCAAAAAGTACTGAGATCGTATAAAGCCAAATTTAACTATCTTATTAACTGAAATTTTCATTCACAAATCACTCCTAGTCTCTACATCTTTCGTTAATTATTATTTTGTGTTTTAGCAATTACGTAGCACGAGAATGTGATGTATGTAGTTAATCTTAATCAAATAATACTATAACTTATTAAGGTGTAATAACTTCCCTGTGCGTACATAATTTGCCTTAATTAAATTATCCCATCCCATAACATAGTAAGGTGTAATAACTTTCCTGTGCTGCGTAATTGCCAAGTCACAAAATAATAATTAACGAAAGATGTAGAGACTAGGAGAGATTTGTGAATGAAAATTTCAGAGTTAATAAGATAGTTAAACTTGGCTTTATACGATCTCAGTACTTTTTACGGTAAATTAATTACGAGACTTGGCTGCATTTTTTACAGGTGACTTTTTGATGAGATATAGTTTACTTACACATCAGCACTTATGAATAGGGATTACAGTGCATTTCTCAGAACACTGAGTGATCTGCAAATTTAAAAAAAAAAATAGCACAACAGTGCCCCAGTTTGCATGCATATGGTACATAAGTTTAAATTTATGCAATTAGAGTAACTGTATAAATTGCAAATGCGTCATTACAGTTGCAAAAGAGCTGTCATATTTTATTTCCACTGCTAATTAATGAAATAACTTATTTGCAGTTCTATTATACCTATAATTATTAATTATAATTCTTTTAATGGTAAACAATCTAGGTAACCATATCATCTAATTAGAGGCTTAGTTGTTTACAAATCTTGAGTCATCCATACTTTAATGGTGGTACTACCCCCACCCCCCCCCCCCATAAAAATCTAATTAAAAAAAATCTTAAATCAGAAAAAAAAAATCCCTTTGAAAAATGAATTTTTTTTTTTTTTTTTTTTTTTTTTTTTTTTTTTTTTTTTTTTTTTTTTTAACATTCTACTTGCTTGTGAAGATAGATATTGGAATTTTCTAAGGTCACATCCTTTTATAAGTGAACAAAAACTTCTAACTGATTGCAGGTTTCAAGAAAATATTTTAAAATAGAAAAATGAATATTCTGAAACTAACTGTTGATTAAAAATTTCTAACAGTGAGGATAATTTCCAAAAATTGTTCATTAAACAAATAGTTCTTTAATGAATTAATTCAAATTTTCATAATATAGGGTAGATGTGCCAGTAATGGACACCCTTAACCCTCTGAGCGTTTTGAAAAAGGGTAAAATTGTAATGTTGTTTTCTCTGCATTTTGTTTTAAATGCTAAAAAAATATGATTCTTCCAGCATTATAAATAAAACTTAATTACAAATATGAATGTAACCCTTGAGAGTATTAATCATTCTTCAATGTTTTAAAAATTCATTAAATCTATAGAATTATATTATCTTAAACATTGCATATATTGCAGTGAAACCTGGAGCTTAGTGAACGGAATATTACGTTCAAACCGCTTAGAGGGTTAAGGAATTTCTTTAAAAATTATTTTTTAATTAATAGTTATAATTGTTATATTCCACATTTTTTAATATTATATTAATCTACCAACAATATTTAACCATGCTCATAGTCACATTTCCCAATGTGAATCGAAATTTAATTGTAAATAACAGAAATAAATCAAAACACCCTAAATTCCAGTAATGGACACCCCACAAAAAGTAATAGATAATTGATATTATGATTGTATTTAAAACTAGAATTTAAAGAAAGCATATTAATGAAATAAAAAAAGCCGATTTTTTATTGGTTATTTTTTTATAAACCAAAAATGTTGAAGGTGGCCCATTACTGGAAGGCGGTCCATTACTGGCACATCTACCCTATCTATTTTTATTAGCATTCAGAACATATAAATAGCTGTTTCACAAAGATATAACTATTCTGGCGAGGTTTTAAAATGAACACAAAACAATGACCACAAAATTAACAAAATCCTTAGTCCCAAACTGTGTACCTTCAATGAAATATTACATTTCATCTTACAACTTATGTAAATAATGTAGTATTAAACATTTGTTATGAAAAATAAAAGGTTTAAAAAGTTTTTTTAGGCATCAATCAGTATGGTCTTTTAAACCAAGAAGTGATTTGATTAAAATTTTAGTCTTTTACATATAAATATTATAGTAGTTGAAGAAAAAATGAAGAAAGAATAAAGATATTAAATCATCTTTAGAGCTGTACTGTAACAAATTAATTCACTAATATATCATATGAGCAAAATTTAATCTAAAATAATTATTTGAATAGTATGCAGGTGCAATGGCACTTTTTTTTTTTTTTCACAGTAAAATGAAAAAGTTAAAATACAGCATTCCTATCAAGTTTGGCTTTTTAGAAAGTTATTAAATATTATTAATACATTCTAAAAAATAAAAAACCGGTCAGAATCGAGTTACTTTATTTCAATGAAATGTATAAAGGAAAATCATACCAAAGCGAAATTATTATCAAGCTTCAGTTTAAATTAGTCTTAATGAATCATTATATTGTTTGGGAAGTGAACACTACCATTTTCTATGCACATATAAACACACAACAATAAATGAGATATCGTATGAAAGGATTTTGACTTAGTACACTTACATTCATAAAAACATGTTGTTTGATTAAGAATTGCAGAAAATTAAAAACTATTGAACATACTCATCAGCAAATCGAAAAAATTACAATGCGACAGCTTCGAACACACTTTATCTGGTTTTGAATGTAAAGTGGTAGAAAATGTTTTACTTAAAGCAAAACCTGCAACAATTATATGAGAAAGAGAGGTATGAAAACATCTACGGAGAAAAAAAAGATGAAAAATTAACTTTAAATCTATAAATACAGCCAGCCTTTTGTTAGAAATGGACTCCAACGTTACGATAATTCAGCGAAAGAGATGTGTTTTATTTACTTCTGTATATAACGCAACCCTATGCTATACAACATCAAGCAAGGTTACTAAATAACCATTTTATCTCATGTTGGCAAAGCTTTGGCTTCGAATCACTATGATTGGTTGCTCGAGAGCCCGAGCATCCCAGCGATTACCGTCTAGTCTGGTTGTCCGCATTCATCGTGTTTTCGTCTTTGACGGCTGTAGGGATGACCAGCTACACTAATCAGGAAACGGTCGATATGCATTTCATTTACGGCGCTGCGGAGGGAAATGCCCTAGAGGCCCGGCGATTGTACGGGGAGCGATACCCTTCAAAACGTTTGCCGGACCGAAAAATTTTCGAACGCTTGCATCGGCGTCTCGGAGAAACCGGTTCGTTCGTCAGCGGGATGCACGACACTGGACGTACCATAAGTGCGAGAACACCGGAACTTGAAGGGCATGTGTTGTGTGAATTCGAGGGGCAACCGGAGACGAATTTGCGGGCTGCATCGACCGCCGCAAATGTGAGAGGTTACATTCTGCTGTACTACACATTGCCGGCCAATCGGGTGACATGGACCGTTACTACGTAATGGCTACGTAACTGTAAATTATTTCTTGTTATTTTGCGCGAAGCAATTGCTCATGTCTGTTATGAATAAATTTTTTATTTAATTTTGTCAGCCCTCCACCGTTTATTTTACGCGTAGGGGGTAGTAGTCTCTGCCTGGTCTACGACACCAAGATCGGGAATAACTGAACGGTGTTCAGGGGGGAGGGGGGTTCAAATTTCAACTCCTGAACACTGTGTAGTTTGCGCTACGTAATCACTCCCAACGATTCAGATTTTGAGCTCAAAATTTAAGTTTAAGTGTAAGCTTTTGAAAGCATTTAATGAGATGAAAAAAATAACGGAAAAAATAGTTGTTCGTTACTCCAAAGTCTAAAGCGCCCTCTATCGGCATTTTTAAAACTTTATCTTTAAAATTTATTTTCAAGAAAATACGAACATAAGGAATAGTTTTAGCAAAAAGCGCAAACAATTCGACCAATTTTTCCGTTTTTTATATTAATTTAAAAATTTGAACCCTAAACTTTAATGGCGCCTATCTCCTTCAGAAGACGTTTGGGACCCTTAGTTTTCTATTTAATATTGTTTGTCTTGATGTTTACTATTACCCCTTAAAGTTTTGCCCAAGAGTTTAGATTCACCCTGTATATAGATATAAACATATAGTGACGGCGTGAATCGTTGATCAGTCACCACGAGTTGATCAGTTAACATTAGATTGTATGCAATCAAATCTTGTATGCACGGCTTTTATTGCTTCTTCCATATTAGTTATGTACTATTTGCGACTTTAGTTGAACTTCTGTATCATAGTTAATTAATAGCAGCAAATAATTTTCTATTAGCAAAAGCCTTTTTTTTTTCTTTTTACTTAGAACAGAAACACGATTTAATGACAAATTTTAAACGAACGCTCTATACACAGTTCTTTTCATAATAAAAAACGGAGAACATCAGTTTTTCAAAAAAAATTTTGCTGAGAGTAGGGCAGTTGTCTTAAACCGAAAATAGTCTTAAGAGCCTACACCAATCAACACGAAAAATGGCAAGCCAATATTAAACAAACGGAGTTGTTATTTGCATCTTCCTGGTTTGCATTTCAATACTTCTAAATCATCCTTTTATTCTGCATAGGTTATATTTAGTCATATTCTAATGTTGTATCTTCTTTTTCCTTTTTTTTTCAGTTTTATTCTGAAGATTCTATAAATTTCGAAAAACAATGTTTTGCTGGTTGCAAAAATGAGAGAAAAACATGCAAGAGTACAAAGACATCCACCACTAATATCTTATGTAAAAAGAATCATTTAAAATTATTGAAATGAAAACGAGTAATTTTCAAATAATACTTGTATTGGTTTAACATTGTCTTGCGTATGTCGTCACTTGATAATTTTAGGCTTTAAATTGATCAAGTACTTGTGCATTCATTCTATTCTTGGAAACATCTGAAGAAAATAAACGCTTTAAATTAACAGCTAGTTTAGATGATTTTAATGAAAATCGTCAGTAAATTAAATATGATAAACTACAGAATGTCTACGTATTGGACATTTGTAATTTAAAATTTGTAAAATATGCAATGCAAATTACATTGTTATTTTATATTAATTTTTTAATTTAAAAACCGCTATTTTCATTCACTTAAAAATCATTGATTAATTTGGAAAATAATGACAGGATGTGATTACATAATATTACTTAATGTCACATATAATTTATATAATATACTTCTTGAGTAATAATTTTATATTTTTAACTCCACATTTTATTAAATACGAAAGTATAAATTAGCTTTAATTTCCAAAGTTTATTTACAATTTTTAAAAAAAATAAAAAAAAACTATGTTAATGAAAAATGCTAAAATAAAATGCGAAAGAAGGGAGTTTTTCAAATTACTTTTTTTCCTTTTATTTTATCCTGAAATAGGAATTGAAGGTCTAACAAAAAATAAACCGGTATTTGTTTTTCACTTGTAGCATTTCTGAATTTAAAAAAGAAAACATAGTTTAGCATGTTAATTATATTTAAAAGATGCAAATATTTTTGTGTATTATCTAATAGAAAAAAACCTCTTTACAACATCTGTTAATATAATCTTTTTTTTTTTTTTTTTAGAGTACATTATTATATTTATAACACACGATTGATAAAAGTTTCTTACAACTCAAAAGTAGCATAGTATGAAATACATTACAATTTTAATTTAATATGGCACTACTGTTATATATATATATATGTAGGATTTCGGTTTAAACACTTCATTTCCTTTATGACGTGCATGATCATCAAATTAACTGACGCTCTAGTACTATTATTATCCATGATTTAAATGCACGAGTTATAAATATTTCGGATCGCGAGTTCAAGGTTTGAACATCTTCAAAATCGGAAAAAGAGCCAGTATTCTAATTTTTATGGTGAAGCAAGCGTCGAAATGGGAAATAGCCAGTAAAGGCGCTGTTAGCCCTATTTGGACTTTTGGAAAATAAATATATTGTATATGCTGGACGAAAAGTGTATTAACTGTGACGAAATTATTAGTAAATTATTGTAGAATTATCTGTCTAGGACTGTATTAAAGTTTATATTTTGTTATTCAACGTCTAATCGTTCATATAGTTACAGTAAATCAACTGTTTACATATCATCTTCTTATATATATATATATATAAATTTACAGTGTATTTCATATTATTATTCAAGCGTAAAACTCTTCATCCAGTATAGCATTTAAAAAGAAAAAAAAATATTTTTAATAAAACGTAAAGCATCGTTATTTTTGAAATCTTCTTTATTAATTTCTTTTGAGCTTTTAGATGTAATTGATCTCTAGTTCACAGAAATGTCTTTTCACAAAAAACAAAACCCACGATGGATTATACTGCTATTTCGATGAAAGCATTTATCTTTGTTTTTCTCTTCTTATCTAAAGTACCTACCTCCATGTAATGAATCCGCTATCTCATCTGGGAATTGAGATGTAGTTCTTCATGCGTATTATCAGACTTCCCACACAAAACGCATGATTAAATATGTTTGGAATTAGAACTTAGTTTCTGGATAAATGTATCTACTATATTCTCGAAAAAATAATATAAAGTACTAAATCTATTTTTATTTATTTAATATTTTCAAATCATTTTTTTCACATCACGGAATAAAAAGAAACTACGTTATATATATTTTCTTATTTTAATGATAATATATATGTGTATATATATATATGATATCTATAAAAATTACTAGTTTTATTTTTCTTGAAACATTAATATTTTTTTAGAAGATAAGAGATAGTATATACAGAAAAGCTTGATTTTTTAAAGCATGATTCTTTAGGACATCGAATGAATAACACCTGCTGGTTTCTGCACGAGGCTAACGAAAAAGACAGGCTATCGCGGTGCATTCCACTTATCTTTTTTTACAGACCGCTAGAGTGACGTAATGCTCTTTTCGTACACCTGCATTGGTGTATTCGAGCATGACGTTACTCCCGTGGTCTGTAAAAAAAGATAGGCGTAAAGCACCGCGGTAGCCTTTCTTTTTCGTTAGCCTCGTTTTATCAGTATAAAAATTGTAATAATTATTCAGGCTTTTCTAGGAATGGCAGCATTCATTACAGTTTTGCGGAGTACAAAAAAATGTTTCATAATCTTTAGTTAATATTTCAGTTAAAAATTTTCAGATCCTGATAAGATTTCATGATTCCATTAAGTCATTATGATTCACAGAGTTTTGTTATATTAATAATTTACCTTAAAATATTTATTATCGCTAGTCGTTTGTATATTATGTTATGAATCTTTTTGTTGCTCTTACCGTCTGGACAAGAACTATTGTAATGAAAATGGTTTGATTTATTAAATTTTTATATACTGTCAGTTTTGACAATAGCATGTGTATTTCTAGCAGTTGAGAGTAAATTGAGTATTATAGTAATTTTCAATGTTTTTAAAAAAGGAACAATGTGGAATTTTCTAAGTATCTTTTTACCTTACTTTTTCATCTACTGCTTGTTTCTCGGCGCCACCACATTACATCTAAATACCATTAACTTTTAAGCCATAAAGTAAGGTGACGTAAGATACTTTACCATAATAAAAGATCAGGGTCTATAAGCCGTGTTTTTGGCCCATTAAATAAGACTAAAATTCGATTTTGTTATACTGACTTAATTA
Organism: Maratus michaelseni; assembly: GCA_963931845.1. Lineage (NCBI taxonomy): Eukaryota > Metazoa > Arthropoda > Arachnida > Araneae > Salticidae > Maratus > Maratus michaelseni. Next base: position 405,789,819 of record OZ007592.1, read on the forward strand.
TTTCACTTTTTTAATATTAGAAGGTTTATCCTGTACGATTTCAACAATAGTTTTTGCATTTTGTTCGGATTTATATTACTTACACAAGCTCAAAGTTCGTATTATTCGTAGTTTTTGATGAAAAATACGCAATTTCGCCTAATTTTACCTCAATTTTTAATATATTTTTTAATATTTTACTATGAGCGCAGCTTTTCAACACTTTTATTTTTACATATATTGTACATTTTGATGTATTCTATAATATATGTAAAGAAGAAAGTGTTGCACGATTGATATCATATACATATTTGAGGTAAAATTAGGAAAAATAGCGTATTTTTCATCAAAAACTACAAATAATACGAACTTTGAGCTTGTGAAAGTCGTATAAATTCGAATAAAATGCAAAAGATATTGTTGCAATCGTACTGGACAAACCTTCTAATATTAAAAAGTGAAATAATTAAGTCAGTGTAACACAATCGAGTTTAGGCTTATTTCATCGGCCAAAAACACGGCTTATGGATCCTGATCTTTTATCTAAGAAGTGATCCGGTAATAAAGAAACTGAAAAGCACCTTCTAAAATAATGGAACGTCCAGAAGGATAAAAATTTTATTCAGCTACAATGTGCTTTAACCGATGTTACATTATACAGATATAATTTTTTAATGCAGATATCTCTGACATCATAATTTTTGTTTTGATCCTGAAGGAACATTTCTTGTTCTCGAAAACAGTAATATATGATAGAATGATAGTTCTTTATTGGGGCTAATGGACAGCTATTTGCATTCTTATTTCTTTTAACTATTTCGAAATGACAAGTTTTAGTTCTAGAGCATTTAATATATATAAATGTCTGTAGCTTTATCTTTTTTTCTTTTAAATATGAAAATATCTGTTTTTACTTTAACGAGATATATCAATCAAAACTTAAAAATTTCTGAACAAAGAGACCTTGCTTTCAGTCTGGAGCCTCAAGAAAAAACAACTAGTGAAAGAAGCTTTAATGATAATGTTTCTTGGCAAGAACTGAAAGTTTAAATCATTTAGTTTATTAATCAAAGAGCTTTTCTATTGATAAAATCTTTCGAAACAAATCCTATCTATCAAACACTATAACAATTGCACTTTATAAGTCATTTAGATAGTAAAACTAGGCATGTATTTCGTGATGAATTGTTTTTGCAATCGGTAATATATTTCTATATAAATGCACTATCATTCATTATGACTATTTCGACTGAATATATGAGCAGCTGAATTTGAATGTTGGGCAAATCCATATAATGTTATTGTTATATTTAACGGTTTGCATTTGAATGAGTTTAAAATATTTGTAAGCAGTGATACATTAATTTTATATTTTGTATGGTCTTATTTCATCCAAATTTAATTACTTATACAGAAATGGTTATGCGCGTTATCTGAAAACAATCATGGTTTTGTTATGCGCCAATGGACTTGCTTCAAAAGCAATGATTTGTTCAAAACGTTGATTTTCGTTGTTGATTATTTTATTTGAGTATAATTATAACAACAAAAAATTGAATTTTTTGTATTATTTACTTATTTATTTTATTTCAATATTTCATTCTTCTTTAGAAAAGTTACAAAAATAAAACAAAATATAAATTTAATTTTATAGGCAAAATTGGAAAAAAATATTCAGTAATAAGTTGCATGCATAGAATTATACTTCTTAATTTCAATACTCGCAAAGATCTTTTAAATATTCGCTATGAAATTCTGAGCGTGCTTGTTACTATTACGCAACTTAAAAAATAGTTGTATTAAAAGTGGACTAGCTTCACTTTCAAAATCAACGCATTTGAAATATCACTGACCAAATAAATTATTAGCAACACACTTATACTGATATTAAAAGATATTCATTGTGATATGAATAGATTATAATTATATTATATGTTAATCTATGTTGAATGTACATATTTTGTTAATTTTTTTTCAGATTTAGTTTTAACTACTTTTTTCGCAACATGGACTTGGCGAACTTTCATAATCAACAACTCAAATCATGTTTGTTAAAGGGTTATAAATGGTCGAATTTGTGATGCAATAATTAAAAGAAAATATATTTCTTGCTTGTAATTTATCTTACCAAGACACATTTGTTATTCATAAAATTTGATAAATCATCACCTTATTGTTTACGCACAGAAGTTTCGACGTGTTTGTTAAGAAATGGATTTTATTAATCATAAAGAAAAAAACAGGAATTAGGTCCATTGACTAATATGTTGTTTATCGAAATCGTGAACAAAATTTTGGATTCAGGTGCTTGGTATACATTAATCATTTTCAATACTTGTCAATATATTTTCATGTTTGTTTTCTATTCCGTTTCGAAAATTGCAATGACTTATCATAAAATATCCCAGGTATTTCAACAGTTACATATCATGTTATATAATAATGTTAAGTGAAAATAAATTTTTGTATATATAAAAATCTTCTTTATTTTGAATCCATTGAACTATTTTTTATAAAAAAAGTGGTTCTAGCGAGAATTGTTGCTGGTTTCTGATCAACGTTAGTAATTTGGCTATTCAGCAAAAGAAAACCGTAGCTAAATGGAAATAAATATTGACAAGTAGATTTGACCTGAAACATTGATTCTAAAATCGTTATATATCTTCTAGTTTCTTAAACCCCATTTTTCATTTTGATCGACACCTCGTGTCGGGACATTGCCCGCGCAGCGTTTGCCACGGGTTTGGTTGATTCTAAAATGGTGTTGAGAAATGCATCTCAACTTGGTGAGAATAGCCAAACAGCAAAAGAGAGGAGCATTTCGGCTTGACTCCGCCATATAAAGAAATTCCCCTTTTTTTCAGTTAGGAGGGGGGGATATTTCAAATTATTTAGCTAACTAACAATTTATTGTTGCTAGAACGCACCAAACAAGATGAAAAAAGTAAAGCCTTTTAAAGACGTTAAGCTTTATGTGCTCAGGAGGAAAAAAAGGAGCCAAGCAAAAAGTTTTAAGAATATGGGGCATAAGAAATTTTGATGATTGACCATTTATTATTAGAAAATAGCTACAAATATAGGATAATAAAAACTAAATAAGCAGTTTTAAAGATTTTTAAATTTGAGAAGTCGGGAGTGCAAATTTTGGAGGAAGCGGGTTAGTAGATTATGTATTTTTTGTTACTAAGGAGTAACAAGTCATAAACAATTTGATATTTAAAGATTTGTAAAGATTTTGAACTTTGTGTGCTCTGTGCTGGGAGAATGAAAGGGAAATAGATTATTTCAAAGAGAGGATTTTCATGATGAATTCTTTTTACTAAACGACAAAAATAGGACAGTAAAAGTTTAAAAAGTGAACAAAATTAAGCATTTTTGAATTTGTGTGCTGCGGGTGGCAATGGAAAATTTTCGATGATATTTTTAAAGTGGAAATACGCCAAAATGCGAACGATAACCACCAGCAATAGAATTTACTAAATAGTTTAGTACTAGCGGACGCGATAAAAAGCATCAATCGCTCGGCCTGTGTCGCCTATACATAAGAAAAAAGAAAGAATGAGGAATAAAAAGCTTAAAATAAAAACGCAAAAATACAAGTGTTAGCAATAAAGTTTTTACTCGTATAAAATAAAATGATATATCAAGAACTACTTAAATGTACTAAATCCTAAAAACAACTAGCGGTCGTCAACATATTCTAACAGAGTGTGAAAGGTTTGTAAAAGAAACTACATTACTGCACTGAAAAGAAATTTATTTCTTTGATAGAGGTTAAAAGAAGGAATCCCATGCTCGGACAGATGAATGTGGAATTTCCGAGGAGAAAAAAAATGTTTCAATCTACCACGACTTGGAGAAAAATAAGAAGGAGAATCAAGGTTTCGCAGACCTAGAAAGAGGTTATTATCTCCTAGTGAGTTTTTTTTTTTAGATTCTTGACCAGGCCCCTACCTTCCAGGCTTTTTCCCAGCTTAAAGTGTTGATACCTGGTAACGGGGCGATGATTCGTCTGCTCTCCGCTTGGTGAAGATGTCTTTGATAAATCTATAGACCAACGTGGCTTCAGTGCATGTTGTTGTTTTAATTGCTTTTTCTTAGTTGGCCGGTTGCTAATTGATTTTGGATGAGACGGTTCAGCACTGCGCAGTGTAACTAAGTCATGCCGGACGGATGTGAGATTCTGGGATATTTACTAATTCCACGCTGCACCGCGCTCCATCGCTACTCGAGTTGGTCTCGTAATTTAGAATGTTTGTCTGGTGATGAGACCTTCACCTGACTAGGCACCCCAGAGGTGTAATTCACAGGGAACTTGGAGGACTTTACACCCACGGCAGATTTTACATGCACCGGGCGCCATTAGCGTACATGATCGCCGAGTCTGAAAAGGAATGAGGTAAGACATTTTAAAACATTTTAATACTAGAAACTAGTTGCTACTTTTAGACTTTAAATACTGTCTGACTGAGTTACGTTTTGAGCACATTCCACGTGGCGGAACATTACGGTAAGTTCAAGGCCAAGTTTGCTTTGTAGTGCTCTTGCGTAGATAATTGCTTGTAACATCAAAACTGTAAATAATTTTCTATTTCTTATTTAATTAAATTAAATTTGTTTATTATTAAATTGAGTTGAATAATTTTTGTTTCCTGAACTCTGGTGATTGTTTTGAATTTCATCGCTAGCAAGTCGAGAACCGATATCACAGCTACAATTTAATGGTGGCTGCTTCTTGTTCGTATGTAAGAACTCAGTGGATTAGGTTCTCCGAATCTTAAGCCTTTTCTACAAAAAGTGTGAGTGAAAGCGGTGCAGTTAACTGAACGTGCTGCGGATTGAAAACTTTGTCGTCAGTTGCTATGACTTTCTGAACTTTCCATGCGAATCCAAGAATCTGCAGTACTGTTTTCTGGAATTGTGAGGCTAATGTACAGAAGAACCTGGGATCTGGAGTACGTCCGTCGTCCAAGAAAGTCAAGGATGTTTCTTCTTTACCGTGTATAGTGTTTTTTGTATCAAGCACAGTCCAAAAATGGGTGCCTGGGATATTTAGACGAATATAAATATTCCCAGCCTAAAATTCGAGAATCGAAAGGTCCCTCTAGTTCTCTTGCGTGCTAAATTTTGGTATATTTAAGTATAAATATTATCTTGCTAGGAAAATTGAGGTAGGTTTTTTTTTTATTATTTCAAGGCTCATGCGTACGGGTTATCTGTTGGATTTATTTATATATTCTCTAGTAATTTTTAGCATATTCTGAAATAAATATTAATTTTAGAAGTGGGTGATTAAGTATTTTATGTATGGTTTGCAGTGATCTGAATAAAGAGTGAATTAATTTTTGCTGCACGAGTAGTGCGGTAATGTAACTCCACACTAATATAAGTTACAAAGTAAATGCATCTGTTTATTTGGAGGAAAAACTATTCATCGCTTTGATAAAATTATTTTTATTTATAATTATTATTCCTAGTAGAGAGAAATTCTGTTTAAATTTTGGTTGTGCATTAAAAACAAAGTTGCTTAATAAAGTAAATTATCTACCGTGTTTTGTTTTTACTGTGTATTATTTTTATGAGTACTTATTGGAAACGCCTTTTATTGTAGATAGTGATTATCTTTGTAGTATCTTTGTCAGTATTATCTTTGTATAGGGAGTTACTGAGTTTTGAAAAATTACATTATTTATTTTCTTTGGTATTTTATTGCCAATTGTGTTGAGGAAAATTATTGTTATGTTTTTTAATTGTATATTGTGTAGTAATGTATTCCCTGGGCTTAATTATATTGCTTTCGATCGCGTGAGAGTTTGATGCAGAAGTATCCGTGACAATGAAAAAGAGCAAATAATTCCGGCAATTTTGATTATGAAGAACAAATGGTAAAATATGTCTTTGCGGAGTTGGAAAAATTAGCTGAACAGAGAAGATTAGATATTTGGCAGAAAGATAGAAAGATAGACAATTGAATTTAGGGAAGGTGAGAATACAATACAGTGCAGATATCAGCGCTCTAGCTTCTGTAACGTCAGAAAGTAAAAATAAAGTAGTGAGTTTAAAAGATTTAGTCACAAAATTGGACACTAAATCGATTGATATTACTTTGTTTTACATTATGTTTGCGAGCCATTTTTTAAACGAGGATTTAGAGGAATCAAAATATGTATCTTAGATTATACCCCTGTTACTCGTAGATGTAGCGGAAATAATTGTAAAAGAATCGCTACAGAAAAGGGATGATTATCCACATATCAAAGTGTTTTTTTTTTTAAGGTTAAGATTTGAAGCAGGGCACTGAAAACTAAATTTGAGAATCATCAAAGAAAGGTAGCTGCACTTTCGTCTGAGCTTGTGTGTGAGTTGAGAAGATATTTAGATAGCTGGTTAGAAACTCTTGCAGTGAACGATTTAGAATCACTTAATGAACTTATGAACACACAGCAGGTGAAACTTAGAGTCCCTTTTGAAATTAACATAAATTATTATATGAATGGGATGAGATTAAGACAGCGTCCTTACTTTTATATTCCAGATGAGAATTGTTTATTTTGTTTTCACAAAAGTTATAAAATCGTACTTTGAAAAATGCCTATTTAAAATACATAACGCATCTTTATACTACGCATAAAATCTATAGTTTTTTGGAACTCTTTATCTTCAGTAATAATTACTAAAAGCGAACAGTTATATTTTAACATTATAAAATTATATAAAATTGAAGAAAAGGAAAAATATGAATTTCTTTGAAAGTATATAAAAAAAGGCAGAAAGAAAAGACTGTTTATTAAAAATATCACATTGCAGAACCTTCAATTTATTACATACACCGCAAAACTACAAATCTTACTTTTAGAAAATATTTATTACCTTAACACGCACGCATGTTCATAATTGCGTGTATTTGCATATTTATCGAAGGAATAAATTGAAGTTATAAATAATTTGTTCAATTTTAAATTTACTAGCACTAGAAAATGTAATTCAGTTATAAGAGAACATGTTCTATAACTCATTGCAAAGTTTATTTTTTGTTCTGTTTGTTCTGTCAGTTTTTTGCAAATTTCTGTTAGCTTAAATATTCTTATTTCAAAAATTTTATATAACTAATTGCACAAAATAATGTAAATAAATGTACCATAAATGTATTATTTAAAGAAATTTTAACTGAACTTTACAAACTGGATGCATGGGATTTATTTGACAATTTTATCCCACATGCATGAGCGTTCAAATAAAAAAAATAATAATTTTAAGAGTTTAGTTTTTTTTCTATTTTTAATCTAAAAATAGTTATTGGAAAAAAAAATAGAAAAAAATCTAAATGTATGTTTCGATTTTTTAAACATGATTTCCCGTTATTACGAATTCGGAGAGTTAAGAATGAGAAAACCGTCACGTTCGAGATTATTTGTTTTTACAATTAAAATAAAGTATTGAAAACTAAAACAAATATTCCTAAAAGTTCACTTTCACAAACATGTAGTACAGATATTCTGTCTTCTTATAATATAAGTTTATTGTTAAAGGCTCGAAATCCCAGAGGATATTTATGGTTCTTTTCATAAGCATTATAAATTCAAATGAAGTAAAATATATTTTAAATGCAGATATAACACATCTTAAAATAAGTCGATAGAATTGATTTTTCGTCACGCTTTCAAGTCTCTTTTTTTTTTTTTTTTTTTTTTTTTTTTTTACAATGTAACAAAGATAATTTAAAATCAGTTTAAAAATATATCAAATTCTTTAAAAAATGAAATAAATTGCGATAAAAAATTAATTTTTTTAAACCACAATAGACTACTGAATTCTTATATTTTTTGGTTTATTTTCATTTGAAACTTAGAATTTAACAGACTTAAACAAATTTGTACTAGTTCTATAGAATATTTCAAATTTTTCACTTCTTTTTCTATTTTCTACAGAGTTTCTCCAAAATAAATAAATCCCGCGTATTATACAGGGTGGTTATAATTAATGTTCCACATTGATATGGTCATAAAAGGAAAACTACTGGACCAAATGTTATCAAACTTGGTAATAGTTTAAAGGAAGTCATGGGAATTTATTTCCCGCCAAAAAACGTTCAAATACTCATCACCAGGGGGAAATGGCGGTGTATGCAATATTGTTAAACGAAATAAGAAATGAAGACTTCGCTTTAAAATGTGTTTAATCGTTTCTGAAACGTGTTACAAAACATGTTCAATGTGGCGTCCACCATTTTCCGAAAGCACGAGAAATCGTATTACTGCATTCTCATCTACAGCTCTTAGCCTATCAGGAGGAATGTTACGGAGATGTCGGTGTATCGCATCTTTCAATTCCGCCAAATTGTTCAGATTATCGCCATAAACAGTGCTTTTGAGATAACCCCATAGCCAAAAGTCACAAGGCTTGAGGTCAGGTGACCGGGGTTGCCAAGAAGTGGGGAAGTTTTGGTCGATAATCCGTTCATTCGTGAAATTTTATTTAAGTAACTATGTGACGCATGTACCAATGTGCGGTGTGGCCCCGTCCTGCATAAAAATCGTGGAGTCAAAAATGCCACGTTGCTGGAGTTCAGGTATGACGAAACGTCTTAACATTGACGCTAAGCGAGCTGACGTCACAGTGCATGTAACAGGTCCAGCTGTCGACTGGTCTTCAAAGAAAAATGGTCCAATTACGAAACTTCCTGTCGTGAAACATCAAACGGAGACTTTAGGAGAATGCATTGGAACTGAGTACACAACATGAGGGATTTAAGTGGTCAAAATCCTGCAGTTATGGGTGTTGACATCGCCATTTTGGTAAAAATGGGCCTCATCTGCCCACAAAATGTTCCACGTGTAATGTTCGTCCACTTCCATCCGTGCAAGGAATTCCAAAGCGAAAGATTCTCTTGCAGCAGGATCGTTACGTTGAAGTTCTTGAACATGTTTGATTTTATATGAGTAGAACTGCAGCACTTTACGGACAATTTTGTACACCCTACGCCATGATACGTCCATACGACGTCCATACGTCTACGTACGATAGCACGTACCGGGCACGTACCGTGCGTGCTTTCCATTGTTGCTTCCTCCACCAGCTAATGCAACAACCTCCTCGGTTTCCACAGAAGCAGGTTTCCTTCCCCTCCTGGATGCAACAGAAAACAAACCCGAGGCTTCAAACTTTGCCGTCATTTTCCACAAACCCTGCGGTGAAATTGGCCCTCGGCGTATTCCACTTACTGAACGATACAATTGCAAAGCACGCGGTTCATTTCTGTCGCATTCATGATAACATTTAACGAGAAAAGCATGGTCTTGAATGGTTAGAGACATTGTCGATTCGTAACAAAGGGAACTCTGAAAAACAGGCTCACTTTTATCTGACAAATCAAATGACGCGTAAAGCGCAGTTGCATAAATCCAATTTTCTTCTTCTTGCCGTAAGACAATTACAAGCCATAGCGGTTTTGTATATCCCCACAAACAGTTTCGTTTTAGAAACGATTAAAAACATTTTAAACCGATATCTTCGTGTCTTAAGGCCGAATTCAGGCTTAAAAAATCACAAATTAGCGATCTGTAAGAAAACGATTTCCGGAATGCGCACACATTTGCGAGTGATTTGCGATCTCAAATTTTGTGATCGCTAATTTGTGATTTGAACTTTTAAGAACACGAACGGATTTTTATTACATGGATGGCGCACTCGACTTTTGCCGCCTTTAACGCCTATAAATGGTAATTTTGTTTAGGTCAATGTTTCTTAAGGTTACAAAAAATGTTAAACCCGTGTAACGAAAGGTTAAGTTAGATTTCAACCCTTATTTCGTTTAACAATATTGCATACAGCTTCATTTCTCCCCTGGTGGTGAGTATTTGAACTTCTTTTTTTGGCGGGAAAAAATTACCATGACCTCCTTTAGTGTATTACCACGTTTGATAACATTTGGTCCAGTAGTTTTCTTTTTATGACCATTTCAAAGTGGAACTTTAATGATAACCAACCTGTACAATACACGATATTCTACCCACACAGCCGTACCTACACACGCATTCACTTGTATACAGGGTGCCCCAAAATGGTATACAAGCGATTCAATTTTTACGTGTTGGAGATTCGTAGGCAATGTAAATTGGAAAAGTATTCTAAATAAGGTTCGAATTAGGAATATCTTTATGAAATAGTTCTGCCATTAATGTTGAAAATGTTGCAATTTTTAATTTTTATTAGGTCCTTTTGTGTCCTATAAATTGTATTTAGAAACAATTTCTCTATACTTCAACATGTACAACAGTAAAAATTTCATTCTTCTACTGCCAAAAGTCACTGATTTATGATACTTTGAATGTACTTTACCACACTAAGAACGGAGAGACTTTTCTTAGTGCCGGATTTCATAAAATTCAGAATATAATAACTAGATAAATTTTGGTAGTAGTAGAGTTGACATTTTACTGTTTTACTTGTCAGATCTTAGATAATATTTATAACGAATGGTACCCATTGAATGTTCATTTTTAAAAATTAATATTCGAACTATTTTATCCACATAATCATAATTCCTACTTTATTTTGGACACTTTTCTAATTTCCGAAGTAACAGAAATATATTTTATTACACAATAGTATTTTCTGAAGCATCGGTCATTTTTGGCCAAATTTCTATATGAAGGGACTTTTGAAGGGAAACTGATCCGAATTACCGTTCTTGTACAAAGAAAATCTCTGAAAACCTTGCACACTCACCCCGCCCACAGCGTGATGTAATGAACCCTTGAACATTCGTCCAAACTCCTCATTTTGTAGCCAGCATGATATCCACTCGGCAGTGCTTGGGGTTCCCCGCAATAGCTTACAATAAGTTAGTGCGGGCGGCAGCTGCAAAAACCATCGAGTTTACAGCTAAAATTCCGGAATTAGATAGAACTTGAATTGCATAATAATATGGAGCTGGTCTCCCAAGGCATATCTTGGTGGAAACCACCTGCAGACCTAATTTTAGTGGTAGATAGGTAGATTGGTAGATTCTGATTGAGTTTTCCTACATCAGATATCACATTACAATGTACAGTGGTTAGTCAGGGGAGTATGAAAGGTATAAAAAGATGCAGGAATTTCATTAGAAAACTCAATGGGGACCTACCGATCTTCCACTCAGATTAGGTCTGTACGTGATTTCCACCAAGGCATGACTTGGCAGACCATTTTCATTTTATTATGTTTATCAAGTTCTATCTAATCCTGGAATTTCAGCCGTGAGCGCGTTGGATTAATGGCTTTTGCAACCGCGTCCGGTTTAAGTGTTTTAGATACTTTTTTTAATATTTTTCTTTTAACCAAAGTGGGTTAAAATTCTTGAGTATGTAACCTATATGGTTAAATTAAAAACATTTTGTATTTAATATTACTTATGTTTTGTACTCATTATTTTTTCTTACATTTCCTTCCTTAGACATTTTAGATAAAATTGATTTATAAAGCGATCGTAAAGCTTTTCTACTAAGAAACCCAATAGATCACAGCGCTATTTTGATAAAATATTTTTTGATTCTTTATTTGTAATGATATCTTCATATAATGAATCTTCTGCCTCACTAGAGAATTCAGATGTAGTTCGCAAGTTTTATCACACTTCAAACACATAACGCATGATTAAGTATCGATGGAATCAATGATTTTCAGTAGACTTAGTGTCTTCGTTTCTCAATTGGTTAAAAAAAAATCTATATAATATGAAATCCTTCACAGACTGTTTATGTGTCTGTTATTCAATGGTATTTACGAGTAGTATTCAGTAGTACTTACTTTAAAAACGTTATGTTCATTATTGCCATAGATGATATAACTGGTTAATAATAATGGTAGGTTAGAAACTAATAATAGACGATTTTAAAGTAAACCTTCGAGTTAGAAGTGTGTAGATAAACCATGTTAAAAGAAAATTTTATTTTAATTATCAAACTTTATTTTTAATATAAAGTATTTCGAATTCATATAGAGTACTTAGTAGTTCATGTTCAGTACATATTTACAATGCAATCATTTCCTAGGATGATAATAACTTTTATAATTTTTTTGTGTAAATATTTTATTTCGAAAAGCGAACGAAAAATATACCGTACATCAGACCTGTCCAACCTTTCAGTAAGGGCGCACCTTAGCTTGTGGCTCACAATCAAGGGCGCCATTATTCATATGATTCGAAAAATGCAAGAATATTATTTCTCTTTAGCAGTGATATCCATACCCACATGACTACAGGATACACAGACAAAGTGGTATCCGTTATTAAAATGGTATGTACAGTGGCGTCCTAAGTTGGAGGGGGCTCATCTAAAAACTTGAACAAAAAACATATCATACTAAATTTAACGTTACATTTTTCTGAGGTTTGGGGATGAAAAATGGGGGAAGGAATTTTAAAGACTTTTGCATGTAAAGGAGGCAAAAACCTTAATAACACCTGTAATAAAAAAAGTATGCAAATATTAATTATTTTAAGGCTAATTAACTTTGGAGATGGAATTTTGTTTAGAGAAATCTAGAAAAAATTAACATTTGAAGGGGCGCCAAGAAAATCTTCAAAGGGCGTCATGGCGCCCGCGGGCGCCGCGTTGGACAGCCCTGCCGCACATAATTATTTAAAAACTTTTAAACTCTTTTTAATGTATAAGATGAAACTTTTCTTGTTATCGCACAGGACACTTTTTCTGTATTAATATGAAAGAAACTTTTAACACTAACAATTTTAATATGAGGAGTAATGCAAATTAGATATTGGTACGTGCACACTAGAATTATTTATCCTTAATTAACTTACTATGTTAAAAAGGTTAATTAAAAAATCATCTAATATCTTCATATATGATCAGAAATATTCTATTTAATAGTATCTTTTAAATTTACAATTTTATTGTTATTTTTTTATTTACAAAAAATCTCACGATATTTTAACGTAATTTTGCATTGAAGAGTCACTTCTTATACAGCGAGAGCTTAAAAAATAATAAAACTCAAACTATAAATTATCTCAAATTAAATCAGATGCTATAAAATAAAAATGTGGATGAAATGCTTCAAATTGAAATAGATACTTAAGCCTAACTTATATTTTTAAACAATGTATTTTTTGTCTGTGCATTTAACAATTACCCTTCTATTAACGTAGTTCAACATTTCTGAAAAAAAAAATATGAAAAATAAAATTGTTAGTTCTTAAATGTTGTTTGTCTCGTAAACAAAAATATCAATTTCGCTATTGTTTTGTTAATACTTTGAACGGAATTAAAAATAAACAATTCATTTTTTTTGCCTCCTTTATTTTAAATTTTTTTGCAGTTCATATCAAAGTACCAGATTTAAAAAAAAATGGAAAAAAAAACCTTTATAATTTTTTCTGACTTTTATCTTGATTTTTTTCAAAGTAGTAATTTATCTTTAAAAAAAATCTTAGATCAAGATAAATGTCCATTTAGAAAATTCTAAATTAACTTTAAAGGTTTTTTTTTTTTTTTTCAGAAATGTACTTTTGCTAAACTTAACTAGAATCAATCATTCCTTAGAAATGACCCATCCATTTCTTTTTATTAACTTTTTTTCTATACGTTAAAGACAAAGAAACAAATTGAACATAAAAATATTTTTCTTATATTATTGAGAGTGACAGGTTTTGTTAAATAAACTTGTTACTGAAAACTGAACAACATGTTATAATAAATTTTGTGAATAATTTAGTGTAAGAAGTAAGGTATAGTTTATTCTATTGATCTAAAATCCAGATTATGGGAGATATGAATTTTACATTATTTACCCTTTATATAAAGAGTATATACTCTGTAAAAAAGATAATTTTTTCTTAATCTATTGGGTCATCCGTAAAGTTATGCGGTTTTTCAAAAAGTGAAGCGCTGTTTCGCCTAATTATTTAACTACTGCTGATAAGGAGTGACCTTGAATTATCCAGATATGTACATTCGGTCTTTTCTTCTTGCAATCCCTCATTCTGACTTTGGTTGTGGCATAATTTTTGTTTCAGTGTAGTGCTAAGTGCTAATAATAGAGAACCAAAAAGTTCATTTTCGTGATTTTATGCTCTTCTATTTCAATAACGATTAAAATGCTAGTCAGACTGCTTCTAAAATTTGTCCTGTTTCAGATGACACAGTTCGAAAGTGGTTTGAGAAGTTTAAGAGCGGAAATTTCAGCCTCGAAGATGATGCCTGCTTTGGACGACCATAAAAGATTACACTTTCAGCGTGTGAATCTACGAATATCTCGTTATCTAGCTAATAAATAGACAGACAAATCTACATCAAAGATAAATAAATACAAAAAAAGTAAGAGAGTTAAAAAAAACGATCTTACTCAACTAGTATCATAAATCTAATCTAAAAACATTAGAAATCTCGTAAAGTCGACGAGTTACCGAAAATGTGGAGTTTTGTGGTATAAGAGAGATATTCATCACTCATAATATTTTACTGTCTATGACGCTAATGAAACTTCTGGCACAATACAGGGCACAAAAAAGTACGATATACAGTAAAATAATTGTTATAAGTAAATACAAACTTTCATAGAAAACTGTAATTGAAACTAGTTTTTTTGTAGAAAGAAGAAGCATCATCGTCATACTAAATACATCATCGTCATACGTGTATCACCCCACGCTCATTTCGTGAACATGGGAGACACTCACTACACATTTCGTGCAGACTTCGTGAAGCTTCGTCAAATATGCGACGTAGAAACAAAGTGTCTATAGCAAATGCATCATTCTCCTCAAATTAACGGAGCATTCCAACAGTGGCATGTAGTCTTTCAATCTGAGTCATCTTTTTAAATTATTCGTTCTTTCCAACTTTTCGAGTTCTATTTTAGCTTCATTTTCATCCCCGTTCTCTTTCCGTAGTGCAATTATTTCACTTCTTCTAAAATTTCACAGTATGCACCCTGTATAATACATTAATGAACACCTTTCTCATCAAAGTATTGGAACATTCCTACAGTGACCTATAGTCCTTCACTCTGAGTCATCTTTTTAAATTTCCCGTTTTCTCTCAACTCTTTGAATTTTATTTTATCTTCATTCTTTATTAATGAACATCACCATTAGTAACGTCTTCGACGCCTGGAATTTTCTTCGATACGTTGGCTATTTCTTCTCTATTTTCTTTAAACTCGTTTTCTGAATGATTCAGCAACTTTATTGAGGGATACAAAGCTATATCCGATATGAAAACCATTTTCGAAAGAAAAATATTTTATCAATAACATATCATATTCAAATATCATATTTTTTTTTTCAATTGTAATATTCCACTTGATTAGAAAAAAATGATTTAGCAATTTAACAAAAAGTGATCGTCGTGGTATATGGAGTGTCGAAATATCTGGAGGTACGTTAACGGGATTCTACAGTATCACATTGGACATAAATGGTTTATGCAGATAGATATATTGATATTTTTTCACCGTATTTTTTAAAAGTACATTTTCCTATTTCTCTTACAAAAAATAATTTATTTTTAAATTAAACACCATCCTGAAAATGGTACAAGAATAATGCGTTGATCTACTGTTTTTTCTTACCTTATAAAATTATATTTAATTAATCTAAAGTTTAAAATTATTTATCATTATCAACTGTATTAATACTCCTTATAAATATTTTATCGGTTTTAAAAATTATTTTATGAAAAATTGTGTTTCGTCACTCGTTTTTGGCAAGTAATTTTAAATATGATGAAAACATTCGAAAATAAAAACTCGCGTTTCGTCTTTCCATTTTTTTCTTTTATCAAACGAGTTCTTGTTTGACAGGTTCCGTAATGTGCGTTTTATATTCATTTTATGTTCAAATTCAATTTCAGTATTTATATGACAAAGCTTATATTTGAAAAGATATTTTGCTGTAACTCTTTTTAAAAATTTATTTACGTATTCATTAAAGTAAATGTAAGTCATTTACGATATTTGATACCACTTAAAATTTTACTTATTTAATTTGGAAATAAACTGTTTTAGAGATTAACAATATTAGAATTAAAATTTTTGAAAATTACATACTATCAATGAATGTAGTTTCTTTTTTTAAACCAATTAGAAAAGACAGAAATTTTCCGTATAGGATTTAGATTTTTAAATTAACCCCTCTAACTTTATATGTTAAGGTATGTTTCAAGAAGCTGTGTATTGTAACGAATTTTCCCGGGTTTTGTAGGTATTCAAAATATCTACTCCTCTAGGATTTCATGGAATTAAGTGTATAATTAACTGAATGAAAATGAATCATTCTTATTAAAAAAAAAGGCTCAAACATAATTCATACTGATACATGAGCATAACAAATGTATAACGAAATTGAAATAGAATATAACATCGGTATGATTATATTTATAAAATATGTGGATGGCGATAACAATTATCTATGAACTATTAAAGTTTAACTTAAAACGAATAGCCATATATATATATAAACACACATAGTGACGGCGTGAATCATTGATCAGTTAATATTAGATTGTACGGAATCAAATCTTGTATGCACGGTTTTTATTGCTTCTTCCATATTAGTTATATACTATTTGCGACTTTATTTGAATATCTATATCATAGTTAATTAATTAATAGCAGCGGAAAATTTACTATCAGCAAAAGGTTTTTTTTTTTTTTTTTTTTTTTTACTTAGAACAGAAACACGATTTACTGACAAATTTTAAACGAACGTTCTATACACAGTTCTTTTCATCATAAAAAACAGAGAACATCAGTTTTTCAACAAATTTTTTTATGTGAGTAGGGCATTTGACAAAAACCGAAAATAGTTTTAAGAACCTACACCAATCAACATGAAAAATCGCAAGCTAATATTAAACAAATGGAGTTGTTCTTTGCGTCTTCCTGGTTTGCATTACAATATTTTTAATTTTCAATATCTTTTTTTTCTCTTTTCTGTTGCATAGGTTATATTTAGTTATACTCTAATGTTGTTTCTCTTTTTTTCAGTTTCATTCTGGAGATACTATAAATTTCGAAAAAAAATGTTTTGCTGGTTGCAAAAATGAGACTGTCCTCAAAATTAAATGGCAACAAAAACTTGTAAGAGTATACAGAAATACACCACTAATATCTTATGTAAAAAGAATCATTTAAAATTATTTAAATGAAAACAAGTAATTTTCAAATAATACCTGTATTGGTTTAACATTGTCTTGCGAATGTCGTCACTTGATAATCTTAGGCTTTAAATTGATCAAGTACTTGTGCATTTATTCTATTCTTGGAAACTTCTGAAGAAAATAAACGAAATGTAAAGAAAATAAACGCTTTAAATTAACAGCGAGTTTAGATGATATTAATGAAAATCGTCAGTAAATTAAATATGATAAACTACAGAATGTCTACGTTACAAATTTGTAAAATATGCAATACAAATTACATTGTTATTTTATATTAATTTTTTAATTTAAAAACCGCTATTTTCATGTATTACGCACTTAAAAATCATTGATTAATTTGGAAAATAATGACAGGATGTGATTACATAATATTTCTCAATTTATATAATATACTTCTTGAGTAATAATTTTATATTTTTAACTCCACATTTTATTAAATACGAAAGTATAAATTAGCTTTAATTTCCAAAGTTTATTTACAAATTTAAAAAAAAAAAAAAAAAAAAAAACTATGTTAATGAAAAATGCTAAAATAAAATGCGAAAGAAGGGAGTTTTTCAAATTACTTTTTTTCCTTTCATTTTATCCTGAAATAGGAATTCAAGGTCTAACAAAAAATAAACCGGTATTTGTTTTTCACTTGTAGCATTTCTGAATTTAAAAAAGAAAACATAGTTCGTTTATTTCTCATGTTAATTATATTTAAAAAATATTTTTGTGTATTGTTTAATATAAAAAAACCTCTTTACAACATCTGTTAATATAATGAATAAGAAACAAACGAATAGAGTTATTAAAAGAATTCTTGCAGGAAACGGATATGTGAAGTCTGGAATTTTATTTAGAGTATTTTATTATGTTAGTTCAAATTCTTACCGACAGATGGCGTTGCGGCTACCGCATTCATTAGCAATAGTTGAAAATTAAATGACAATATTTTCAATATGTCCTCCATTCATCACAATAACATGCCGGAGTCTTAGAATGAAATTAGCACACAACTTCTGCAACGTCTGTACAGAAATGGCTGCACACTCTTGAGCGATTAATAGCTGGAGCTCAGCTAGCAAAGTGGGATTTTGGCAGTAAACTACATCCTTCAGATGGCCCCAAAGAAAAGAATCACACGGATTTAAATCTGGTGAGTAAGGTGGCCAATTCATACCCTTGCCGGTTAATTTCGGGTAATTTTCGGTGCTGTAGCGCCATCTATCGGTCAGATTTTGAACTATCATAATAAAGTGTTCTAAGCAAAATTCCAGACTTCACACATCCGTTTCCTGCAAGAATTTTTTTAATAACTCTATTCGTTTGTTTCTTATTCATTTTTAAAAATAGGTACTCCTTTTTGGGACACCCTGTATATATATATATATATATATATATATATATATATATATATATATTTACAGTGTATTTCATATTATTATTCAAGCGTAAAACTCTGCAGACAGTATAGCATTTATAAATGAAAGAAAAAATATTTTTAATAAAACATAAAACGTCGTCTTCATTTTTGAAATCTTCTGTACTAATTTCTTTTGAGCTTTTAGATGCAATTGATCTGTAGTTCACAGAAATGTCTTTTCACAAAAAACAAAACCCACGATGGATTATACTGCTATTTCGATGAAAGTATTTGTCTTTGTTTTTCTCTTCTTATCTAAAGTACTTACCTCCATGTAATGAATCCGCTATCTCATCTGGGAATTGAGATGTAGTTCTTCATGCGTATTATCAGACTTCCCACACAAAACGCATGATTAAATATGTTTGGAATTAGAACTTAGTTTCTGGATAGATGTATCTACTATATTCTCGAAAAAATAATATAAAATACTAAATCTATTTTTATTTATTTAATATTTTCAAATCATTCATTTCACATCACGGAAAAAAAGAAACTACGTTACATATCTTTCTTATTTTAATGATAATATATATATATATATATATATATATATATGATATCTATAAAAATTACTAGTTTTATTTTTCTTTAAACATTGTTTTTAGAAGATAAGATATAGTATGTACAGAAAAGTTAGATTTTTTAAAGTATGATTATTTAGGACTATGACAAAGATGTTTGTCATATATCTTGCTTTCAGTTCAACCCCCCCCCCCCTCAAAATTTTAACAAGTTAACATAAGCTTTTCCATTCCTCTTCCAACATCTAGCATACATGTATTGATTGCATGCTTCTCCTCCCCCCCCCCCCCAAAATAGAGATTAAAAAAAATAAAAAAAATAAATTCATAAAGATTTATTCATTCCCCCCCAAATAAATAAATAATTAAAAATAATAAACAATTATAGTTTATAGATTTTAAATGTCTGTAATTCCCCCCCCCCCCAAAATTCAATATGTTAACTAAAACCTATTTCTGATTTAATTTAGATAACGAATCTACTTTCTTCATTCTAAAATCCAAGTCACTCGCATACATCAGAAACTTCTCAGTCCTTCACTTTGCGGTTATGCTAAAAATAAGTTACAAATGTTCACATATTTCTAATTCAACCGTTTTCTTCTCATGAAATCAAAAGTGCATCTGTCTTAAAAATTAGACAAAATATATAAGCAGCTGTGCTCTACTTATTAAAGTAATGTAACGTATAACCGATATTCTTTATGCAAGCATTTGCACTTCTCATCCGCTCTCAAATGAATTAATCAAAATATCTCTCGCCCACATGTAAACTGTAATATGCAAGCTCATATCTTTCACACCCTGTTATTAGATTCGTGTCATATGTAACCGTTAATTGCAGCTGTCTTTTAGCAAAATCAAACGCCAGTCCCAAAATTACTTTCTTTTCTTTTTCCTTTTCTGTCTCCATGAAAGAATCTTTACAACCCTTCCCCCCATTCTCAAATGAAAGCAGTATCATAGACAGAATCTAGCATTTATCGTTTTTTCCCATACGCTTCCGTCCGCAGTCTCCAAAAACTCTCTCGCCAAGTACTGGCGATTTTATCATACTTTCCGCGCCAACACCCGTACATGTAACTTTTAAAACATGATCACTTCGGCCGTTTGACTGGACCAGAAGTGCTGTAAAAAAACTTTGTCTTCGTTTTTGTAGGTACCTCCCCTTTGCTTCTTTAACTATCGATAATGCCTCGTCGAAAAATAAACAGATGTTGCTTCTATGTGCTTCTTCTTTCTCCTGGATTTACTACGTATTTTGTATTTATAACATGGAACTTTTGCTGTTATTTACCATGTCGTCAGTGCTTATTAGTATAACGGAGCATAGCAAACGGAATCAGTTATAGATACAAAACTGATTCCGTTTGCTATGCTCCGTTATACTAATAAGCACTGACGACATGGTAAATAACAGCAAAAGTTCCATGTTATAAATACAAAATACGTAGTAAATCCAGGAGAAAGAAGAAGCACATAGTTAGAAGCAACATCTGTTTATTTTTCGACGAGGCATTATCGATAGTTAAAGAAGCAAAGGGGAGGTACCTACAAAAACGAAGACAAAGGTTTTTTACAGCACTTCTGGTCCAGTCAAACGGCCGAAGTGATCATGTTTTAAAAGTTACATGTACGGGTGTTGGCGCGGAAAGTATGATAAAATCGCCAGTACTTGGCGAGAGAGTTTTTGGAGACTGCGGACGGAAGCGTATGGGAAAAAACGATAAATGCTAGATTCTGTCTATGATACTGCTTTCATTTGAGAATGGGGGGAAGGGTTGTAAAGATTCTTTCATGGAGACAGAAAAGGAAAAAGAAAAGAAAGTAATTTTGGGACTGGCGTTTGATTTTGCTAAAAGACAGCTGCAATTAACGGTTACATATGACACGAATCTAATAACAGGGTGTGAAAGATATGAGCTTGCATATTACAGTTTACATGTGGGCGAGAGATATTTTGATTAATTCATTTGAGAGCGGATGAGAAGTGCAAATGCTTGCATAAAGAATATCGGTTATACGTTACATTACTTTAATAAGTAGAGCACAGCTGCTTATATATTTTGTCTAATTTTTAAGACAGATGCACTTTTGATTTCATGAGAAGAAAACGGTTGAATTAGAAATATGTGAACATTTGTAACTTATTTTTAGCATAACCGCAAAGTGAAGGACTGAGAAGTTTCTGATGTATGCGAGTGACTTGGATTTTAGAATGAAGAAAGTAGATTCGTTATCTAAATTAAATCAGAAATAGGTTTTAGTTAACATATTGAATTTTTTTTTTTTTGGGGGGGGGAATTATAGACATTTAAAATCTATAAACTATAATTGTTTATTATTTTTAATTATTTATTTATTTGGGGGGGAATGAATAAATCTTTATGATTTTTTTTTATCTCTATTTTTTTTTTTGGGGGGGGGGAGGAGAAGCATGCAATCAATACATGTATGCTAGATGTTGGAAGAGGAATGGAAAAGCTTATGTTAACTTGTTAAAATTTTGAGGGGGGGGGGTTGAACTGAAAGCAAGATATATGACAAACGTCTTTGTCATAAGGACATCGAATGAATAACACCTGCAGGTTTCTGCAGGAGGCTAACGAAAAAGACAGGCTATCGCGGTGCATTCCACTTATCTTTTTTTACAGACCACTAGAGTGATGTGATGCTCTTTTCGTACACCTGCATTGGTGTATTGGAGCATAACGTTACTCCCGTGGTCTGTAAAAAAAGATAGGCGTAAAGCACCGCGGTAGCCTTTCTTTTTCGTTAGCCTCGTTTCATCAGTATAAAAATTGTAATAATTATTCAGGCTTTTCTAGGAATGACAGCATTTATTACAGTTTTGCGGAGTACAATAAAAGTTTCATAATCTTTATTTAATATTTCAGTTAAAAATTTTCAGATTCTGATAAGATTTCATGATTCCATTAAGTCATTATGATTTACAGAGTTTTGCTATATTAATAATTTACATTAAAATATTTATTATCGCTAGTCCTTTGTATATTATATTATAAATCTTTTTGTTGCTCTTACCGTCTGGACAAGAACTGTTGTAATGAAAATGGTTTGATTTATTAAACTTTTATATACTGTCAGTTTTGACAATAGCATGTGTATTTCTAGTAGTTGAGAGTAAATTGAGTATTATAGTAATTTTCAATGTTTTTAAAAAAGGAACATTGTGGAATGTTCTAAGTATCTTTTTACATTACTTTTTCATCTACTGCTTGTTTCTCGGCGCCACCACATTACGTCTAAATACCATTAACTTTTAAGCCATAAAGTAAGGTGACGTAAGATATTTTACCATAATAAAGGATCAGGGTCTATAAGCCGTGTTTTTGGCCCATTAAATAAGACTAAAATTCTATTTTGTTATACTGACTTAATTATTTCACTTTTTAATATTAGAAGGTTTATCCTGTAGGATTTCTACAATATTTTTTGCATTTTGTTCAGATTTATATTAGTTTCACAAGCTCAAAGTTCGTATTATTCGTAGTTTTTGATGAAAAATAAGCAATTTCGCCTAATTTTACCTCAATTTTTAATATATTTTTTAATATTTTACTATGAGCGCAGCTTTTCAACACTTTTATTTTTACATATATTGTACATTTTGATGTATTCTATAATATATGTAAAGAAGAAAGTGTTGCACGATTGCTCTCATATACATAATTGAGGTAAAATTAGGAAAAATAGCGTATTTTTCATCAAAAACTACAAATAATACGAACTTTGAGCTTGTGAAAGTCGTATAAATTCGAATAAAATGCAAAAGCTATTGTTGAAATCGTACAGGATAAACCTTCTAAAATTAAAAAGTGAAATAATTAAGTCAGTATAACACAATCGAGTTTAGGCTTATTTCATGGGCCAAAAACACGGCTTATGGACACTGATCTTTTATCCTAAGAAGTGATCCGGTAATAAAGAAACTGAAAAGCACCTGCTAAAATAATGGAACGTCCAGAAGGATAAAAAATTTATTCAGCTACAATTTGCTTCAACCGATGTTACATTATACAGATATAATTTTTTAATGCAGATATTTCTGACATCATAATTTTTGTTTTGATCCTGAAGGAACATTTCTTGTTCCCGAAAACAGTAATATATGATAGAAAAATATTTCTTTATTGGGGCTAATGGACAGCTATTTGCATTCTTATTTCTTTTAACTATTTCGAAATGACAAGTTTTAGTTCTAGGGCATTTAATATATATAAATGTCTGTAGCTTTATCTTTTTTTTCTTTTAAATATAAAAAGATATGCTTTTACTTTAACGAGATAAATCAATCAAAACTTAAAAATTTCTGAACAAAGAGACCTCGCTTTCTGTCTGGAGAACATTATATAGCCTCGAGAAAAAACAACTAGTGAAAGATGCTTTAATGATAATGTTTCTTGGCAAGAACTGAAAGTTTAAATCATTTAGTTTATTAATCAAAGAGCTTTTCAATTGATAAAATCTTTCGAAACAAACCCTATCTATCTAACACTATAACAATTGCACTTTATAAGTCGTTCAGATAATAAAACTAGGCCTGTATTTCGTGATAAATTGTTTTTGCAATCGGTAATATATCTCTATATAAATGCACTATCATTCACTATGACTATTTCGACTGAATATATGAGCAGCCGATTTTGAATGTTGGGCAAATCCATATAATGTTATTGTTATATTTAACTGTTTGCATTTGAATGAGTTTAAAATATTTGTAAGCAGTAATACATTAATTTTATATTTTGTATGGTCTTATTTCATCCAAATTTAACTACTTATACCGAAATGGTTATGCGCGTTATCTGAAAACAATCATGGTTTTGTTATGCGCCAATGGACTTGCTTCAAAAGCAATGATTTGTTCAAAACGTTGATTTTCTTTGTTGATTTTTTTTTTTATTTGAGTATAATTATAACAACAAAAAATTGAATATTTTTTATTATTTACTTATTTATTTTATTTCAATATTTCATTCTTCTTCAGAAAAGTTACAAAAACTAGTCGTTGGGGGCCACCGTAATACTTACCCATCATGGATATGCATAATGTAAAATATTAAAATAAAAATGTGTAAACTACGTATAAAATGCATTGCAATTCGAATAAAATCGTGGCTTGATGACGTCATAAACTTTAAAGGCTCGATTACTGAATTGCTTGAAAGAAACATCCTTATAACTCCAAAAACAATAATCCTATTAACTAGCGGTTTTTTGCATCTGATTAAGCGTGTCATTTCCAATTAAATTTATCTTTGATGTGAAATTTAGATGAAATACAGGGTCATGAAAAATCGAAGAGTGTGGAAATAGGATTCCAAATATCTCGGCAACTCATTATCCGATCGACTTCATGCTTTATGCAAAATTTATGTTTTTGTATTGTCTTTTATATTCATTTCTTAAAATAAACAATTTCGAAAATTTTTATATACCTTTTATCAGAAAGAATATTTTGGGAGTCCGAAAAAATAGTTCCGGTTAATCGAGGTTATTGAAATTAAATAGGCTTCTTCCCATTATTACATACTAAGTACATACCAAATTGCAAGCCTTTATCTCAATTTTTTAGGGAGATAGAGCGTTTACAGACACACAGACGGACGGCAAAAAATTTTTTTTCTGAAAATATGTTTTTCGGAATCTCCAGTGTCTGAAACGTGTAAATCCGTCAAATTTTTTTTTTCGATTTTCAAAACGATTACAAGACTTACCCTATACTACGTATGATGGGTAAGTAATAAAACAAAATCTAAATTTAATTTTATAGGCAAAATTTAAAAAAAATATTCACTAATAAGTTGTATGCGTAGAATTATATTGCTTAATTTCAATACTCGTAAAGATATTTTAAATATTCGCGATAGAATTCTGAGCGTGCTTGTTAATATTACGCAACAAAAAATAGTTGCATTAAATGTGGACTAGATTCACTTTCAAAATCAACGCATTTGAAATATCGCTGACCAAATAAATGACTAGCAACACATTTATACCAATATTAAAAGATATGCATTGTGAATTGAATAGATTTTAATTATATTATATGTTAATCTATGTCGAATGTACGTTTTTTGTTAATTTGTTTTCAGATGTAGCTTTACCTAATTTTTTCGCAACATGGACTTGCCCAACTTTTATAATCAACAACTCAAATCATGTTTGTTAAAGGGTTATAAATGGTCGAATTTGTGATGCAATAATTAAAAGAAAATATACTTCTTGCATGTAATTTATCTTACCAAGACACATTTGTTATTCATAAAATTTGATAAATCATCACCTTATTGTTTACGCACAGAAGTTTCGACGTGTATGTTAAGAAATGGATTTTATTAATCATAAAGAAAAAAAAAAGAATTAGGTCCATTGACTAATATGTTGTTTATCGAAATCATGAATAAATTTTGGATTCATGTGCTTGGCATACATTAATCATTTTCAATACTTGTCAATATATTTTCATGTTTGTTTTCTATTCCGTTTCGAAAATTGCAATGACTTATCATAAAATATCCCAGGTATTTCAACAGTTACATATCATGTTATATAATAATGTTAAGTGAAAATGAATTTTTGTATATATAAAAATCTTCTTTATTTTGAATCCATTGAACTATTTTTTATAAAAAAAGTGGTTCTAGCGAGAATTGTTGCTGGTTTCTGATCAACGTTAGTAATTTGGCTATTCAGCAAAAGAAAACCGTAGCTAAATGGAAATAAATATTGACAAGTAGATTTGACCTGAAACATTGATTCTAAAATCGTTATATATCTTCTAGTTTCTTAAACCCCATTTTTCATTTTGATCGACACCTCATGTCAGGACACAGCCCGCGCAGCGTTTGCCGTGGGTTTAGTTGATTCTAAAATGGTTTAGAAATGCATCTCAACTTGGTAAGAATAGCCAAACAGAAAAATAGAGGAACATTTCGGCTAGACTGCGCCATATAAAGAAATTACCGTTTTTTTTCAGTTAGGAGGGGGGGGGGGGTATTTCAAATTATTTAGATGACTAACAATTTACTGTTGCTAGAACGCACCAAACAAGATGAAAAAAGTAAAGCATTTTAAAGACATTAAGCTTTGTGTGCTCAGGAGTAACAAAAGGAGTGAAGCAAAAAGTTTTAAGAAGATTGGGCATAGAAAATTTTGATGATTGATCATTTGTTATTATAACATAGCTACAAATATAGGAGAAAAAAATTAAAAAAGCTGCTTTAAAGATTTTTAATTTTGAGAAGTTGGAAGTGCAATTTTGGAGGAAGCGGGTTAGTAGATTATGTATTTTTTGTTACTAAGGAGTAACAAGTCATAAATAATTTGATAATTAAAGATTTGTAAAGATTTTGAACTTTGTGTGCTCTGTGCTGGGAGAATGAAAGGGAAATAGATGATTTCAAAGAGGGGATTTTCATGGTGGATTCTTTTTACAAAAAGGTAAAATTAGGACAGCAAAAGTTTAAAAACTGAACAAAATTAAGCATTTTTGAATTTTTGTGCTGCGGGTGGAAATGGGAAATTTTCGATGATATATTTAAAGTGGAAATCTGCCAAAATACGAAAGATAACCGCCAGCAATAGTTTATTAAATAGTTTAGTACTAGTGGACGCAATAAAAAAAAAAAAAAAAAAAAAAAAAAAACATTAATAGTTCAGCTTGTGTCGCCTATACACAAGAAAACTAGTCGGATGTGCTAATCCCAAAGCTTTCTTCTATCTCCCACAGTTTTTGCATACACTAAAGACGAATCAGCACCAATCTATATCGAGGTCTGGCTGAATCTAAAGTTTTATTAAATTCCGTACATTAGTTCTTGAGATTGTATTCTTGAGATTGTCTTGATTGTATTGCTAAAATCATGTACATCCTACAAAATATAGCGTAGCAGCGCCACCTTTTGAGCTATTTACACTAAAACGTAAGCAGCATCTATTTATGTCAAGGTCTAACAGAATCTGAAGTTTGAGGAAATTCCGTGCATTAGTTCTTGAAATATAGCTATCGTAAAAATCACGAAAAAAAGTGGAAAGCAGCGTCACCTCTTGGGATATCTACACCAAAATATAATCAGCGTCTATTTATGTTAAGGTCTAACTGAATCTGAAGTTTGATGAAAACGAGTACATTAGGTCTTGAGATAGACCTACTGCGGAAATCGCGAAAAATGCAGCATAGCAGCGCCACTTGTTGGGCGATTTTCACCAAAAACTAATCAGCACCAATTTATATCAGGGACTAACTGAATATAAAGTTTTATTAAATTTCTGGTATTAGTTCTTGAGATAGAGCGCCCACAAAATTTTTGTCATATACAGACAGACAGACGGACAGACAGACAGACAGAGTCACAGACTCACAGACAGACATTTTCTAAAAACATTCAAATCGTGATCAGGACCTTCTGAAACGTATAAATCCGTCGAAAACAAAAAGTAGAAATTTTTCATGAATCCGATACTTTCTTCTTGCAAAGATAGAAGAAAGTAAAAAAATAAAGAAAGAATAAGTAGAAATTTGGCGATTTCGATCATTCCGATTTATATTCACGAAATGAAGCATTTGTTGAGATTTGGCACAATGGCGATCGAGAGTGAGAACTCTAAGCTGCAGTCTTTAACCTTTAAGTGGGCGCGCTTAAACTTTTTCTACAAGCAGACGCGGGACATACTTTTTTCGCTCACAGTAGTTGCGTTATTACACATGCAAGATAATAGCTTAAAAATAATAAAATATATGCTAGAAAATATTCATATCATTATCAAAACTTGAATTTTATCTTCAAACCCATTTGTGTGAACAAACTGTAGAGAAAAAGATATTTTTAACAATTTAAATTTAAATTTATATGTCAAACGTAAAATGTTTTGTTCTTTGATATGTTTCTATACTAGTAAATCTACAGATCAGGAGCCTCAACGTCAGCTCTGAAAGTCAATGTTTTTTAAACTCACTTTTCCTAATATTTAATATCTTACAATCCGCAAATTAAATTATTTAAATTACTACATATATATTTATATGCATATAAAATAATTCGAAGGTTTCAGAACTTAAACGTTAAATTAAACATGGTTTATGCAATAATATTCTGACATTCTTATGAATTTCTTATTCTATTTTTTAGATTAAAAAAAAATACATTTCTTCAGGTGGTGGTGGTGGTGGGGGGGGGGGGGTGCTCAACCCCACTGAACCCTCCGTAATCTTATTAAATTTTTATTCGTGATTTCCTATTATTTGTGTGAATGATTCTAGTATATATTCCATTTCGTTCTGCAAAGTGGTTTTATTACGATAAGCAAAAATTTTGAAAATAATTTCATGTTATCCTAATACCTAAATAGCAATATTTACCAATCACGAAACACTCGTATCTGATTGATACGTTGAATAATATCTCGTGTACAAAAGTAACTTATGGAAATGTAAACTGAATCTACTATATATTTCACTTATCTATTTCAGAAATCTAGTATTATTACAATTTTTGTTTCGGAAAAACAGTTTTGATGGTCATTGTACAATATTTATTTGACCTAAGTACATCCTGATCTAATTAGATGGCAATAGCATACTAAAATCTCCCCAAAATAGGCTTATTTGGAAACTTTTAAACCTATTGTGTAATCATTCATAATCGTGCCCACTGCCAATTCACTAAATAGCAACCTTGATTTGGCGCTATAATGTATTTTTTGTGATAGCATTTTATGATCTCAGTTTCCAGTAATTGTGCTATTTCAGGCTGTATGGATGCGTTTTACTACGCTAATTTCTTTAGATTAACTATCTCGTTGTACGAGATATTACATTCTATTTTTAAAATAATACTAATTTTCAACCACGAAAAATCTACTTCTCTTCCAGAAAATTAATAATATATCATATAAAAATGTTTCGGCTATCATTCTATATAGTAGTTAAAAGGTAACTTGTACAAAATAAATTCTCATTTATTTCAATAAAATATTAAAATCCTCCAATAATATTTTATTTTGCGAATAAAATATTGTAGTAAAATCGTCTGAATTACTTGAATTTTATCATTTTGATATTCTTTGAAATATGGTTGCTAGGTTACTGTTAAATTGAAAAGGAAAATGAAAATGAATGCATTTTAATATTTGCAAAAAGTGATAGAATAAATGTATTATATTATTAGAACAGATGTATAAAATTGCACCAAAAATTATACACCTAATTTAAAAAATCTGACGAATGTATAAACAAAATTTCAAATTAATTTAAATAGTTTAACACCTGACTTGATAAATTTTAGCCTTCATAACTTACCGTTTAAATACATTAATCAAATGCGACATTTTATTTTCAACGACTGAAAAATTTCAAAATCGTCTGAATTCCCATAGAAAAGCATTATGATCAAAAAAGAAATGTTCTATATTTTCCGAACGAATGAACCAAATGTAACTAAAAACTATACAGCTAATTCCGGATATCTCACCAACATACCTACCAAAAATCAAACTAATCGGATCATTTTTACGGAAGTTATCGCGGAACAGACAGACAGACAGACAGACAGACAGACAGACAAACAGACAGACAGACAGAAACAAAAAACTTTTCGG
The DNA here is from genome assembly GCA_963931845.1 of Maratus michaelseni. Classification (NCBI taxonomy): domain Eukaryota; kingdom Metazoa; phylum Arthropoda; class Arachnida; order Araneae; family Salticidae; genus Maratus; species Maratus michaelseni. Next base: position 405,819,515 of record OZ007592.1, read on the forward strand.
GTCTCCACAGTAAGCCTTCACTGACGTTTCGGCAATTATGTTTTAATCAAGTTTATTCCATTATGACTTTTTTATTTGTTAGTTATGTCTTATATCCTTTTTCGATTCACAAATGTTTTGTTATTTTTAGAACATGGTTTGGTTTTTGGTTATTTTATTTTCAGAATACTTCACTTTGCTTTTTATATGCCAATTAAACTTTTTAGGGTTTCGTTCATCTCACGAAACCCTATTGCACCCGCTCCGTTGTCTGTCTGTCACAGAGCCATTCTCGAAAACTATGTAACTTACTGTAACTTAGAGTTGTGTAACTTAGAGTTATGTAACTTAGAGTTGAAACTTTGTGTATAAATCAGAATATCAGCTGTGAAGAGCTGAAAATATTAAAATTTGAAAAATTCGTATTATTTTAATAAATAGAGATAAAAACCAAAATTCTAACAGCCTTTTCTTATTAAAGTTAAACATTTTTTGTTATAGCAAATGCCAAAAATTAAAAATCCACATGAAATTCTTTCTACAATAATTAATTTTCAATCAGACGATTTTCACGAGAAAAGTGAAAATGAAATAAAAAGTTTCACCAATTGAAAAAAAGATAAATATGAAATAAAATTGATTGACGTCATAGTAGTAATAAAGCGGAAAATTTCTAAGATTTATCAATAATACAAGGCGTATGAGTATGTTTATGTACACAAAGCAGGTTAATATCACGTCATAGAGAAATAAAAAGAGAATCTGACGTCCTATTGGAAGTTTAACGAATTTTTCAAATATTTGAGAATAATACAATGTGAGTATGAATATGAGTAATAAAGAATAGTAAATATATGAGTTTGAGAAACATATTGAATCGTGATAAAAATCCGATTATGGAAATATTCGCATATTTTAATATTTTGAAGGTGTACAACATGTTTAATTTTGAAATTATTTTTTTAAATATCGCATTTAGTCCGCATGACAGATTATTAAGACAGAATATAATAGCGGGCTGGTTTAGATATTCAAAAAAACGAAAAAATAGACCGGTAAATTTTTACTTTATAAAAACATGACTTTTTTTTTTTGGTTGCTGAATGAAATGTATTTGGATTTATTAAAGAAAGGATAAAGTGTTTTGAAAAGAATATTAAACGAAACCCTTTGAGCGATAAGCGATCACGCTTACCCACTTGTTTATGTATTTTATGTCGATTTGAGTCCCAGTCTTTCGGCTGATCGAAACCAACGATCTTTTTTTTTTTTTTTTGGGGGGGGGGGAGGGGTGTTATCAACATTGTTCCTTTAATTTATATATTTTTATGATTTCGTTTTTTTCATTAGCTGCTCTCCCACCGCTATGAGACTGCCTTTTCAATTGTTTCCACTTAATTCAATTTACTTTTCGGTTATTCAATTTATTTTTTGGTCAATTTAGTTATCGGCCATCTGGCCGATGAAGGTTAATTATTTTGGTTTGGAGTTATTCATTACCTCTGTTTGTTTTTATTTAAATTTATATTTTATATTTTTTCAATGCAAAAGTTATATGTGTGTGTGTGTGTGTGTGTGTGTGTGTGTGTGTGTGTTATGCAATATATATATCTTAGAGCATTTTTAACAAAATTTTAAATAATTGTCTTTAGTCTATTTTCAACGATTTGTGTTTTGAGATATTCTCATAATATATATATTTTTTAATACGCTGCTGGAGAAACTCAGAACATGCACATTTTTAAAAATCATTATTAAACTTAGCTTATCTTTACATAATTAAAAATAATGCATAATTAGAAAAGTACTTCTAAATTTAATATGATTCATAAAAAAATAAAAAATAATAAAAAAAAAGTTTAAAATCAAAGGAATAAAGGTTTAGTGATTACTTTTAATGTGAAAAAAAAGATTTTATGGTAGAAACCAATTAACGTTGACAATGATGATTGTTATTTTATTTATTTTTCTGAAAAAGTGTCAAAAATTAAAATATGATTTAAAAATAAAAATTGAAAATGACTTTTCTCAATATTGATAATATCAACTGAAATTTGTTCATAATTTACTTCTTCTAGACAATTTAATTGAAACTCTTTGATAGTAAACTTTCAGTTTATGTTCAGAGTTATTTAAAGCTTTTGAATTGCATTGTCAAGGCTTTATAAGTACTACATTAAAAGTCAAACAGTTTTGAAATACCCCGAGAAGAAACTCTCACAGAACTGGGGTTGGATAAATTTTCGTCTTTTAAGCTGCTACAAAAAAAAAAAAAAAAAAACAGCCTCAAATATATTTACTTGTTAAATTTTTGCAAAAAGCAGTAAGAGTTCTGAAGAATTCTTTAGCCTGGGGAAATAGGGAAAAGGAGTGGTCGATCTTGGACTTGGAGACCGCTGACTAGGCCCCTACCTACCGGGATTCGACCCAATTTGACGGGTTTGAGTGCCTGGAGAGTGGGGCGAAATTCGCCTGATCACCTCATGGGGCGATTCACAATGACAAGTACCGAGGTCGGCTGACCTATAATGTCCGGATTTTACTGGGTTGATCATTCCTAGGTTTTAGTATTCTGAGAACTGTTGCCGCACGCCACATACTCGTCATGATAGTTGGAATGGGACTGGACAATTTAGTGCCGAAACTATGGTACTCAACTTAGTTTGAAAAAGGGGGGAGAATTTTGAGGGAGGACAATTAAAACCACTGAAATTATTATTATTTATTTATTTATTTATTTATTTATTTAATTTTTGCCAATAGCTAAGTCATACCAGCAAGGAAAATTTTGGGGCCGAATAGCAAGGCAGACGAAAACGCTGCGGGGGCTGACGGGACTGCGCCTTTCTACCGAACCCCACCTGGTAAAAACTGGCTCCGTGGACTGTCCCATTGGAGCGGGTCCGGTAGCTTGTGCGGACAATGTCCATTTGCACCTAATAAAGAGGCGAACAGTCAAAAATAAAATGAATAAAAAAAACTGCTGCTAAAAAAATCCTTTGTGCTACCACTTGGGGCGGGCCATTGGCCCGTCCCAACCGGCGGCACGAGGAACTGCAAGGGGAACCTGGAAGAGAAGAATGTTAGTAACATTTAAACTGAACTTATTCTGAATTATACTTTAACTACATTATTGAAATTAATTTACTTTTATTGTGCTAATTGACTTGGTTACCCGTCCTTTGGGCCCAAGAAAGGTTGTTAAATAATTAACAATTTGCAATTTAAAATAAGTACTATTGTCGTTAACTGACTAAACCATAAGCCCAATGGGTCGTTGTTGTTGTTGTTGGTCTGGCCCAAGGCCCTGTTTTGTAGCTTTTTATTTCTATATAGTTCACATGATCCATATAACTGTGAAACTAGTCTCCTAATTTTGAACCAATTCCAGGTGAGAGACCTGCATCTGGATTGGCACCCCCAGAGGTAGCGCTTATATAGAACTTGGAGGACATTAGAGCCAGGAGTGGTCGATCTTAAAAAAGAACTGGGAGAGTAAGAAACATCGAATGTTTATCTAACGTACAACATCTAATGCAGAAGCACAATTCAGGCAACTTCTGGGCGTTTAAAAGCATATTACAAGCTCTTGAATTTTCAGACGAGTTGTCCACCTTCTACATGAAATTTTAAAAATATGAAAAGGAGAAGGAAAAGGGTAGGGAAAAAGGGAAAAGGAGTGGTCTGCATTTAAAAATAACTGAGAGAGAGACATAGAATGTCTATCTTACGTACAGCCTCTGACGCTGAAGCACCATCCAGGCAACTTTTGGGCGTTTAAAAGCATATTACAAGCTTTCGAATTTTCAAACGAGTTGTCCACCTTCTACAAGAAAAAAATGAAAGGAAGTAGGAAAAGTAGTGGTCGGCCTTCAAAAATAACTGAGAGAGAGATAGAGTGTGTGTGTGTGTGTGTGTGTGTGAGAGAGAGAGAGAGAGAGAGAGAGATCGAATGTCTATCTTATGTACAACATCTAACGCAGAAGCATCATACAGGCAACGTCTGGTCATTTAAAATCATATTACGAGCTCTCGAATTGTCAGACGATTTGTCCATATTCTACATGGGAAAAAAAAGATAAGGTGAAAGATTCATGATGCTCTGTGCTCACTTTTCTCAGGGTGGTAAAACAGCCCTCGTCTATCTAAATGGAATATAAAAAGCACATAACTACCAATTAATACAGCAATAAACATTTTTACCTTAATCACCGATAGTTGTGCGAATAAACTGGATTATCAAATAGGATAATCCATCAATACACCCATATAACTACAAAAGAATGGTGTGAGTGCTGACATGTCAAGATTATAAAGTGACCAGCCTGCAGCCCTGATCTTCTGCGCTTTGAGAATCATTGGAGTGCAATAATGCTTAAAAATAATTGAGTACAATGGTAAAATTCATCTTAAAAGCTCAAAAATTAAAATTACACATAATTTTTTTTCTTAAAAGAGGATAGTATTGTAAAAAATATGTTGAACTACATTAATATTAATGAATGTCAATTAGTCCGAGCACTTTCAGCTATACACATAACCATCGTCAGGGATAAAAAACAAACTTTGTATTTTATCCCTGATGATGGTTATGTTACGGTTGGTTTCAACCAATTTTTTTTTAATCTACATTAATTATTTAAATCACTTTCTCTACATTTATTTAAAAGCACTCTTTTTTTTTCTGTTTCTAATAAAAATTTAAATAAATAAAAGTAATTGTAATAATAATAATAAAATCAGTTTTTATTTTTTCTTCTTTCTTTTGGCAAAGTAAATTCAACGTTTTTAGTCTAGCATAGCTTCCTGTTTTCAAATACGAAAGATAAGACAGCAAGGGAGGGATGTTTTGTCAGTTAAAGACCGCACAGGTGGAAAATTTGGAGTCATCTAGTCTGACTTTGATATAAGAATGACCGACCGCCCTGTATTGGAATTACGTTATCTTATGAGTGTACTATATACGCAATTAGGCTTTGTAAGCTTACGACAGGCTTCAATGGGCCCTGCTATCAGGCGGATAGCTGGCGCCCAGGTCAACAGAGGCTCACAGGACCCCCTTCAGCACACGCCATGGGGGTGAAACATGGCTGCCTTCCCCCATGAAGCGGCTGGCAGGGTGGAACGACAGGCTGGTGCCTTCAAGGAGAGTCCATTTTCCCTTTTGTTTCCATTCCCGTACCCCTCTGGCAGAGTGGTTCGGTCCCGTTTTTCAAGCAGCGCGGGAGAATGAATGTTTACGACACTTGTTGCTTGGCCAAGAGACCTGTCGTTTGACTCGTAAAAAAAAATTCGACTTATTACGGGGCTCGAAGACTGGCCTGTGGGCTGGATCACGAAGTTGTTGAAGGCGGACAGGTTTCTGGAAGATTTTGTTTTGAGAGTGGGGCATTGATGGCCTACTTTAATTATCCTAAATCATGAGGTTATGATGAAAAGAGGCTATAAGGGCATTTTCGAAGTAAGGATCTGTATCTGATGGAGGGCGAATGAAAAGAAAATATGTTTGACCCATCATGTAGTAGCGGCGTTCCTAGAAAAAGTGTTGTCTTGTGTTGACTTCTTAAGCGGCGGTTGTTAATGATACCTTGACGAAAAATGAATTAATGATTAGACAAGCATCATTTCTGGAGATGGGGCATTATCAATCCTAGACTAAGAAGGCTGGCGAGACTAGCTGAGTAGACTTGCCCGCTTTACAAGGTATCGGTGATGTGACGACGTTTTGAATCGGGAATAAATCAAAATCTCCAAGTGATGTATGGAATAACGGTGTTGACTCGTAGAGGCAGCTGAAAAGAATAGGTTGAAAAAAAAAAAGGAGATTATGGCAGATCAACATATCTGCAAGGAAGTGTGCCCACATTGACGGTAGTAAATATCAAAGCATATTGTAAGTAACCCATATTTCTTCTTTATTACATGTTGTCTACTGTAGTGATATCTATAAATACCTGGAGAAACAAAAAAATATAATTATTGGTATTTTAAGATGATTAACATGTAACCTTTTTGTTTATGATTGAACGACATTTGAATTGTTGGTTTGTTAATAGTTTAAGATTTATGATATTTAATTGAAAATTAATCAATAATTAAATTTTGAAAAGTTGATCCATCTTTAAATCATGGTATTGTGGTAATTTTAGGGACTTTGCTGCTTAATGTAAAGTGTTGTAATAAGTAATTTCAGTATTTTTTTTTTTGATCAACTTTGTTATTATGTTATTATTATATTTTGTTTGAGAACTACCTTACTTTTATAATTTTTAATTATTCAAATAAAGAAAGTTTTTGTTTATTCTCAAATATGGTATGTTTTTCTTTATATATAATTTTTAAATAATTAATATTTCTATAATTACAACATACCTATAAGGAGGAATTAACCTCTCAGTAAGTGAGATTAAAAATATGAAAGCTATAATTTTGCTAAATTAATATTTTTTTTTTTATTTCTTAAATTTTTAATTCATGGTAATAATTTATTTGAAAATTAATTGAGGTTTACGCAAGGTTATTAGATGTAATTATTGTTCCTATCTCAGAAATGGATATACTGATAATTGATGCTAAAGTAAAATTAAGTCTAATTTCATAATTGATTAATTTAATTTTTAATTATCCTTTCTTTGAAGTATTATTCAAGGCAAACAACAAAATGGTTGTTTTTTGACAAAGTAAAAAAAAAAAAAAAAAAAAAAAAAAAAAAAAAAAAAAAAGTTTTCAGTTATTTTATAGCCACTATACGATCCTTGGTTAACCGATCTGATCTTGTTCACAATCTCCATAGTTGTTCTAAAATTTAGTACATCATCATATCCCTACTCTATTAACGGATTTAACTCTTTCTCCTTTTGGTCCTCATACTGGAGGAATTTCAGGTTGTCTGCATTTTTCCAAATTATATGATGATTACACTTTTGTTAATTTAATGTGTATGGAGATTTGAGCTTGATCGGGCTGGAGTGGAGTTGGGTGTTCTTTATGCAATTCAGTATGCTACTTGATTTAGAAATCTGTTGCCCCTTACTACATTTAACATTGTCTTAAAGTGATGAGTCCAAAATTATCATTGTTGTATTAACCTATTCGGATTCTTAAGTTTTGATATTTTGATTAGTTTAATATAATTTGCTACCTTTTCCATGGCAACAGATTTCAGTGGAGCTAATCAGGGTATACTTATTTTTTTCTAAATATTTAATTGTCAAGTGAAGATTGAGTAATAAATGAGCTTTTTAAGTTTAAGTAAGTTGTGTTTTAGAAAGAACCCCAAATCCCACAACAAATGGAGCCGTAACAATTCGGTCTCTGGGTTATTGATTTTTTTTTACTTGTATGTATTTATGTATCAAAGAGCAACTGGGTGTTTTTGCAATTAAAATTTTATTTATATGTTCAAGTGTAAAAAGAGGTCTAGGCTCTCTCTCTGTGCTAGTAAGCGACAATTCCCAGTCAAAATTATGTCTTGTGAGCATAACCTTTTCTTATTTACAAAAAGCATAGTCCTGTACTTAAGTTTTATGTATTTATAAGGTTTTCCTTTCCCCTCTCTTTTTCTCATTTTTAAGTTGTTCCCCCCCCTTTTTTCATTTTTTTTTGGTTTGTTTGTCATTTTCTAACTCTAACTATGGCTGATAAGCACTCGGAAGCAATTGCCACTATTCAGCGAAAAAATGCTTTAGTGGATAATTTGTCTAATATTCCCCCATTCAATGGAGAGGCCAGCTCAGTCTGCTTCTCAGATTTTTCGGAGAAATTTGAGAGTTTTTCAAAATTATTCGACTGGACTGAGGAGGAAAAGAAGTTTGTTTTACTTGCTAGACTTTCAGGAGCTGCTTCTAGGCGAATAAAAATTCACAAAGCAAAAACATCTGATGAGCTATTAAAAATCTTAAAAGAGAGTTATACTTCACAGACCACACCAGATGTTGCCCTCAGTCATTTTTTAAATTTTAAACAGCCACCCAATATGAGTGTTCAGGAGTTTTATGACAAGGCATATGATATGTCATTAAGAGCCCTTGTAATTGAAGGTATCCAGGGTGAAGTAGTCGATAAAAGCCGAACGGCTCTACTACACTCCATGCTGTTGAGCAATCTTACACCAGAAGTGCGAAAGGGGGTAATTGCGAGAAATCCACAATCCCCAGAAGAGGTCCTCAAAATTGCGCTTCTTGAGGAAAAGGCTTATAGGAGCATTAACCCTTTCTACAACCACCGCGAGGAAATTCTCAACCCAAATTTGACCCAAAACCTACCCTGTGCTGCTGTTTTTCAGCAAGATAGATCACAAAAGAAGGAGATAGACCAACTAAAATCTCAAATTGATGTTTTAGCAGCTAAGATAGACAGTTTAGTTGATCTTAGGGCTAGGGATATGCAGGAAAATAACCAGGAAGTAAGACCCGTAACCTGCTATAGGTGTTCCGTACAAGGCCACTATGCCAGAGATTGTCCACTAAATTTTGTCGACTATAATTTTAGAAGGGGAGGTGGTCAAAATTTCAGGAGCCGTGGGCAAAATTATAGAAACAGAGGTGAAAATCCTAGAGGGAACCACAATCAGCGAGGCGGATATAGGGGAAGAAGAGGTGGTTATTACCAAAACAATAGGAGCACAGCTGCGAACAGAAATGAAGTGCAGGCGGTAAATAACACCCCAGTAGCTAACAGTGAAAGTGAGGCTTTAAACTATTAGTGGCCGGATCAAATGTGGTCAACTCGATCCCCCACAGGCCCCTGGACCCCCCAACTGTGTATAGTATGTTTCAGCCCCAATCATATACATTACCAACTGCAAGAATTTACATAAATAAAGTTTGCCTAAATGCATTATGTGACACGGGTTCTGCAATTAATCTCCTGAGTGGTACTGATTGTAACTGTTTAGAGAATTTTGAAATGGAGAATTGCAATATCCCCATTATGACTGTCACCGGTGAGAAAGTTCACCTAAATAAGAAAGTATTTTTAAAATTTGTTTTTGATAATGTTCAATGTCAAGCTGAATTCTATGTAGTGGAAGGTAAATTAGCAGAGGAATTTGATATGATTTTGGGAATGCCATTTTTGAAAGAGTACCGGGCAAGTATAAATTGTGATACAAATGCTGTCGCTCTTAAAGTGCCAGTTTCAGGCCAATGTAAACAAAGCGTAGAAACCCCAAGTAATACTTCAGGGTGTAATACTTGTCTTGCTACTAATTCTGTAAATATTTCTAACTCTGTATATAGTGTAAATTCTAATAATAATTGTATAAATAATGATTGTGTTAAAAATAATTCTGTAAATATAAAATGTGTCAACAAAGTAGGGGAGAATTCAAAAAGTAGTAATGCAAATAGCCCTCCTGAAAATTGTGCATGTGAGAAAGTTCATGACTCAGTTAATATTGAAAATGGGAATCATAGTAGTGAAAATATGGTAGTTCAGGACCCGCAGTTGAGTAATATGAGAAAAGATGTTGAGATAGTCATTCAAACTGAGTCAGATAAGGAAGTTGAAAGTGTTGCGCAGAACTTTTGCATGCAAACAACATCAGGCGGTAGCTCTGAGGGTAATAACACTGAAAATCTTTCAAGTATTCAAAGTGTCGACAACATTCTTTCAGCAGCGAGTCAGGTAACTCAGGGTAATTTAGCTGAAGAGACTACTGAAATTTGTAATATTGATGAAAGTGAAGATTTGGTAAGTATAGAGGATAAGGTACCTGAAGTCGAGGAGGAGAGCAATGAAGATAGCAGTAGTGATAATACCAATAAAAATAAAAATATAAGTTTCGCTGTGTTATGTAGCAAAATTTCAATTCCCCCGCAGTCAAAAATGTTAGCCCAGGTTAAAAGTTATAAGGAAAATTTTATTAAGGAAAATGATATTGTTATGTTAGAACCTTTGGCGAAAAATTTAAATCAAGGTCTCCTTACCTCCAGAGCCATTTGCACTAAAGAACATGGCCTATATATCTCATTTGCAAATTTTTCAGACAATAGTATTCATTTAAATAAAGGAACCTTTGTTGCCAAAATTCAAAAATGTGTAGACCAGTCAAATATACCCGTAACTGATAATAAATTAACCTATAATATAAATTTGGCCCCTCCAATTGGTGACTTTGATCACGCTGATCTCACTTGGAGCTCTGAAATTAATTTAGATCATTTAGAACCCCCATTAAAACTTAAAATGCAAAATTTTCTAGACAAAAACAAAGATGTATTTGCAGCATCGGTCTTAGATTTACCCGGCTGTGATACAATCCCGCATGAAATTAACTTAACTTCAAATAAACCAGTTAAAGGCAAAGCTTATAGAGTCCCCTACAAATTACGTCAAGAAATGGAAGACCAACTTAATACTTTGTTACAGGCGGACATAATTTCCCCTTCCATGTCTGAATTTGCTTCTCCGGTTATTCTGGTTCGGAAATCAGATGGTTCATATCGACTTGCTGTTGACTACAGAAGATTAAATAAAAATCTTGTTAAAGATGCTTACCCAATACCTAACATTACCGACTCTGTTGATGCTTTAAGTGGGGCTAAATTTTTTTCAACGCTAGATTTAACTAGTGGGTTTTTTCAACAGGTTATTCGCCCAGAGGATAGGCATAAAACTGCTATAATCACCCACAAAGGACTTTTTGAGTGGACCCGTAACTGTTTTGGGCTCTCAAATTCAGGTAACAGTTTCCAAAGACTTATGAATGCTATTTTCGGTGATTTAGGCAATCTTGGAATTCTTGTTTATATCGACGACATTGTAATTGCCTCCAGTGATGTTAATTCTCATTTTGAGAAGCTTAGCATGGTCTTTGAAAGGTTAAGACTGCATAAACTTAAACTTAAGCCCAGTAAATGCACTTTCCTTTCGAATAAAATACAATATCTAGGTTTTGAGATTTGTAGTGGCCAAGTATCACCTATCAATAAAAATATTGCCGTAATAGAAAATTTTAAACCTCCAACTACCCGAAAGGCTGTTAGGTCATTTATTGGAACTCTATCTTTCTATAGGAGATTTATACCAGATTTTACTAAGAGAGCCAAAAATCTAATCAACTTAACGAAAGAGACAGGAAAATTTTCGTGGAATGAAGATGCACAGAAAGAATTTGAAGACCTTAAAATGGCTCTTATTTCAAAACCATGTCTTGCACTCCCTGATTTTGAGAAAGAATTCCATTTATATACTGATGCCAGTGGCGAAGCATTAGGGGCAGTGTTATCACAATTAGATGAAAATAACATGCTCCATCCTGTTGCCTTTGCCAGCAGAAAATTGAAAGATGCTGAGACCCGCTACTCCACCACTGAAAGGGAATTACTAGCTTTAGTTTGGGCTACTGCCCACTTTAAATGTTACATTGCTAATACCCATTTTTTCATCTATACAGACCATGCACCTCTAACATTTATGTTAAAAATTCACGACCCTACATCTCGCATGGCTAAATGGATCTGCACTCTCTCAGACTTTAATTTTACAATCAAGTTTGTTAAAGGTAAGTGTAACAGTGTCGCAGACTTCCTTTCGAGGTATGTCAACAATGATAACTCCAATGATACTGTTAATTGTAATTTTTGTATACAAGTCGAAAAGGAAGTTACTTTTATGCCTCATTCCAATCTACTTGAAAAAATTGGTGAATTACAAAAATCAGACAAGAAATGCTGCGAGATTGCAAGAAAACTAGACCAAGGTGTAGAAATTGCTCCTAAATACATGAAATTTTTTTTTAGAGATGACATTTTAGTTTGTGAGGATACGAGGGAGTCAGCTATTTTGAATAAACCTGTAAAGTTAGTCGTGCCAAGAGAATTGGTTACTCAAGTTTTTGCACTAACACATGAGTCCCTAGCGGCTTGTCATCAAGCCTTTCAAAAGACCATTGATCGCATTCGTGAGCACTTCTATTGGCCAGGAATGTCGTCAGATGTCAAGCATCTAGTGGAGTCATGTATTAGTTGCCAGCAGAAGAGAGCTTATAGAGCGAACCAGCTCGCCCCTCTGCAACGTATGCCGACCCCCCAGTTTCCCATGAACAAGGTTCATTTGGATCTCATTGGACCCTTACCACAAACTTTTTCGGGAAATAAGTATATTGTCGCATATATAGATTCATTTACTAAGTGGCCAGAAGCATATGCGGTTAGTTCAACCACTTCAGATGTCATTGCGGACACTTTAGCTGATTTCATATCACGCTACGGTGCGCCCTGTTTTATTACGACGGACAATGCGAAGAATCTAATTTCAGATGCGATAGAGCACGTATATAAAATGTTTGGTATTAAACATATTAAGACCTCATCTTACCACCCGGCTGGCAACTCGCAAGTGGAGAGACAGAATCGTACTCTTAAAAATGCACTTTGTCACATAGTCAACCAAAATCAATCTGACTGGGACACTAAACTAAAATTTGCGCTACTAGCTATGCGTTCAGCTGTCCACTCATCAACTAAACTTAGCCCAGCTGCAGTTATGTATGGCAGAAATATGAATCTACCATATAATCTCTTTTCTCAACCACCTTCTTTTAATTATAATGATGCACCCTCTTTTTGTGAACTCTTAATCCCAGCTCTTCAAAAAGTATACACTGAAGTACATAGTAATTTAATTAAAGTTTCTGAGCAGCAGGAAAAATACCGTGAAAAGACAGCTGTTGATAAAAATTTTAAAATAGGAGATCTTGTGTGGTTATTTACACCCACAGTCGCCCCTGGTAATACAAAAAAATTAAGCAAGCAAAATAATGGTCCTTTTACTATAATTGAGAAGCTAAATGAAGTTAATTTTAAAATAGCGCTAGTTGCTAATCCCAAAAATTGTCAGGTTGTCCATGTTGACAGGTTGTCTTCCTTCAAAGACAGACTCCCCATCTGGTCCAGTGAACCAAAACAAACAATTGGCCTGGGATCGACTGAAAACGTGACCATCGATTCACCACACCAACCGCGCGATTCTCCTCCTGTACGCAGATGCAAGCGTAACCGATTCATTCCCTGGGCACCATATGATAGTAACCGCGCACCAGCAGTAGTGAACGTCAACAATAGCGAAACTCCGGTAGCGCCAGAAGTGGAGGAAACAGACAGCGACGCGACTGAAATCATAAATCCCTCTCCCCCACCTCCCATTTCTCCGGAGGTTGCAGCGGCAGAGAATAACGAGATGTGCGTAAATACAAATTTAGCAACGGCAGAAGGCAGCGAGATGCGCGTAGGTAAAAATTCAGCCACGGCAGAAAGCAGTTCAGCTGCTGCGCACAGCGATTCGCGCAGGTCTCGTTCATCGATTCGTCCAGCTGCTAAATCGAATAGAAGTAGTCGTTCAATATCGATTTCTAGAACCGACTATTCGCTACGGGATAGAAGAGACCGTCCGAGTTATAAATACTAACTATTTTTTTTCGTTATTCAGGCATTTTTATCAATTTTACCTTGTTTATTTGTATTTATTTATAGTTTAGTTAATGTGTATGTATATTTAATTATTTTCTTGGGCATTTTAAAACGGAACTTAGTCTTTCTAGCGTATTAAAGGTTTGTTTTGGTTGTGTTTTGATACTTTCATGTAGGCATTTTTAACCCTTTTTATGCTTATACTTAAGGTTTTTGTCTGTTTTATGGTAGATTATGTGGTATATACCCGTCCGCACCCCGTTTTCGTAGATTTTGGGTATATTTTTGCAAAAAAAAAAAAAAAAAAAAAAAAAAAAAGAAAAAAAAAAAAAAGAAACGAATGTAATTTTTGTTACTTTAAAATTTTTTTAGGATGTTGTGTTTTGTATGCCTTTAGATATGTGTAGCCCGTTTTTTTTTTTGGCGTAGTGGCGCTCCAAGATTATGACTTCTTAACCATCAGAAGTGATCATAAATTTTGCCGAGGTAGATCTGTTTAGTTCAGTTTTTTTTAATGCATCAGTGTTTTGTATATAACTTTTTAAGTATGTGTTTACTTTAATTTCTACATTTTAACTAGATAGATTTATTATTTACTATACAGTTTGTGGTTTTATTTGAGCTTAAACTTTAAGGAGTGTGGGCCCTTTTTCTTTTTCTAGTACATACTGTCTCATGTACATGCCTGTATGTTGTTGTGTGTGGCTAAAAGTGCTAAAATTAACTATTTTATTTATTCTACTTCCTATTTTTGTGGAATGTGTGTTTTCCTTCCTGGTGATATATGTCACCACCCCTGTTTTTTATTTTATTTTGTGGAATGTTTTCCCTGTGGTGCCCAAAAGGCCCGAAACTGCTTTTTGCTATAAGTAGCACAGAGGCAGAGATACTCTTTCCCATACACATTACTTGTACGTGCATTTGTAAAATCTACATAATATCCCGAATCATTACACTGTGTTCGAATACAAACATGTGTTCTCATATAAAATTGTTACAATTGTGTGCGTAATTCTCTAACATGGTCTGTGATACCATAATTTGTGTCTTACAGATGTATATGTATATATTTTGTTTGTGTGTCACCAGTTGCTCTTGTGTATTTTTGTATAATAGAATTAATATGTGTTTTACAAATTTCATTGACATTTACAGTGTTGTAACTATGATATTACTAGTACTTATTTACATTAATAGATAGTGTTGTAATATACTGTGATGCCAATTATTGAAGTTATGTATATAAGCAGTATAATGACAATTAATCAGTGGGCACTTCTCTTCTTTTTCGGCTATTTTTTTTTTTTTTTTTCTCAAAATTCAATTTATGTATTATTTACAGTTCTGTTACCAGAAATTTCAGGTAGGATGCAGTTATGCGTAGGAATGACAGTAGTAGGGAAATGAGGTTTCACAGTCAGGTGGAACATGTGTTCTTTTACAGGTGCAGAGAATATCTTGGTCATTTTAGTGGTAAAATCAGCCTTGTGGTCCCTCCTCTGGTAGTACTCTTTTATGGTCATGTTTCAGGTAATATTTTAGGTAATGGTTTCTACGGATGTGCGAGCTCTGGTTGTATATATCCGGAATATATTGTCAGGGTGGTATTTCAGCGGTGAACTCTCTGGATCCCGTCCCGGATCGATGTATGATCTGTGTTTGTGGGTCAGTTTTTTCAGTGTTGAGGTCCCAGCATGCCATGTGGTACCCAGTTACCTTTCAAAAAAAAAATAATTTGTTTTCTCAAAAAATTTTTTTTAATTAGCCGGGGGGAGCAATCTTGTTACGGTTGGTTTCAACCAATTTTTTTTTAATCTACATTAATTATTTAAATCACTTTCTCTACATTTATTTAAAAGCACTCTTTTTTTTTCTGTTTCTAATAAAAATTTAAATAAATAAAAGTAATTGTAATAATAATAATAAAATCAGTTTTTATTTTTTCTTCTTTCTTTTGGCAAAGTAAATTCAACGTTTTTAGTCTAGCATAGCTTCCTGTTTTCAAATACGAAAGATAAGACAGCAAGGGAGGGATGTTTTGTCAGTTAAAGACCGCACAGGTGGAAAATTTGGAGTCATCTAGTCTGACTTTGATATAAGAATGACCGACCGCCCTGTATTGGAATTACGTTATCTTATGAGTGTACTATATACGCAATTAGGCTTTGTAAGCTTACGACAGGCTTCAATGGGCCCTGCTATCAGGCGGATAGCTGGCGCCCAGGTCAACAGAGGCTCACAGGACCCCCTTCAGCACACGCCATGGGGGTGAAACATGGCTGCCTTCCCCCATGAAGCGGCTGGCAGGGTGGAACGACAGGCTGGTGCCTTCAAGGAGAGTCCATTTTCCCTTTTGTTTCCATTCCCGTACCCCTCTGGCAGAGTGGTTCGGTCCCGTTTTTCAAGCAGCGCGGGAGAATGAATGTTTACGACACTTGTTGCTTGGCCAAGAGACCTGTCGTTTGACTCGTAAAAAAAAATTCGACTTATTACGGGGCTCGAAGACTGGCCTGTGGGCTGGATCGCGAAGTTGTTGAAGGCGGACAGGTTTCTGGAAGATTTTGTTTTGAGAGTGGGGCATTGATGGCCTACTTTAATTATCCTAAATCATGAGGTTATGATGAAAAGAGGCTATAAGGGCATTTTCGAAGTAAGGATCTGTATCTGATGGAGGGCGAATGAAAAGAAAATATGTTTGACCCATCATGTAGTAGCGGCGTTCCTAGAAAAAGTGTTGTCTTGTGTTGACTTCTTAAGCGGCGGTTGTTAATGATACCTTGACGAAAAATGAATTAATGATTAGACAAGCATCATTTCTGGAGATGGGGCATTATCAATCCTAGACTAAGAAGGCTGGCGAGACTAGCTGAGTAGACTTGCCCGCTTTACAAGGTATCGGTGATGTGACGACGTTTTGAATCGGGAATAAATCAAAATCTCCAAGTGATGTATGGAATAACGGTGTTGACTCGTAGAGGCAGCTGAAAAGAATAGGTTGAAAAAAAAAAAGGAGATTATGGCAGATCAACATATCTGCAATGAAGTGTGCCCACATTGACGGTAGTAAATATCAAAGCATATTGTAAGTAACCCATATTTCTTCTTTATTACATGTTGTCTACTGTAGTGATATCTATAAATACCTGGAGAAACAAAAAAATATAATTATTGGTATTTTAAGATGATTAACATGTAACCTTTTTGTTTATGATTGAACGACATTTGAATTGTTGGTTTGTTAATAGTTTAAGATTTATGATATTTAATTGAAAATTAATCAATAATTAAATTTTGAAAAGTTGATCCATCTTTAAATCATGGTATTGTGGTAATTTTAGGGACTTTGCTGCTTAATGTAAAGTGTTGTAATAAGTAATTTCAGTATTTTTTTTTTTGATCAACTTTGTTATTATGTTATTATTATATTTTGTTTGAGAACTACCTTACTTTTATAATTTTTAATTATTCAAATAAAGAAAGTTTTTGTTTATTCTCAAATATGGTATGTTTTTCTTTATATATAATTTTTAAATAATTAATATTTCTATAATTACAACATACCTATAAGGAGGAATTAACCTCTCAGTAAGTGAGATTAAAAATATGAAAGCTATAATTTTGCTAAATTAATATTTTTTTTTTTATTTCTTAAATTTTTAATTCATGGTAATAATTTATTTGAAAATTAATTGAGGTTTACGCAAGGTTATTAGATGTAATTATTGTTCCTATCTCAGAAATGGATATACTGATAATTGATGCTAAAGTAAAATTAAGTCTAATTTCATAATTGATTAATTTAATTTTTAATTATCCTTTCTTTGAAGTATTATTCAAGGCAAACAACAAAATGGTTGTTTTTTGACAAAGTAAAAAAAAAAAAAAAAAAAAAAAAAAAAAAAAAAAAAAAAAGTTTTCAGTTATTTTATAGCCACTATACGATCCTTGGTTAACCGATCTGATCTTGTTCACAATCTCCATAGTTGTTCTAAAATTTAGTACATCATCATATCCCTACTCTATTAACGGATTTAACTCTTTCTCCTTTTGGTCCTCATACTGGAGGAATTTCAGGTTGTCTGCATTTTTCCAAATTATATGATGATTACACTTTTGTTAATTTAATGTGTATGGAGATTTGAGCTTGATCGGGCTGGAGTGGAGTTGGGTGTTCTTTATGCAATTCAGTATGCTACTTGATTTAGAAATCTGTTGCCCCTTACTACATTTAACATTGTCTTAAAGTGATGAGTCCAAAATTATCATTGTTGTATTAACCTATTCGGATTCTTAAGTTTTGATATTTTGATTAGTTTAATATAATTTGCTACCTTTTCCATGGCAACAGATTTCAGTGGAGCTAATCAGGGTATACTTATTTTTTTCTAAATATTTAATTGTCAAGTGAAGATTGAGTAATAAATGAGCTTTTTAAGTTTAAGTAAGTTGTGTTTTAGAAAGAACCCCAAATCCCACAACAGTTATGTATATAGCTGAAAGTGCTTGGAGTAATTGACATTGATTAATATTAATGTAGTATAATATCTTTTTTACAATTTTTTCATATTTTAAGTAATAAAACAAATTATGTGTAATTTTCATAATTCATACAGTTTGTTGCAATGGGCTCCAATAGAAATACATGAACCATTAAAGATTTATATACTCGCAGCATGAAACAAACTGCACTGAATCAATTGAAAAGACTTGTAGAATCAATACTGAGTCACATATTTATAGGTAGTTCTGAAAAATGACGGCCTAACTTAATTTTAAATATGTGAATTTATACCTCTGTCCATATTTCCATTTATGTTAATTTTGTAAAGCTACACAGTATCATATAAAATGTAAATATTTTCTAACTGTTTGATTTCGTTTGATTAATCTAATTAAATATTTAATTTAATTCTGATTAAAATAAAGTGAACATTTTGGGAATTTATACTTTTGACCGTCCATATATTTTCTGTCAATTTAAATAAATACTGCAATAATTAGTGTTAAAATAACTATACACAAATCCTAAAGTTTATTTAACTATTCTACTTTAACAACACTAACTAGTCTAAACAACTCTAGTTATTCGAAAAAATAAATTTAACAACACAGGAGAAAGTTAATATAATCATGGAAGTCTTATCAGTATCTGAAAGTAATTTACTTAAAGTACCTAATTAATTACAAGATCGTAGTAATTAAACTTTTTTGAAATGGCAGGAAAAATAACTTGCTGCATTCTAATTTGAATGTTCATAAGACGTACACTTTTGCATAAAAAGGAAACTTATGATGCTTTCCGGTTTGCAGTTTATTAGTAATTCCTTATAAACTAAACTTTTTTTGGAAATAATTAAATTTTTACAACTAAATCATATCAAACTTCATTTTTTAAATAACGTTAGAAAAAAAGTTGAATGTCGTTTGACAACTTTTTATGAAAGCTCAATCGTTTAAAATGTTTCTAATATAAATAAAATAATTGAATAACCTTGAAATCTAATCTAAATATAAAATGAAAATAATAATAAAATATTTTTTTTTCCTTACTTACCATTTCTTAGTTATTTCATTGCAATACAGAAATAAAAAAAAATATATATTACAGAAGAACTTTCAAAATAATTTAACCTAATAATTATATGCACTACCCATTTTCACAGATATTATTTTATTTTCAAACACATAAACAAGCTTTGTACACGTCTAAAAGTCTTTAAAACTACACAAAACGAGTCTAAAAGTATTAAAAACATCTCTAAAACTACAGAAAACAAGTCAATCTGTTAAAAATTTGTAAAACAGTAAAAATATTTGCATATGTAGCTCTCAGTTATCCTCAGTCAATAATGTTAAGCTTTCTGCTTCGTCCGTCAATCCATTGAAAACCCTCATTTTGCTTTTTTCTAGTAACATATAGCGCCATCTGTTATTTATTTTTTCGTGTATTATATCATTGCATGTTTCGAATTATCAACAGAATTATTATATTAAAAAAGACATTATGAACGATCATAGATTAAAAAAAAAAAAAATAAATAAATAAATAAATAAAAATTAACCTATTAAGCCAAAATCACAGTCAATTCAAAATGACTAGACACATGTAATTCTATCTGCAAATATATTAGAATAGATAAAGTTACGAGACTTAAAAAAACAGCTTTATTAAAGTATCCTAAAGCTTTAAAACTTACCACTGCAGATATTTTAATCACACTCGTTTTTATTCACATTCAGGCAAGATATAATGGTTCACGACAAT
This sequence comes from Maratus michaelseni, assembly GCA_963931845.1. Classification (NCBI taxonomy): domain Eukaryota; kingdom Metazoa; phylum Arthropoda; class Arachnida; order Araneae; family Salticidae; genus Maratus; species Maratus michaelseni. The sequence goes on from OZ007592.1 coordinate 405,839,171, forward strand.
CAGAAATATCATCTCCGCAACGAGAAATGTTCGTAAAGGACAAGATGTGATAACTCGCTCAAACCAGCGAATTTTGTACATTTTAGACAAAACGACTACGTGCAATACTAATTGACATAAATTCGCAGAGTATATAAACGATACACCCAATCCATATACTATTTTTACACTTCGTGAAACTTAAATCCAGACCAGAAATTAAAATCAATTTAATTATATATATAAATTATATGGTCAAACGTTACCGGGCCCTTTCGATTATAAACGATTTATCGAATATCTAAAGTACGAGCGGAATTTGTTTTAATTTTTTACCGTTAAAATTTATACATCTATGAATGTATATGGTATTCTTACATAAATAACACAAAAGTTGCAGAGGACTAACGTAGCCATATGCAACACATTCAGACAATTTAGAGCATTTGATTTTACAGGGTGATGTCAAATAGTTCTTATTCAATTTGTTGCTGATCCGTTGATCACCCTCGTAACCACCAAATCGTCTCTGAAAAAGTCTGGGGATCAGACTCGTTCTTTACATCCCTGAAATTCCAAAACAATTCGTCAAGTAATCCTTTATTCTAATACGAGGAAAAATTGCGTGTATATATATATATATATATATATATATATATATATATATATACCACGAGCAGGGATGACCGAGCTGAACTCGGTCAAAATTAGCTTTGAGTTCAAATATCATGACCTATGAACAAAGTGAACCCCTAATCAAATTTTCTCAAACATGTGACCAAGCCCAATTGTTTTCTCGTGCCCGAAACCCATATGATATAAAATTTAGTCAAAATAATCTAAGCCGTTTTTTAGATAAAATTAGCTTGACCCACAGTGACCCACTAATCTGATTTTCTCGATCATCTGACCTAGCCCAATGATTTTCTCGTGCCCCAAAACCGTAGGATACAAAATTTAGTTCAAATTTTCTGAGCCGTTTTTAAGATAAAATAGCCTGACCCATAATGACGCATGATCAAAATTTCATACTAATCGAAATTATTCGAACATGTGACCTAGCCCAATAGTTTTCTCGTTCCCTAAAACTGTAGGATACTAAATTTAGTTCAAATCCTCTGAGGCGTTTTTAAGATAAAAATAGCTTTACCCATAATGACCCATGACCAAAATGACCCACTAGTCGAATTTTCTCGAGCATGTGACCTAGCCCATCAGTCTTCGCGTGACCGAAAACTATAGGATGTAAAATTTAGTCCAAATAGTCTGAGCCGTTTTTTAGATAAAATTAGCTTGACCCACAGGGACTTAGCTCAATGATTTTCTTGTGCTCGAAACTCGTAGGATACAAAATTTAATCAAAATCGTTAGAACAGTTTTTAGATAAAATTAACTTGATCCGCGTTGACCCAAAAATGACCCACTAATCAAAGTTCTCAAACATGTGACCCAGCTCAATAGTCTTCTCGTGCTCGAAAATGGTAGGATACAAAATTTAGTCAAAATCCCTTTATACGATTTTAGATACAATTAGCTTGACCCTGACCCATGGGGACCAAAAATGACTCACTAATTTAATTTTCTCGAACATGTGATCTAGCCAAATGATTTTCTGGTACCCCAAAACGATAGGATACAAAATTTCGTCAAAAGTATTAGAGCCGTTTTTAAGATAAAATTTGCATATATATATATATATATATATTAGCATAAAACTAGTGTTTCTATAGAAATCGTTCATTGCTTATATTTGTAAATCCTCTGCCCTTGATGAAGTGATTTACAATATAAGCTTTCATCGGTGTTTATACTCTTGTTTTTTTCATTTGAATTTATCATATTTCATTTCTTGGGACTACATCATTTAATTTGTAATTTGACTCTGCTATTTGGTATGGCAATTTCATTGTATTTTATCAATATCTTACGTTTCAATGGATTGATTGTACAAGAAGATTATATATATATATAACCACACACAAGATTTGCTCTTATTAGAATATATGATATATGCAAATTTTATCTTAAAAACGGCTCTAACAATTTTGACTTTTTTTTTTATCCTACCATTTTGGGGCACCAGAAAAACATTGGGCTAGGTCACATGTTCGAGAAAGTTCGATTAGTGGGTCATTTTGGGTCATCATGGGTCAGGGCAAGCTAATTGCATCTAAAAATTGGTTCAAACGATTTTAACTAACTTTTATATCCTATCATTTTCAGGCACGAGAAGACTATTGGGCTGGGTCACATGTTCGAAAAGTTTTGATTAGTGGGTCCTTTTTGGATCAACGCGGGTTAAGTTTATTTTATCTAAAAAACTGCTCTAATGATTTTGATTAATTTTGTATCCTACGAGTTTCGAGCATGAGAAAATCATTGTGCTAGGTCACATTACCGAGAAAATTCGTTTAGTATGTCATTTTTGGGTCACTGTGGGTCATGCTAATTTTATCTAAAAAACGGCTCAGACTATTTAGACTAAATTTTGCATCCTATGGTTTTGGGGCACGAGAAGACTGTTGGGCTAGGTCACATGTTCGAGAAAATTCGATTAGTGGGTTATTTTGGTCATGGGTCAAGCTATTTTTATCTTAAAAACGGCTCAGATGATTTGAACTAAATTTAGTATCCTACAGTTTTTGGGAACGAGAAGACTATTGGGCTATGTCACATGTTCAAGAAATTTCGATTAGTGGGTCATTTTGGTCAGGAGTCATTATGAATCAAGCTATTTTTGTCTTAAAAACGGCTTAGATGATTAGAACTAAATTTTGTATCCTTCGGCTTTTGGGCACAAGAAAATCACTGGGCTAGGTCACATGCTCGAGAAAATCCGACTAGTGGGTCAAGCTAATTTTATCTAAAAAAACGGCTCAGACTATTTTGACTAAATTTTGTATCTTACGGATTTCGGGAACGCACAAATGTTGCACAATATCTATATAGTCATGTGTTACAGGTACAGATCATTTCAAACAATTTTTTATGCAAGGTGATCAAAGATATTATTTCTTCTATTGAATTTGTTGTTGGTCATCAGATTGCCGTAGTGATCAAACCTTCAGTGAAACTATATGAGGAGAAAAATGCTCTTTAAATTCATTATTTCCAGAACAATTGTTCAAGTATTTCTCTAGATATCGACTAAACATCTAAAATAGAATGTGTCCGGTGACTTTTGGCCATTTTGTGTACGTTAAATACACATTCCTTTGTTGAAATTCAGTTGTGTGTCAATTTTGTTGAAAAATCCTTATCATTCAGCTATTTTTAGAAAGCAACTGAAATTCATCTCACTATATAGCCTATATCTTGATTAATTTTCACGTTATACGACTGAGCTTTTTTTTATGAGTTGCCCTGTATGCTTGATTACTAAATTATGCAAAAAAAAAATTGTAATCGATCGCGCATATGCGGTTAAGAAATGTTGATATAAATGACTATATTTCCTCAAATATTTATCATATTTAATATTCTAATTGCAGTATATTGTTTCTACTCTACTTTGTGAAGTTTCCAAAGTTGCTTTACATTTGATCCAAGACCCTGCACGCCATAATCCACACATATGAGGGAATTTCCTGATTTTTTATGTACAAAACGCGTAAAACCGAAAGTGTCCGGTGACTTTTGGCAATATTGTGTATGCATGTATGTGCGTATAATGTACGTGTGTGAATGTATCTATGTGTATGTTGGAAATATGCATGTATGTGCGTACGTGAGTGTTTAATTCTAACCACTTATTTTTCAAAAGTAACTACTACACGTTAACGTGTTAAACCTGTCTTTTGTACGTCATGGTACTGTTTTTATTATAAATGTAAGGTTATTGAAAATAAAACCTATTTAGTCGCTAATAAAATTTTAAATTCCTTTCATTCCTTTTACATACTGCTCCAACAACGTTAAATATTTTGTTCATAAAATTGTAAGAAATCGGGAACTACGTTGAAAAATTCTCTTCCTTAAAATACTCACTTCATTTTCATGCTGTCACACGTCTGAGATTTAAATCTCCTGAATCTTTCAGACATAGATTTAGAAATGTGTTCTTGCTTATAAAAAAGGTTTTTGAGGGGCTTTTATATCGAATATTATTCGGACAGAAAACCTGGAATAAACACCAGTATATATTTTGGAGACGTATAAAAGAAGGATGTCGTATTCGAACAAAATAGAAACTAAAATATAGAAAGAATAGATATTTTATTTGTTTAGGCCTCTTTTAAGGAGCTTCTATACCTTATGAACTATATTTTTACTTGTGAGTTTATCTTTTTGACGTATTATTAAATTGTTTTATGAAAGAAACTGATTTAATGAAGGAAAAACACAATTCTCGAGGTAACATTTGAAAAATTTATTATTATTTTTAATGCCACATTTAAAAATCAGTTTTCTATTACAGTTTTGATCATTTTTTCAACATGTGTCATACTTTTTTATGAGTTTGCTCTATAACTCTATGCACAATGTTTGAAAGAAGTTAGTTAATTTATGAGACAATAAATAACGTCATTTCATATGTGAAAATGAATATTTACTTAACGTTTTTGTTATAAAAAATAGCGATTCAATTGAAAAGTATATGGTGAAGTTTTAGCATTTTGATCATACTGAAGTATTGACATTACACAAACCGAAAGAAATGAATTTAAAGATTGCAACTCTGAATTAAAACCATTTTTTTCGCTTAATGTTTTATTATCGGATCTTTACGAAACATCCTTAGAATATATTAAGTATGTGTAAATTAATTTTATGCAAAAAATTGGAAATTTGATATATTAGTCAATTTCTTTTAAGAATAATATCTGCTGTGAAACTTCTTACATTTTACATGTTACGAATATTTTGCCGGTAAATAAAATCACTTCAAGTTTATACCTATACATCACTAGGATTTATATATTCTCTATATCTTCCACATATATTTTAAAATGTGTTTTTACTTCTGCACAAGACTTGGCCGAACTGTTATATTCAATATATTCGGACAGAAAAGCTATAGTAAACACTATCATATATTTTGAAGAGATGTAAAACAAAAATATTATTTTGAAAAAAAGCACTGATATCATATTGTAACAAACTAAGCACTAAAGTATAGAAAATAATAAATATTTTATTTTTTATTCCTCTTTTAACTCCCCCATGAATAGAAAGCTCATAAGATTGTACTCATATAGAAAAAATAAATATACAAAATAAAAAACGAAGAAAAAAAAATAAACGCCATCGAACTGTACAAATGTTATTTTTATTCCTATATCACAAATAAACCTCATATAAAGTTTAAAAAAAATGTTCGCGAAATCCACAATACATAGCACAGCAATTTACCTTTCGAATATTCACTTGAAAAATCCGTATTTTTTCTGTTAAGTATGAGAGAAGATTTCCAGGGAAATATTTTGCTTTTGTATGAAAACAAACACATGACTAAATTTTTTAGCTTTTTACTTTTTGGTAAATTGTACAAAAAACAGAAAAGTATTTAATAACTTTTAATATTACATTTTTTGTTTTGTTTTTTATAGCATTATATAAGGGTCATTTTGTAACTTTGTTATACATATAAGATTTATAAAAGTTGAACTTGTTCTTAATAAGCCATTTTAATTGAATATTAAATGCCAAATATATTTTTCATTCATTTAAAAATAACTCAGGTAAATGAACATTAAGAATATTTCCTACTCCAAAATAGAGAGAAATTTCTTATATTTTATTAATTGCGATAAAATATATTTATTATATTTTTTTTCTGGTTGCAATATACAGTCGTGGAAGAAAAGTACAACCTCATATCATTTAAAGGCCAAACTGCCGCAATAATATTCGAAAAGCACCAATTAATTGCGACTTGTTCCAAGTTTCTGAATATTAATTGAATTTTAGATATAGAAGTTATTCATATATTGGGTTATCCGGAAAGTTCAACGGTTTTTCAAAAAGCGCCACACAGTTTAGTCTAGTTCTTTTTCTGCTGCTAAATAAGGAGTGACCTTCAATGACCCAGGTATCAACATCCGGTTCATTCTGCTTGCGATGCATAATTCTGGCTTGTGTTGTGTCATAATTTTTGTTTCAGTGCAGTGCTAAGAAGAAGAACTAAACTGTTAATTTTCGTTAATATAGCCCCTCCCCTTTTTTTTCAAAATAAGTAAAAATGCTAGTCAGACTGCTTGTAAAATTTGTTTTTCAGATGATACAGTTCGAAGGTGGTTTGAGAAGTTTAAGAGCCGAAATTTCAGTCTGGAAGATTATACCCGCCTTCTACAACCGTCATCTGAAAAGGAGGACATCTTAAAAAAGCTAATCAAATGATAATGCACTGAACTTTTTGGAATATTTAGTCTGTGTGGTAGTTTCAGAACTGTGTAAGGTAGATTTTCAGCGATAATTTCTTTTAAGAGGCCCTCTTTTACAAATGATGATGGTCTTCCAGAGCGGTCATCATCTTCGAGGCTGAAATTTTCACGCTTAAACTTCTCAAATCACATTCGAACTGTGTCATCTGAAACGACACTTTGTCCATATGCAGCGCAAATTTTACAAGCAGTCTGATTAGCAGTTTTACCTTTCTTGAAATAAAAGAGCATAACTCACGAAAATGAACTTTTTGATTCTCCATACTTAACACTGCACTGAAACAAAAATTATGCCCCAATGCAAGAGAGACGTATGCAGTGCAAGCAGGAGTGACCGAATGTAAACACCTGGGTCATTCAAGGTTACTCCTTATTAGTATAAGAAAAATAACTAGACGAAATCGCACTTCCCTTCGGAAAACAGCAGAACTTTTCCGATGACCCAATATTAAAAATTGTACTAAACTGCATTTTCGAAATAATACCACACGCCTTTGATATTTTATTAGAGTTTCTTGGATAAAAGCAGCCCAGAAAAAAGTATGGTTTATCTATATTTCTAAATATTCGTAAAATTAGAAAGAGGTCAAATTTAGAGGATCCGAAATTTCACTACGTTAAATCTTTTATTTATATCTCTCTAAAAATTCATCCGGTTGAAATGCTTCTTTTTTTAATGACATATTGTCAACAGATGACATCTTGTAATGACATATTGTCAATAGACCCACACATATTCCATGTATTTTTCCGATTCAAAAATGTATTTTTGTGTGTGGAAATTGTTATAAGAAATAGAATTGGTTGCAGTAAATCAAGTATACCATACAAGATAAGGCAACTCATCTCGCCCCCTAGAAGAAAACTGCGGAGTTAGCCTTCCTATCTCGAAACGGTACGAGATACGGAGAAAAAGTCAATAATATCGTTGTAGAACGTCCTCTATTTAGTATGAAATAATGCTTTATATGTAAGAACTTTATTATAAGCCTTAAAATGTAACTAAGGCTAATTAATTTCACTATGCCTAACAGTGGGTTATATTCAATCACTAGCTTAAATCGTCACTAATTGCATACAGAAACATGACATTATAAAGCAGATTCACGCTTACTAAGAAAACTAATGCATATTAGCAATGTACAGTTTATATATATTAATAAAAGAAAGAGGTTTTTTGGTCTGTCTGTCTTCCTTTCGGCGACAGCTAGGAAAATCTATAGCGCATAAAGGTGTGGATTATATAAGTACAGTCGAAGAGAGGTTCTAATGCTCCTGAAGCTCAGATTTTTCTTCTTCTTCTTTTTTTTAGCCGAGATATAATCTTAAAACCCAAATTAACAAGCATAAATTTTTAGAAGCTCGCCGCGTTAAGATCTCTTCGGTACATGTTCGGAGAAACTTCGGTTTTTCAAGCACAGCCCTAGTAAACGGTCCATTTTTTTCTGCATTTTGAAAATGCAATCGCCGGGTCCCATAAGGAGTTACGAAAACAAAATACGAACGTTTTCGTGGTACCCTTCCGGTAGTAAGGGCATCTTTTGTTTAAAAAATCATTAATATATGCTATTTCAGATAAACAGTTTGTTTTGAAGGTCTATCTCATATTCGGTTTTATGTTTTCCATTTTTTCTGTAGTTTTAAACTTCCATTCAGTTCCATTTCCCGGATTTAAGAAAAAAAAAACCACACTTATTTGCTATATCTTTCCGGTTGTAACGTTTGTTTTGGTTTAAAAATATTAATATTTGCTATGTAAAAAAAAAAAAGAAAAAAAAATCTGGAAGTTGTTTATCGCAACTGCCGTGAACTTTTTTTCGTTCCTTTTCGCTTTTCCATTTTTAACACTCACAGATTTCTTGATTTAAAAATGGTAAGAAATTGAGTGTTGGGATTTTTTTTCGTTGTGTTACAAATGTTAAATTTTATAAATTCGAGGTTCGTTTGCAAAAATTTACGAGGGCGTGCATATTACACCTCGGTGTACGCTGCCGAAAACAAGGGGTACCCTCCAAATTCTAGGTTAGATTGGGTAGATTTTCGTTTAAAAATATAAAAACTTACGAATTCTGCGTCTTTTAAAAAAGACACTGGAGTATGCGTAACAAGTCCGGCTATACGCTGCCAAAGACAGTTGAGCCTCCAGCAGTAAATATCTCCCAAAGTAGAAGATCTGAATTGAGCACTGATTTTGGGTGTTTTTAAGGTAGTTAACGCCCTTAAAGAGTCAGATAGTTTAAATAAGAAAATCAATATAAATATGCTCAATTTGTTTACCATCAGCAGAAATGTGTCTGGATGATGGACACATTCATTTATGCTTAAATGTAGTTTATAATTAAAATGAATGGTGTCTTGTTTACATGACTTACTTTTGTTAATAAATGCGCAATCCGCTTTATAATTCATAATTTCTGCACGTAAGTGATGTATTTAAGCTAGTGATTTAATATAACAAATGCATTTTAAGGCTTCTGATAAGGTTATTTTTACATGTAAGACATCATTTTATACTAAAATAAACACATAAAATATGAAAATATGTATGAAAATGATTCATTAAAATTTACTAAAATTGGTATTTGATGGAAATATATACAAAAAGGTTTTAAAAAAACTTTAACACCCTAGATGTTAACAGTACAAAAACTCTTTCCGTAACAGCTAGTCTTGGTCAACATCGAACTTAATTCTCCGCTGATTTTTTCCTCCTTGATAATGGCTTAGATTTTAGCCGAAAGCGCTCGAAGAGAGTTTTTGTACTGATAGCATCTAGAGGTTTTACATTTTTTAAAAATCTTTTTGCATATCTTTTCATCAAACAACTATTTTAGGAAATTTTAATGAATCATTTTCATAAATGTTTTCATATTTTATGTAATAAACAAAGGTGAATCTATCGTTCTAATAATACTTTACAAATATAGTTTATTAGTAAAATGAAGACGTTATAAAACATAGTAATTGACTTTTTACTGTATTTTCTACCATTTTCGAGATACGAAAACATTAACACCGACACGTGCTGCTAGAGTTCGCTGCCATGTATGCAACATCGATGTAGTGCATATCGGTTTTACTATACATAGACACCACGTTCATAGCTGTAGATACCTCCGTTCACAAGTTAATGCTGGCGAAATAGACTTACGAAAACTCCCTGAATAAAGAAACATTTTCAAACACAAAGTTGATATTGCATTAAAATAATATATATATATATATATATATATATATATATATATTATACAGAATTAAAAAACTTACCTCCTTTCTTATGTCATTCTTTTTAGTACGTTTAACTTAACTATTTAAGTTGTCATTTTCCTATCTAAAGAATTGTTTAAAAGAATATACATATATATATATATTAATTTCACATGGTATTTTTTTTAATGATACGTACATAAGATAACATATTGTACGTCGCTTTTTAATCTGAGAAGTATAAGATAACACTTTAGTTAAAATAATTGAATTAAAAAATTTCAGCTAACTGTAAATTTCTAATGTTTAATATATTATTATGATTATTAAGGTATTAGTGTGTTTTATATATTAAAGTTGTGATAAAGTAGATTTATTATTATTTTTTGTCATGCGATCAGATAAAAAGCTTTGATGTCAAATATATTAAAATATTCTTTTACAAAAATCCTCTGCTTTACCAATCACAGAAATCTGAGTTTAAGTAAGTCAAATAATGCTATTAATACGCAGTGGTATTCAATTCGTCTAAAAACATAATTAGGTATAACTGTGTTTTATTTTTAAATATGCTAAAATTATTATTATAGTACATATATTTAAAAATAAAAATGGTGAAAGTTTGCAGGCAGATTTAAGCTTATGACATCTTCTGTGGAGTACATGTTTTATAATTGACTCTCTAATATGTATAATAATTTTTAAATTATTTCTGTTTTGTATGCAAAAAAAAAAAAAAAAACTGTATGTTTTAATGTACTTTAATGTACTTTTTTAATGTACTTTAATTCAAATGTTCTAATTTTAAATTTGACGCTATTTTTCCATGACGTTTCTTAAAAATATTTTTATTTGATAGCTTTAAAAAAGTGGATGGAATTCAGAAAGAACGATTCTAGAAAAAAATCTCATCTTTTTGTGATGTTAACTTAAGATTTTACATTAAAAAAAACCCATAAAAAATTAAGTTATTTCTTAAAATTGCTATGCTCGAGGTTGTACTCTTTCCATTTTTGCAACTAAAACTTTTGAAAAGATTTTATGAAAAAAAAATTCATTTGTTTCAATTATTTTCAAGATATTATAATAATTTTAAAAAATACACAATTATTTTTCTTAAGCTTGAAGACATTTGCGAGGTAAAATTATTACCATATATTTGCTATCTATTTGAAACTATATCTATTTGTAAGGCAAATTTGACACTCATTTTAAAATTAAATGCTTTAAATATTTTGTATTAGGGATGTAAGAATTATTTGAATGCGTATAATCGAATATAGAAAATAAATCAGAATTCTTCGACTCCGTAAGGGCAATGTAAAACTGAAAACTTTTAGATATGATTAGAAGACGTCATTGCAAAAATATAGCTGATGTGATGAGCTACCCAATCCTTTCATAAAGAGAGAACTCTGTCTAATTGAAGAAAGGAAATTTATTAATACAATAGACGTTCAAAAAGTAAGTTACACTTGTTTCCTCACAGATGGCAGCATTGCGAAACACAAGCGATGCTGACACAGGCGATAATTCAATTCCACGGCTTCCAACAGTAGCGAGTTCATTCGAAAGTGGGAATCGTTGCTGCGTAGTACGAGAAGAATATGGCGCGTCAGCTGGAAACTTACTCCAACGTTGAAGTACGCGGAATAGTACGTATTTTGTAGGCAAAAAGTTTCACGAGTACAGAGACGTGGAAAGTTAAGCATAGGCATTTACCTCTTGCACAACAATGCGACACCTCACAAGGCACGCTTAACACAGGGTTTGCTTCACAGTTTTGGATGGGAGGTCTGGCAGCATCCCCCATACAGTCCCGATCTGGCGCAATGAGATTTTCACGTTTTCAAGCTCGAAGAGCATTTAGGTGGAAGACAATTTTCCAACGATGACCAAGTTCAAAAGTTTGTTCTACGCTGGCTTCAGGACCAAGGAGCGATTTTCTATCGCCCGGGCATCGAACGATTAGTGCAACGTTCCGACAAATGTCTGCAGAGACTGGGAGATTAAGTAGAGAAATAGTGCGGTGTATATAAGTTATATTGTATTGTAGCGCATTACTCAATAAAGTGTTTTTTGACCTACATTGTTCGAATGTAATTTATTTTTTGAGCTCCCCTATTAAATATTATTGCACTAAGTTATAACAAATGTTTGTCTAACAACATTTCTTTAATAAATTTGAATTTTTTCCCTTTTTGTAACTCTAACGTTCTGTTCTTGTAATTAATCTGAGAATCACAACTGTTTGCGTTTTTCCGGAATGACATTTTGGGACTAATGATATTTAAAAAATAGATTCTCCAGAAAGTTTGAAATGTTCATTCCTTCAGTTACTGCTGTAATAGCACAGTTACATTTTCCATACAAATCTATATTCGAATTAACTTCTTTAGACGGAAACCTTAAGAAAATGTACGATGCGTTTTTGAATTGATAATTTTTCCATTACCTTTCCTTATAAAAATTATTTTTATTTTGAGATTCCTTTAATTGTTGAATAAACCTCGTTACAAATAATGAGTATATTATTTAAAAAACGTTTTAATGAAACAGTAAGCTAAGTTTAAGTGGGTTATTTTTATTGAAATTTATCAAATAAAATTTAATGTTTCTTCTTAAAGTTACTTATTACATGACTATATTTTTTAACTTTATTTTAATTAGAATACCCATTTAATGTTACTTTCAGCAATATTACATTATTAATTAGAAACAAAAATTTCCCATCAATTTGTATTGTCATTAATATATTTAATTCATACATGCTTCTAAAAATATTCATAGTTACAGTGATTATTCTCAATATAATAAGGAATTATGAATGATGTATAATTTTTATTTTGTATTCTTACGCATTTTACGCCATTCAATTTTTAAAGCTATTAATTCATTGTCAAATAGGTTTTTAATGTGCCACATAATCACAGCGTTCGGAATGATCTTTACAGCTGCTATAATTTATGTTATATGAATTATTCAAAATTAATTACCTATGATATACTAATTAATTTTTCAGTAGAGCTGAAATTACGCTCTAAATTAATGAAATACAAATGATGTGAATTATCACTTTACTAAACAGCGTACAACCAATAGAGTGAAAAAATGTTCAGCCCGGGGTTTCGATCCCGGATCCCTTGGAATCGCTCACCAAGTGCTTTTACCATTAATAAACCCCGGTCTGGACATTTTTCACTCTATTGGTTGTCCGGTGCTTAGTAAAGTGATAATTCCCATCGTTTGTATTTCATTAATTTACAGCGTAATTTGAGCTCTACTGAAAATTTAATTAGTATATAAATATTCACCGGTACTGGATTTAATTTGTCTCATGTATGCCACTGGAAATTGTGCTCATGATTGACGTTCCATCTTGTGCTGCGAGGTTGTAGCCTAGCCATATAAGAGTGAGAGAATGCTGGATCGGATGTCGTCCGGATGGTTTAATGGTAAAACTACTTGGTGCGTTACACCAAGGGATCCGGGATCGAGCCCCGGTCTGGACGTTTTTTCACTCTATTGGTTGCGCGCTGTTTAGTAAACATCCTTTGTATTTCATTAATTTACCGCGTAATTTGAGCTCTACTAAAAAATTAATTAGTATATAAATATTCACCGGTACTGGGTTTAATTTGCCTCATGTATATGCTACTGGAAGTTGTGCTCATGATGTGTTCCATCTTGTGCTGCGAGGTTGTAGCCTAGCTATATTAGCGTGAAAGAACATTAGCGTATGGTAAAAGCCCTTGGTGTGCTGTACCAAGGGATCCGGGATCGAACCCCGGTTTGGACATTTTTTCATTTTTTGGTTGTACGCTGATTAGTAAAGTGACAATTCACATCCTTTGTATTTTATTTAATTAACTATGACTTGGACTATATAAGTTAATGACAACTATTAAATAATCCTTAGCGTTTAAATTTATTAATGAAATGTTGTTAGACAAACATTTGTTATAACTTAGTGCAATAATATTTAGTAGGGGAGCTCAAAAAATAAATTACATTCGAACAATGTAGGACAAAATGGATAGACATATACATAGATGTTGATCCACAAGTATCTTTAATACACATTTCGTTTACTTCGGTTATGGTTATTACTTATCGAAAGTCTGTTTGTTTAGGTGATGAATTGATTAGTTTAATAAAAACAATTAGAATCATAATCCCATGCAAGAATTCTTATGTTAATAAAATTTTAGAGTCCCTTACGATTATTAAGCTTGGGCAGTATACATGTAACGATAATTTATCCTATAAAATTCATAAAATCTGGCATAATATGTTATAATCCATTAATACAATCTGCTCATTTTGTCTTCCAACCCCTCTTTTCACTACGGTGGTATGATTCACTTGGTTATCATGGGAACTTGATGACGTTTGCGCACTCTCCGATCATGTTTTCTCCAGAACTCTGACGTGTATGCTCATTTTGACATTTTCGACTTCTTTGTAACATCCTGATGACGTTCGCAGAAGCGAAATGAAACGTTGATATTTAATTGTGATTGTAAATTCACGATTTTAATGTATGTACCATTTAGCAAATGTCGTATTTGAATTATTAAATAATCCATTTAAAATTGTTCAATGTTTCTCCAAAATCACTTGAACTTTGATAAATATTAATAGTTTTATTTATTTACTAGCAAGCTACGCCCGCTACGCTGGTCAATTTCTCTTAACGAACTTTTAATCAAACAAAATATTGACATTTCATAAATCACTCTTATATTTTAACAGAATAATAAGGCTAATATAATTTGTGACTCGTGCCAATATACAGGTAAGGGCACGTCGCCCTTATTATCTGTTTACGCATGAAGGTTTCGCTATGTTACTCCATTGTGAAATTTGGTAATTTTTGAAATTCAATATTTGAAAAACGGCATAATCATTAGTTTTGAAATTTATATCAAGAAAAATAAAATTTTTTACCCTTCAAACGCAGTTTGTCTAACAATTTTCTGACAAATACTTTTCGAACTATTATTTTTTTCAGTAACTTCAAATGTTTTATTTTCCGAGATTAATCTGAGGCAACAATTAGCGAAAAACCCAGTCGTCAGCAAAGCATAGCTTTTTATTAAAGAGGCTGTTGGAGCAAGGATTGCCACCATCAATTTGCCACCATCACTTTTGAAATCGGTTCTGTAATTCCTGAGATTCCATAGAAATTGTAATTTTGAATGATTTCAGAAAGCTTTTGGCTTAATTCACCCTTTTAAATTCGGTTTTTTTTCATTATTATTAGAGAACATTTACATCTCATAAGTAACTACAATGCCAAAGTTTAAATTTCCAGCTCCTTCAGTATAAAAAAGCCACAATTTTCGAACATTTTTCGCTCCTGCACCCCATTGGGGTCAGTGGAACCGACATAAAATATAGCCTATGATGGAGTAGGGATTATCACCATCCATTTAAAACCATTACTTTTGAAATCGGTTCTGTAGTTCCAGAGATTCCATAGAAATTGTAATTTAGAATGTTTTTAGAACGCTTTTCACTTATTTCACCCTTTTAAATTTCGATTTTTTTTTTAAATTTGTTCTTAAAGAGCATTTGCATCTTATAAGTAACTACAATGCCAAATTTCAAATTTCTAGCTATTTCGGTATAAAAAAAATGCAATTTTAGAACGTTTTTCGCCCCTGCATCCCCCTGGGATTAGTGGCACCGACATAAAATATAGCCTATGTTGGAGCAGGGATTGTCACCATCAATTTGCTTCCATCACTTTTGAAATCGGTTGTAGTTCCAGAGATTCCATAGAAATTGTAATTTAAAATGTTTTTAGAACGCTTTTCGCTCATTTCACCCTTTTAAATTTTGATTATTTTTTAATTTGTTCTTAGAGAGCATTTACATCTTATAAGTAACTACAATGCCAAATTTCAAATTTCTAGCTCCTTCAGTACAAAAAAAAATTGCAATTTTAGAACGTTTTTCGCTCCTGCACCCCCTTAAGATTAGTGGCACCGACATAAAATATAGCCTATGTTAGAACAGGGGTTGTCACCATTAATTTGCCACCATCACTTTTGAAATCGGTTCTATAGTTCCAGAGATTCCACAGAAATTGTAATTTAGAATGTTTTTAGAACGCTTTTCGATCCTTTCACCCTTTTAAATTTCATTTTTTTTTATTTGTTCTTAGAGAGCATATACATCTTATAAGTAGCTACAATGCCAAATTTCAAATTTCTAGCTCCTTCAGTATACAAAAAATCGCAATTTTAGAACGTTTTTCGCTTCTGCACCCCCCTGGGGTTAGTGGCACCGACATAAAATATAGCCTATGTTGGAGCAGGGGTGTCACCATCAATTTGCCACCATCACGTTTGAAATCGGTTTGGTAGTTCCAGATATTACCCCCTACAAACAGACAAACAATCTTTACTTCTTTATAATATTAGTATAGATTGATATTTGGTACAAAAAAGCAGAGTTCATGTGATTGGATACGCAATATATGAATGATAATGGCTCACAAATATATAAAACATGCTATTTATCAGGTATTCAGATAGCCGTGTTCGATAAATAGTTTAATAGAAAAACAATTATCATTAATATCATAAATGGATAGACATATACATAGATGTTGTTCCACAAGTATCTTTAATACACATTTCGTTTACTTCGGTTATGGTTATTACTTATCGAAAGTCTGTTTGCTTAGGTGATGAATTGATTAGTTTAATAAAAACAAATTCTAGATATTAAAGTAGATAATTATGTATTTTAGCTCCTAAAAAACTTTCAAATTTTTAAATATACACTCTTTTCTATTTTGTCTTTTTTTAGCTCTTGAATGGAACTTTTTCTAACTTCTGATACAGATGATATTTTTCCTACATAGAAACAATATTTTTCGATAAAAATCCTTTTTATAAAACAACAGAAATGATATTCCTAACTCGATATGAAAAAATATATAGAACTAGATCCTCCTTTTTTCCATACATTACGCAAAGAAACACAAAAAGCAATTATTTATCTGCTATCTTCATCAGATGATTAGAAGTAGCGAGTAGCGTGCCTAACAAAGGCAAAAAGAGATTCTTCAAGAAGATTTTAAAATGTGTCATTTAAAACTGTGTAAAGAGGGGGTGGGGTTGATTGTAATTACCGAGAGAATTGAAATTATAAAATCGTGAATGCTAAAATAGTTTTAAGAAAGATGCGAAGGGGAAAATATAACCACCCACTCAGACATACAGAAAACAAAAGTGAAATTAATGCCGAAAATTTCTTGGACATTAATCCAAATAAAATATTGAAGAATAAACATAAAAGCGACGAATTAAATAAATAAATGTTAAAAAAATTAGTAAACTTTAAAGAAGAAAGCAAAATTAATTACTATTGAAACAAAATAATAATTATTAATTACTCACCGACAAATAATATATAAATACTGAGACAAAAATTTAAAAATATGTTTTTTCCTAAAAAACTTATAAAAAAATACGTTTCTCATTGAGTGTGTGTCTCTTCATGTAATGAAAAATTTTATCGCGAAATTGAGATGTTTTATAAGTAGCACTTAACCGATATGTACGTTTTTATTAAAATACGTCTTGGGTTATTTAAAAAAATAAAACTTATATTGGACTACTGTTGGCAGGTACACCTGTTTAGCGTTATAATTAGTTGGCGCATAGATTAGTTACGCTAAAACAATGAGCTATTTCTTTAACTAAATATTAATTTTGTTTGCTTAAAAAGTATTAAATTTTAACAAAAATACCAGAAAAAAAGTCCAGATTATATTTTTACTTGTTAACACAGGCAACGGGTTAAGATAAGAGAACTGCTAATTGCAAAGATAAACAAACAGAGTAAACACTTACTAGATGGAACCCGTCAAAACGTGACGGAAAAAAATACTATAACAATATCAGTAAAATAAGCTTCTTTATTATTTAAGTAGGGCTTCGTATGAAACAGTCTTTCAAATATTTTATTTAAAAAAATCCCCCCCCCCTCCCAGTGAAATGCCATTTCCGATACAAACTCCAAATGAACACTCCGTAAACAAATGTGTAATGCAAATCAGTTTGACATTACCACCATATTCCCCACAAAAAAAAAAAAAAAAAAAAAAAAAAAGTCATGGAGCTATAAAGTATTATACAAATAGTCCTATCATAAAGTATCATACAAATTTCCTACTTTCATCTCATATTCAGTAAATAAAAGAACATAGTATAAGCACCCCCTCCCCCCCCCCTGTGACAATGCAATCGAATGAGCTCCTATGCGCATATGTATTGCATCTGCCCAAAGGCACCGTTGAAATTCGACGTTAAAAAAGTTTTAAAATGTTTAAATTAAAAGTTTTAAAATGTCCTCTTTAATCATTGTTCGTTTCAAATCCATATCTTCTAAAACGCATCCATTGTTTTAAGCTAATCAATTTTTATGTAAAAATGAAGAATTTTTGTTAAAAATAATAAATTAATATGCAGATGAGGGAGAATTTTAATGTTTTCAATTGTAATTTATTTGTATGGTTTCTTCTATCCCTTTACATGATCAGGATGATTATTCCTTTTCCATCATAGTCGGTCTCTTATACAGTTAAATATCCAATGGATCTTTAGAAAAATAATAAATAACAGTTCCTAGCATATTCTGATTCAACATATACATCAACGAATTCAACATATCGATTTTATGTTAATCATAAACTAAAAATAGTTTTTTTTTTCTTTTGACAGATTTTATATTAGCGCCAAAATACTCTATCTTATGGATAATCTGATCTTATGTTTTATCAGATTTTTATTATTATTATTTTTTTCACTTTTCATGAAGGTTAGAGATACCTATTTTCAATTGTTGCAACTTTCCAAGGGGCTATTTTACATTATTAAAACAAACGGATGGTCATTGTTGAGATAGAATTGAAAAATATTTCATGCTTGAAAATTATTTAAAAAGTCGTTAAATTAAGCGGCAGATTTCAAATAAATTTCAATCGAAAGCTAATTTTTTTCTAATTGAGTATGTAAGAATTGAAATTGTAAAATGTAGTAAAAAAATTAAATTTTTAGTATTTAGAAGTGATGTAAGCGCGATGAAAGCTAAAGCGATAGTGCCGATTGTTGTCAGAACCGTTATATATTTTTAAATATTGCCGCTGTGTTTTGGTTGGCGTCCAAATGTTGACTACCATTTTTTGACATCGAAAGAAAAATTCACAGTGAAAGAAATAAGACTTTGCCGCTAATAAGGAACTGTTAAATGAACTTATAACAAACCTACCAAAATAATTCCTATAAAATATTAGCCATACATTGTTTATTCTAGCTAAAAATACAATCATTATTTCAAGTTTTTTTTTTCCTGAAATTCTTTACTTTTGTGAATTTTTTTATTAAAAAAGGAAATCTTAATAATTTAAATCCTATAATTCCTATAACGTAATCCTATAATTTAAAAAAAAGTAATTGGTAACATGTAATCAAGGTATGCAATCAAGATGAAGCAACCAATAAAGGCTCCAGTTCTAATCTTTAAAATTAAAAATTGAAATATCAGTTAATATTACGCCATGTTGACACAATCATATACATTTTTCTTTTTAGTTTTATAAATGTTAAAATGCATTTCAAGCTAAGCATAACGTCATTTTCAACGGTACAAACTTTTCACACGTACATTTATGCTTAAGCACCATGCATACAAATGAAAATATATTTTGCATTGAATTGTAATGAAAAAAATGGCATCAACAAAGTTATAATGCTTAATGATAAAATGAACCCAATGGACAATATTTCCGTGACGTCACAGTAAATATGAATTTTTATTTGCTTATAAAACACACGGATAAATATTTTTAGCGAAATACTTAAACATTTTAACTATATTTTAACTTACAAATTAAAAAATTCGGCCTAAAAGTCACGTGCTTTTAATATTTATTTTTTATGCTCGCAATGATTGAGTTCAGAAAATAAACTCTGTACGTCGCAACAGTGGGCGTTAATCCGATTGCAGACTTTATGACGTCATAAGCAGAAGTAAAATTTTAATTTAAGATTACGGCTAATTAATTAAATTTTCGAACAAACGAATGTACGATAACAAATCTGTGACCAAATATCGTTTATTTAAAAAAAGAATGATGCAATTTGATGCAGTAGTTTGTTCTCACGGATTGTCGAAAGAAATCGCTTAGCGTTTTAAATATATAGATCATAGAGACATATCCATCAGTCAGAAGAAAAAAGACTTCAAGAAATGGAATGTCGTTTTCATTTCTTAAAATTGATTTTTCGTTTGAATTCTAATACGCTAGATAATACAGAATATTGCAAAAATTGCTAGGGCCATTCAGTTTTTAAAAATGAAATGAAAAGGGAAAACAATTTTAATCAAATGCATTTTACTTTACTCACGTTCATAGAAATACATTAATTTTAAATGTAAAGCAATAATAAAAAAAATGTACCAAAAATTTCTTACAATGCAATGATTCACTAGTCATAATGAATAATTTGCATACCCAAAACTTACAATTATTGATAATATTTGAATCTCAGGTGATATAATACGGAAACGAAAATTACCTTACGTATTAAATGAGATCATGAAATGAGAAAATTTTCGAATGAATTTTTTTTTGTAATATAATTTAATTTCTACATTAAAACAGGTATTCAGTTATTAATGTCTGTATATTTAATATTTATGCATCATAATAACAATTTTTACACTCAGGCATTATCTAGAAACATGGTTAAAAGTTCCATAAAAATAGTCCTTCATTATTAAAAATGTTAAAAAGTTTCACATAAAAGGTTCACCATTACAGAAAAACGCTTTCACTCCGGCTGGAGTATCCTCAGTTGTAATCCTCAAGCATCCGTCTTTTCGCTATATGTCTGACTGGGGGTTGAAGAATTCCCTTTTCTCGCATTTGATTCCCTCTTTTTTCCCTATTCTTCCAACATATATTTCCTGCGGCAATCTAGCATTGCATGTACCATATCATTGCAAACTTCTGCTTTGGATGTATTAATCTCTATTGCTTCCCTTATTAAAGCATTGTGGAGATTTTCATAGTTCGCTGTTTTTTGTATCTGTAGAGTTTCAAGTTTTTATATTTAATCTTGAAAGCGCTGTTGACTGTTTATTTAGTTTTCTATCCCTTATGTGTGTTCCTTCATTCTTTCCTCAATTTTTCTTTTTGTCATTCCTTTGTAGAACTTTTCATTTCTTCTATTTAAACAGTTGATTTTATATATTCCTGCTGTCTGTGTTTTTTTCAGATTTTTCTATTTCGTTTTTTATTGATTTGAAGAAGGATGGATTAGGGGTTATTGGGATTTATTTTCCTAATTTTAGTAATTCACGTTTTATTTTCAAATATACACCATTTATATGTGAAATAGGGGGAGGGGGTGTGTATATAAGATTCTTCTGTGCTGGTTGTATACGGTCAATTCTTTCTTTCGCTCTTTCCATTAATTTAAATATCTTCTTTCTTGGATGTGTTGTGTTTAAACCTATGTTTTCTATGATGATGAAAAAATGTAAAAACAACAAGATAACTCCGAATTTCATGACAATCAGGAATAAATTCCTATGGACTGAATTTAAAAGGGAAGTACTTGTTTTTGAGCGGGAAATCATAAGAAAGGTATTAAAACAGAAATATGCCGAAATAAATGAAATCAGAAGGTAAATCGAAGAACAAAAACAAGAATTGGAGAGACTAGAACCAGGTGTAAAAAACCATGTGATTGCAAAGATAAATACCATCCGGGAATATGAAAAATGTAAACATGAAAAGAAGCATAATTAAAAACTAGAAAGCCAAAAAAAAAAACGAACTAAGAAAAATCCTAGCAAGGAAGAATAGAAATACCATATATAAACCTATCGTCATACATACCTAGTAAAGATGAAGATGAATACTTAAAAAAAAGACATAAGTACTCTATGAGGAATAAACTAATCCTAAAAGAAGCCATTCCAAAGATAGAAAGAGTTCTGAAATTAATACCTGAAGAAGAGGCAATCAGGATAAGAAACATTACACAAGATGAATTCAGTAAACAGTTGAAAACAAGAAGAAAAATAAGAAAACATGCATACATTAAAGAAATTGAAAAATAATCAAGATTTAACTTTCCTACATAGAGATAAAACTGGAAAATTAGCTATAATGAATAAAACAGGGATATGATACATAATATGATGGAAAAGACAATTGAAGAAATGGATACAGAAATAATAAAGATAGACCCTTTGATAAGGTTCATTAAAACATCTAATCACCTAATAAAATCAGAAAACTGGCCACTCGAAGAGAAACCAATTAAACGTAATTTCACACTGAATAAATACCCCAATGATTTTTGGTAAACTAAAAGATCACAAGACTCCGTATAAACTAAGAACTATCGTAAATAAAACGATCAGTCCAACATATCACATTGAAAAATATATGACATAACAGTATGAAAAAATAATCCCCCATTAAGAAATTTCTACCAATTCAGCAAAAAGCTTCATACAAAAGTTAAAAGAATATGAACCACAGCCCGATGACTATGTGATAAGCCTGGATGTACAAAACCTCTATCTATCTTTTAATTTGAATGAAATGACAGATTTGATCAATAATAATAAAAAAAAAATATTATACAGAATCTAATATAATTACTACATTACAAAGCACAACTAACCTTATTCTTAACGAGAGTTACTTCAAGTTCAATAGCAAAGTATATAAACAAAATACAGGGGTACCTATAGGATCTCCAAGTTCCAATGTAGTCGCCGAATGGAAACTAAGAAATCTCGAAACAATAATCCTAAATGAACACAAAACTGAAATAAGGCAATGGTACGTAGACGACATATTCATTATCACAAATAAACGTATTAACCTACATAATCTCATTAACGAAGTAAATTCCTATGACAAGAATATCCAGTTTACAATAGAAAAAGAAATAAACCATTCGATCAACTACTATGTAAGGATGACTCATGAAACAACTAAAATAAATATTACAGTATATAGAAAACTTACACCAAACCTAAACATAATCTCATACAAAGTCGAGACTCTGTTACAGTAAAGATTAGCAGCCATGAATAAACAGAGACCTACAGTTCAACAGTAAAATCACTGAAAGATGAATTAAAAATCATAGAAAACCTAGGTTTAAACGCAGGACATCCGATAAAAACGATACTTAAATTAATTGAAAGAGCGAAAGAAAGAACTGACCATATACAACCTGTACAGAAGAATCTTACATACATACACCCCATTCCTCATATAAATGGTGTATCTTTGAAAATAAAACGTGAATTACTAAAATTAGGCAAATGAGTCCCAATAGCCCCCAACCCATTCCTCTTCAAACCAATAAGAAACGAAATAGAAAAATTTGAAAAAGCGCAGATAGCAGGAATACATAAAATCAACTGTTTAAATAGAAGAAATGAAAAGCTTACCTACATAAGAATGACAAAAAGAAAAATTGAGGAAAGAATGAAGGAACACATAAGGGATATAAAACTAAATAAACAGTCAACAGCGCTTTCAAGATTAAATATAAAAACTTGAAACTCTGCAAATACAAAAAACAGCGAACTATGAAAATCTGCATAATGCTCTAATAAGGGAAGCAATAGAGATTAATACATCTAAAGTAGACGTTTGCAATGATATGGTACATGCAATGCTCGATTGCCGCAGTAAAAAGATGTTGGAAGAAGATGAAAAAAAAAGAAAGAATCGAATGCGAGTAAAGGGAATTCTGCAACCCCCAGTCAGATATATAACGAAGAGACGAATGCTTGAGGCAACTCCAGCCGGAGTAAAAGCGTTTTTGTGTAATGGTAAAAGTTTTATGTGAAACTTTTTAATATTTTTAATAATGAAGGACTGTTTTTATGAAGCTTTTAACCATGTTTTTTAGATACTGTTTGAGAGTAAAAATTGGTAATATGATGAATAAATATTAGTTTAATTTAATATATTAATTTGGTATATATTACATAAATTTCTACTTAAACTCAATTAGAAAAACTAAATGAATTGATACAATTTCAATTTACGATGTTCTTTTCGATTAGAAATTGGCAAAAATCTATTCAGCAGATTAGAGTTCTTGGTAAATAACAAAAGTAAATTTTGTTTCAAAGCAATAAAAATTCCAAGATAAGTATGCAACATAAATTAATTTTGTTCAGTTAATGTTTCATTAACGATCACACATGTTTCCTGAATTTTACGTTATTTGTTAACAAACAATCTTAAATGTCATTTGCCTAGTCAAACGTTCCTTCCTTATTCGTGTTACAATGGTATATATATATATATATATATATATATATATATATATATATATAAATATATATATACTAGATGGAACCCGTCAAAATTTGACGGCAAAAAACTTGATAGTACCATAAAAATAAAATTCATAGCTGCTTTAAAATGTTTGAAACTTTTGCAGAATAATTCAAATAAATAAAAAACCCACTTTGAATTAAAGCTGGTTGAAGAACAGCAATTGGCTAAGTTTCACTGGCACATGTACTCTCGGAATTTCTTTCATCTGACACATTTAGCGCTGTTGTGCAAGTAAATGGTAAGTGCCCCCTTGGGGAGGGGGAAATGGCGGGATGGACCAAGGAGATGCATAACATGAATAAGCAGTCAAAGACCTTTCAAATGATATGTAACATGAGGGGTGTGTGCAAAATTTTAAAAAGTACCCCCTTGGGGGGGGGTAAAGTAGGGGATGGACACGGAACATGCATAATATGATTAAGTGGTCACAGACCTTTCCAATGATATATAACATGAGGGTTGTGTGCAAAATTTAGAAAAGTACCTCTTTGGGGGGGGGGGGCAAAGCGGGGAGATGGACATCAGAGATATGCATATGATTAAGCAGTCACAGACCTTTCCAACGATATATGACATGAGGGTTGTCTGCAAAATTTAGAAAAGTACCCCCTTGGGGGAGGGGGGGGGGCAAAGTGGGGAAATGGACATTGGAGATATGCATATGATTAAGCAGTCACAGACCTTTCCAACGATATATGACATGAGGGTTGTCTGCAAAATTTAGAAAAGTACCCCCTTGGGGGAGGGGGGGGCAAAGTGGGGAGATGGACATTGGAGATGCATAATATCATTAAGCAGTCACAGACCTTTCCAACAATATATGACATGAGGGGTGTCAACAAAATTTAGAAAATTGCCCCCCTTAAGGGGGGGCGGAAGTGGCGGGATGGACCCCGGAGATGCATAACATGAATAAGCAGTCAAAGACCTTTCCAACAATACGTAACATGAACGGATTGTGCAAAATTTACAAAAGTACCCCCTTGGGGGGGGGGGCAAATTGGGGGGATGGACACCGGAGATGCATAATATGATTAAGCGGTCACAGACCTTTTTAACGATATATAACATGAGTGGTATGTGCAAAATTTAGAAAAGTGCCCCAATTGGCAGGGGGGGGGGATGGACCACACAGATGCATAACATGAAAAGGCAGTCACAGGCCTTTCGAACGATATATCATATGAGTGGTGTCAACAAAGAAAAGTCTCCGCCCCATGTAGGCAAAACATACTCCCCCCCCCCCGCCGCCATAATTATTGATGCGGACTCATTTTTTAAATTCCTTCGCACCCCTCTTCTCCCGCAAAATGTTGTGAATTTTAAAAACTCCACTTACGAATTTTTTTATACCAAAAGCACTTATGTCCGTCGTCTGCATGCAGAGTTTTGTGCTGACAGACGCCAGACACAACAACACACACACAGACAGACGTTTACCGACATTAATAGTATAGATGATACTCAGTGCCTACACATTTCACCCTTTATAATTCAGCCAATGAGTTGACGGTTGTTCATTTCCAGAAACGAAACAATAATTCTTTAGGATGAATTTTGTTTGTTTGATACACCGTGGAGAATGCGTGCAATGCAGCGACAGGCGTCACAAACTTTTTAGGGCACCTGCAGACTAAAACAGGGTTCCCAGCATCATGGAAAGTCAGGGAAAATCTGGAAAGTCATGGAATTTCAAAGTAGTCAGGGAAAATTTAAAATATATAGAAAAAGTCAGGGAAATTACAAATATTTTCTAAAAAGTCATGGAAAAGTTTTGGAGAAAAAATGAAAAATTATGCAAAATTCATCATATAGACTCGGGGAAAAAATAGAGAATTTTGAAGAGTGATCATAGAAAAAAAATCGCTAATTTTTGACAATGGATTGCAAAAATAAGTAACAAGTTTCGTTGTATGCCTGGCTGGTCAGAGAATGTTTTGAGATATGGTCAGGGAATTTTTTCAGATTTGGTCAGGGAAAGTCAGGGAATTTGCGAATCATGTTTTGCTGGGAACCCTGTAAAAACATATAATCAATCTTCGCGGGAAAAAAATCCTAGATTTCGTCAAATGATCACGGGAAAAACACTAATTTCATCAAAGGATCATGTAAAACGTGAATTTTGTTAAAAGGCCACAGAAAAACGCGATTTACACAAAAGATGCGCAAATTTTGTCAAAGAATCGCAAAACAGGAAATTTCACCCAAAGATAGCGCTTTCTTGCCAAACTTCGTCTAAAAATTGCGGAATAAAATGTATTTTATCAAAAAATCGCTGGAAAACGTACATTTCGTTAAAGTATCGCGAGAAAAATGCGAATCTATTCAAAGATTGCTGAAAAAACGCGAATTTCATCGAAGGATTGCTGAAAATTCATGAATCTTATCAAAAGGCAGCAGAGAAAATGTGATTATTATCAAAGCATTGCGAAAAAAGAAAATTTCGTCTAAGGATCACAGAAAAACGCAAATTTCATAAAAGAATCGTGGAAAATAACGCAAATTTCGTGAAAAAAAAAAATCGCAGAAAAAACACAAATTTCGTCAAATTATCGCTGAAAAAAAAACACGAATTACGTCATAGGATAGCTGAAAAAATTATGAATCTCGACAAAAAAAAGATACAGAAAAAAATGCGAATTTCATTAAAGAATCGCGAAAAAAAATGCGAATTTTGTTAAAGCATTGCGCAAAGAATGTGAATTTTTTGAAAGGTTCGTGTGAAAAATGAAACTGTCTGTATTAAAAACAGCACACACACAAACATCTATACAAACCTCAATACACACAAACATATTATAGGCAGGGCTTGAAATTCAATTTTTCCAAAGACGGGAGTCTCCCTACCAACATTTTTAAATGGAGGGGAGTTGTAATGTTTGGGAGGGAGAAAAAAAATCTTTAAACCCCACTATTCTTTTACGTGCTATTTAAAGAATTACATTAATGCAGACATGACAAAATACCATTGAAAAAATTAAGTCAACTGAGAATGATTATGTAAGATGTTTATTTTTATTATAAAAAAGGGAAGAAAGTTAAGTTTTATATATGCAGTGTATTTTTCAAGTTCCATTAAATGTGTTAGGGACCCTTAACAATTAGGTTGTTAAATAAATTTCTGACTTTAGATTTTACTTGATTCAGATTCACCGATCGATCGTGGAAAAGACGCAAAGTTCATCAATCTGTCGCGGAAAAAACGCAAAGTTCGTCGATCAGTTGCGGAAAAAAGCAAATTTCGTCGATCGATTGCGGAATAAATGCAAAGTTCGTCGATCAGTCAGGGAAGAAAGAAAAATTTCGTCGATCGATTGCGGAATAAACGCAAAGTTCGTCGATATGTCAGTAGTAGAAGAATGTTCGTTTCAGTCCAGCAGGCGCTATGTGCGCGGAGCCGGAGCCGGAAGTAGTAGGTGTGGACACCAGAAGTTCTGCGAACGGTGAAGGTCACCGGAAGTCGCAGGTGTGAATAACAAACAGGTTAAGACAGGAAACCGGAAGGGATTACGAGATAAGGACAGGATGAGACGTATTTTTTATGGGTTTTAATCAGATTCTTTCTTGATAGGGAAAATTTTTCTACACCAGATGTGCTGATGTCTCAAGGTTAGCGGAAGGGACAGGTGATGATAACAGACATGTTTATACAGGAAGTGATTCCATAAGTAAGGCCGGAAGGTAATTGGAGATAACGTTTGGATGTTCTACATCAGATGTGCTGACCACGCAAGGTCATAGGAAATGACAGATGTTGATAACACACAGGATGGAACAGGTATCTTTAGACAGGAAGTAATTCCGTAAGTAAGACCGGAAGGGATCAGGAAGTGAAATGTGATAAGACTTTCTGACTTTATAAAAGTTTAATATGAATTTTTTTTTCTATAAAAAGGGTTTTAATTAGATTCTTTTTTGAGAGGGAAAAAAATGTAGTTTTTTTTTTTTTAATTTTATAAAAGTTTTTATGGTTGGTGGGAAATGTGATTTTAAGTGTTTAAAAGGGTGTGACATGTGTAAGATGTATCATTTGTAAACATGACTTCGAGAGAGGAAGTGTTGAGTGTTGTGTGTCTCTATATAACAATTTGCATTGTGTATTCGTTGATTTATGTGTTTACCGGTAGTGAAAAATTTAAAGTGGATTTTATACTGAATTTAAATGAAACGGGTAATTTATCTGTTTCGATATGATGCGATTCGATATTAACGTCTCGCGTAATAAAATTTTATGTTGTAATGAAGGCGATTTATCCGATTCCAAGTCACGCAGCAAGTTTTGGTGGTGTAAATGCCTTGTATCTTGCTGCCAAAGGCAAAGTCAAGAAGAAGACGATACAGAAATGGTTAAGCGGAGTTGACTCGTACACGCTTCACAAACCGGTTCGAAGACATTTTCCGACGAATCGAGTGATTGTGTATTCGATGGATCAACAATGGCAGACCGATCTGGTGGATCTCATCAGTTTACAAAAGTACAATCAAGGGTTTCGTTACCTACTGACGTGTATAGACATTCTCTCTAAATATGCGTGGGTGATTCCCTTAAAAACGAAACGGGGGGAAGAAGTTGTGAAAGCGTTTCAAACTATTTTTGTAACGAGAAAACCCAAGGCGCTTCAATCGGATGCTGGACAGGAATTTAAAAACCAGCTTTTGCAAAGATTATTAAAACAAGAAGGCATTCGATTTTTTACGACACATAATAATACGAAAGCTTCGGTCGTTGAACGCTTTAACCGTACCCTGAAAACTAAAATGTGGAAATATTTTACCCACAACCATACTTATCGTTATATCGATGTGTTAGACTCATTAGTGGATAGTTATAACCATACCTATCATTCGAGCATCAAAAGAACCCCAGCAGAAGTAACACCCGAGAACGAAAGCGATGTCTGGTTTACTTTGTATGGAAACTTGGAAAATGTGAAAAGAAAACCTTGTATGTTTCAACCGGGTGATGTGGTGCGGGTTTCGAAACAGAAACTGACCTTTGAAAAAGGATACGAAACCAATTGGACGGAAGAACTGTTTATAGTGACAGAGTGTGTCACAAGAGATCCTCCCGTCTATCGAATTAAGGATTTGATGGACGAACCCATCCAAGGCACCTTTTATCCCCAAGAACTTCAAAAAGTCCAAATGAAAGACACTTATACAATTGAAAAGATTTTAGAGAAACGTACCCGTAAAGGTCGAGTGGAATATCATGTGAAATATAAAGGGTATTCAAACAAATTTAATCAATGGATTCCCTCGTCTGATTTATCTTCCTTATAAGGGAGTGCAAGAAGGTTGAAAGCGCATTTAGCAACATGTCGTTCTACTTGACATTACCCTCGGACAGTTCTAGGAATTATTTTCCCGAGAATAAAATTTCACATTTTGTTACTCGATTACCCGCCCCTATCGAATTAAGAGGAGAATGGGAAGTGGGTCTTGTGGAATTTATTTACCCGCATACCTGGTATAATGTGAATAGTACGACCAATCTGATTGGATTTGACTTGAACGACGGAAAGACTATTGGTAGACGCATCCCCCCAGGATTTTATGAGACGGTACCGGATATTTTGAAAGCCATCTCTATTAAAGACATTGAAAAAAAGATTTCGTTCACCTATAATAACGTTACGAAGAGAGTGACTATCAACGTGCGAGAAAATGCTAAAGTGATTTTGGAAAACGGTCTGGCACAGATGTTGGGATTCGAACCGTCTGAAATTCAATCCTTAGATGGAAATGTAGAACAAACTGTTACGAGTTCGTATGTAGCAGATCCGTGTGCTCATTATAGAGTGTTAATGATTTATTCGGATATTGTGGAACCGCAAATTGTCGGTGATGTGTTAGCCCCCTTGTTACGAATCGTGAATGTAACTGGAAAAGACGGAGAAGTGATTTGTGCGACCTTTGATCGCCCGCATTACATGCCAATCAGTCGAAAATCATTCGACTCTTTAGAAATTGTTATAAGGACGCACCTGGGCGAATTAACGCCATTTGAGCGTGGGCGGTCGTACGTGAAACTTCACTTTCGACAAAAATATCTCTCGTGATGTTGGTTCCCTACCAGTGTTGTGCGAAATCTTTTGAAGATTATTATACACAACAGTTGGGGCATGGTTTAAACTATTACCAAGGCGCCCCTTTACAAAGAGGTTATGGATTCGGCGGATTGTTTCGGTCTATTTTTCGTGCTGCGGTACCCCTTTTCAAGTCAGGGGCGAAAGCCGTAGGAAAACAATTGTTTCATACAGGTGTAGATGTACTCAACGACCTATCCCGAGGCGAGAACATTAAAATAGCTGCCAAACGACGATTTAAAGAAGCTGGAAAAAACTTAACAGATAAAGCGGCTACGAAAGTGAAAACGATGATTGGTTCCGGTCGCCAATATAAAAAGAGAAAGCGACCCGCTAAAGTAGTCACTCAACACAAAGTCAAGAGAGCGAAAGTACACGATATTTTCGGCTAAAGATGACTGGACTTATTCACCGAGATTCTCCTGCCTGTGCTAAATCGGAATTGGACCTATTTTTAATTCCGCCCACACAAACGGCTATTGAAAAAGGATATTACGTTGAATACCACCCTCTCGCTAATATTCGCGATGGGGGGCCTGTAGAATTTCTAATCTCAGGAACCGGTGAAGATTACTCGGATTTATCTGCTTCTTACATTCATGTGAAAGCGAAAATTGTGAAATCCGACGGAACGGATCTACCTGCGGGTGAACCGGTTACCTTTATTAATAATTCTTTAGATTCAGTTTTTCAACAAGTGGATGTGAGTGCCAACGACCGTTGCATCTCCTCTTCTAATAATACCTATCCCTTTCGTGCATACCTCGAATCGTTAGTGAACTATAGTGAAGATGCTAAAAAAACTTTGTTAAGCTGCAAGTGTTTTTACAAAGACGAGAATTTAGCAACATCGGATCCCACTAGCAACGCAAACCCTGGACTTAAGAAACGCTATGAACTGACGCAAAACAGTAAAACGTTGGATATGATTGGTCCTTTACATTCTGATATTTTTCAACAAAATCGCCTATTACTGAATATGGTGGATATGAAAATTAAAATACTCGAAGCAAACCCGAGTTTTGTTTGATGGTGAAGAAAGATGCCGCTCGACCCTTCCACGACTATAAAGTGATTTTAGAACATGCCTCTCTTTTCATTCGGAAAGTGAAAGTCAGTCCTGGTGTGTTATTGGGTCATGCCAAAGCCTTGGAAAAAACAACTGCGAAATATCCCATCGATCGAGTTCTATGTAAGACTTATTCCATATCGACCGGTAGTAAGTCGTTTATGCAAGATAATGTGTTTTTAGGAACCATGCCGAAACGTATTATTATTGGACTTTTAGATAATAGTGCTTATACGGGACAATATGATTTAAATCCCTTCTACTTTCACCATCACAACGTCAACTTTTTAAGTGTTTATGTGGACGGACAACCTGTACCGAGCAAGCCTTTAGAATTGGATTTCAAGAATAACAATTATATAAGAGCTTATCATCGTCTATTCTCTGGTTTTCATCAAGACGCTGGGAATTATTTAACACGTGAAGACTTTGCTAACGGACACACCTTATACGTATTCGATTTAAGTCCCGATTTATGTGACGGACCTCATTTAAATTTACAACAACAAGGCAATTTACGCATCGAAATTAAATTTGCCGAAGCCTTAGAAAAAACAACGACTGTGTTCATTTACGCTGAATTTGAAAACATTATCGAAATTAGTAAATCACGTCACGTGATATGCGACTTTCCCAACTAAATGAATTCACTGCAAATTGAGAAGATTCTTACAGAAGACCCTGTTACTCGAAATTATTTTTTGGGTGTGTTTCCAAGTGATCAACTCCCTACAAGAATCGAGAACTATTCTGCCTGTTTTATCTGCAATGTGGACGCGTCTACAGAACCCGGAAGCCATTGGGTAGCCTTTTTTATGTCTTTGTCTCATCGAGTTGAATTTTTCGATTCATACGGAAATAAGCCTACCTTTTTTCAAGGACCTATAGCGAACTATGTACAACGTTTTTCACGAGTCAAGTTTAATCCGCTTGTTTTACAAACCCACGTAACTGCCGTCTGCGGGCAATATTGTATCTTTTATCTTTTTTCTCGATGTAGAGGTAAAACTTTGAAACAATTTCTATCCTATTTTATCACAGAAGATCTGTCGAATGACCGACGAGTTTATAATTTTGTAGCCAAACGTTTTGGCATCTATGCTCCTTTTTATCAATAAATGTCTGTGTAAACTGTAAACCTCTGTGTCTGTGATTATTTAAAGTGTGTTCTAATGAGTGTCTGTTTATTAACGATGGAGTTTCCACGCTTTCAACATCCTTGTACGATGCTTTTATCGGGTCCCACTCGAGTCGGTAAAAGTTGGTTTTTACGTGATTTGTTAGCAGAAAGGACCCGTATGTTTAACCCGCCTCCCGACAAAGTTGTCTGGTTTTACGGAATTCATCAAAAGCTCTTTGACGAAATAGAAAATGTAACTTTTGTGGAAGGTTTCCCAGCAGATTATCGCAAGTATTTAGGGACCGATTCCCTTATTATTTTAGATGATTTAATGGCGGAATGCGGTGACGACGAACGACTCACCTATCTTTATACAAAGGGAAGTCACCATTTAAATATTAGTGTTTTATTTATCACGCAAAATTTGTTTCATAAAGGTAAAGAAATGAGAGGTGTTTCACTCAACAGCCAATATTTATTTCTGTTTAAAAATCGTCGTGACATGAGTCAAATTATTCATTTAGGTCGTCAGTTATACCCAAGTCAAAGTAAATTTTTTCAAGAAGTTTTTGAAGACGCCACTAAAAAACCGTTCTCATATTTACTCGTGGATTTAAGAAATGAAACGGATGAACACATGCGCTTAAGAACACAAATCTTACCCGGACAAACGCAGTATGTGTATACCCCGAAAAAGGGTTTAAAAAGAAAATCATTTACATCTTAATTCAGTTGCGATCATGACAGTGACGGAGAAACAACGTCGCGACTTGGAATTGATTCATACATGTCCAAAAGCTTTACGTAGACAACTTTTAAAAAAATTACCTTCTCGATCGGTAAAAGCTATCTGCGAATGTTCGTTGAATGTGTTGAACGGAAATATACCTTTATCCAAATATCAGAAAAAGACTTTAAAGAAATATAAAACTACACTTAGAAAAATTAGCATAAAGAAAGGTCCTCTGTTTCAAAAAAAGAAACTGATTATTCAAAACGGAGGCTTTTTAAATATTTTAATACCAGCTGCGTTGAGTGTGTTAACGGGACTTATCAATGGAGTTCGCCACTAAATATGCCCTCGTGCCAGAAGAAGAGTTGACTCGAAATGTGCCTACTAAAAAGCAAATGACAGAGTTTGATGCAGCCATGTCTAAAATACTCAACAGTGCACGACCCGATTATGAAAAAGTACAAATGTACTATGAACTGTTAAAACGGAAAATGAATTTACAAGAATTTAATGTTCCTTGGAGATCGAAGCCATTTGAGGAAGATGAACCTCACAAGACGGAACCTGAAGTGGAACCTGTTGAGACGAAACCTGTTAAGACGGAACCTGTTAAGACGGAACCTGTTAAGACGGAACCTGTTAAGACGGAACATGATAAACTAGAATCCCCTCACAAGACAGAAACAACCCAAGAGACTGCTTACGACGAATTTGTGATAAATTCAGTACCCAAACACATGAAGAAACATGCTAGTAATTTACTCAAGTTTCTGAAATCAAGCAACATGAAATGGGACCCGGCTGGAAATATTATGTATAATGGAAACACCCTGGAAAATGCAAACTTGGCTGAACTGTTTCATCTTATTTTTAATGTTAGCAAGAAGCCACCTGTGAAACCACCAACAGAATTTTTAAGGGCTCTTCGTGAAATGGGAGTACCCTCCAACACGATTAAAAATAAATATTTATCATTAGAAGCCTTAAAGGACAAGCCTAAAAATGTATCCCCTCGAATGAATTTTGTAAAACCCAAAAATAGATCTGTTACGAAACCTAATGTATTACTCAAACCTACTTGGTCAACTTTATTTTAATAAAACTGAATTGAAATGTATCCCTTTGTGTGTTTTCTGTAACGAGTTTACATAAAAACAAATAAAATATGAAAATTCGACACTTACCCTTAAAAACACGTCCACTCTGGCTGTTGATCTTCACACAACTAACCTTACAACCTTATCTTTAGTAGGGGGCGCTGCCCGTCTTGCGGTGTATGACGTCATTTCCGGTTTGAGATAAAAATAAACTTTAAATACACTCGCACTGTTATTTTTCCTCGCTAGCAGTGATCTGTTTCTTGTTTAGACGTGTTGGGTGACGTCATTACGTATTGGTCTAAACTTGTCCAGACTTGTTTTTGTGTGGCACGTTAAATTGGGTGAGTCATTGTTTACTTTTCTTGTTTGGACATGTTTACAAATCCTTAGCATAGACTTACTAGAAAAGATTAGCTTAAACTTATTAAAAATAGATTTTAATTCTATTCTAATTTTTTCTCTTATATTTATATAGCTTTTTCATGGTGTAAATAGACCAAAATTTAACATATTTTTTAATTTAATCAGCTTCATTTTAAACACTATAAAAAATGAGTATTTATTACACTATGTTTAAAAAATAGATTTCTATTTAAATATTTTCTATTTGTAAAGTTATTTTCACAACATAAATAGGACAGAAAAAAAAAATTCTAACACTCACGAAACAAGAAATTGTCTCAAAATATTAATTGTGTTTAAACTTTACAATGTTATCAAAAAAAATGAAAAGTACAACCATTAAACAGAAACGAGCCTTTCTTCACAAATCGATAAGACTTATCTAAATAAAAGCAATTTGAAAAACCCTATGTGTTATCTAATTTTAGGTCAAGAAAGGAAATAAGCTTCTTGAAAAATCATGCAAATAATGAATGATTCTATTTCCTGTTTTAACTACGAACATTCGAGAAACTCACCCTATGTTTGTTCAGATAACATTACTATTTTGCTAATTTTAAAAACAGGAAAGAAGCTTGTTGATAAACACCTGCCTGACTTCCTGTTTTTTTAATTAGAAACTAACCCTATGTTTCTTAAGATAACATTACTATTTTGCTAATTTTAAACACACAAGAAATTGACTTGTTGATAAAACACGCACACATCCAGAATGTCTTACACTTCCTGTTTTGTTAATTAGAAACATTTGATAAGCTACACATATGTTTTTCAGATAACACAGGAAATTACCTTGTGGATAAAACACATCCGAAATGCCTTACACTTCCTGTTTTATAATTAGAAACATTCGATAAGACAACACTAGTCTTTTGCTAATTTTAAACATAGGAAATAAACTTGTTGATAAAACTATCGGAAATAAGGTTTCTTTGGAACATTCGAGAATCCTGGTTAGTGATGCAATATGTTCTAGAAAATGCCATCGAATGACGTAATCATGGTGATGCTGATAAGAAATTGAGGGAGGGAGATATGTTTAAATTTTATTGGCTGATAAGGAAAATGATTCGACCAATGACAGATAAAAGGGGAGTGTTTCAACTTCCGGTCTAAATAGATAAAGAAGAACTCACTTCCCAAATCAAGTCATTCTTATTTTAGAATTTGCTTTGTGACTAGTGTTATTTTACTCAAAGTGCTATTTTACTTGAGAATTTCTTGTTTTGTGCTGAAGGATTATTTCAACTTAGCTATGGATTATTCAACTCAAGATTTACATTCTGCGTTACAGGATTTTGAAGTAAGTTAATTATGTTTGTTTAAACTATTATCTTTAAAAAAGATTAGTAATTTAAAAGAATAGTATAGTAAATGGTTTAAATTTATTTATTGTTGTGATTTTTTAAAAGCCATTTGAGTGTTTAATATTTTAAAAGAATATTTTCGTATGTTCTTAATCCAAATTTAGTTTTACTTTTTCTGCTATGATATTTTAAATAGTTTAAAAGTATTTATTGTTGTGATTTTTTTTTAAAGCTATTTGAATGTTTAATATTTTAAAAGAATATTTTCGTCTGTTCTTAATCCAAATTTAGTTTTACTTTTTCTGCTACGATATTTTAAATTATTTATTGTTGTGATATTTTAAAAGCTATTTGAATACTTTATACTTAAAAAGAATATTTTCGACACGTCTTAAATAAAAAATTAATCAAACTTTTCTACTATTTAAAAATGGTTTAATCTATTTCTAATTATAAAAAATTTGAATTATTTGCATGTGTTTGAAAAAAAAAAAAAAAAAAAAATCTTTTAAGAATGAAAGAGATTAGCAATCGTAATGCATTTTTTTCTTTTTTCTCTGTCTGTTTAGAAAAACTTTGAAATATTTGTATGATAAAATTTCTAATTTATCCTTTTACTATTGAAATAGATTAGCAATCGTAACGCATTTTTCTTTTTCTGTTTACAGAAACTTTGAAATATTTGTATGATACAAATTTCTAACTTAAGCTTTTACTATTGAAGTAGTTTAGCAATCGTTTTTCTTTAAAGTTTTCTGTTTACAAAAAACTTTGAAATATTTGTGTATATGTGATAAAATTTCCCCCATTTAATATTCAACTAGATTAACAATCGTAACATTTTTTGATAAAGTACTCTCTTTATTGTTTTCATAGACTTTGAAATATTTTTGTTTGAAAAAGCAGATAGTCTTATTGAGAAACTTTGTCATCGAAACGTGTTTTTCATTTTTTTTTTTTTTTTTATAATGGAGGATACATTTCTAGAAAATGTTGTTAAATTTGATAGTTTTAAGATTGTTTGCGAATAGTTTAAATTTGTTTCCATAAATCTTTTAATCGATAAACTTTGTCATCGAAACATGTTTTTCATTTTTCGGTAAAGATAGATACATTTCTAGAAAACGGTCAAAGTTGACATTTTATGCCTTTATGATTTAAAATAGAGTAGTAAGTGTGTGTAACATTTTTTAAATATGAACGTGTTTATTTTGTAGAGTGTTATGGAAACACCTCTCATCGAAGAAATCATGCAAGAGTTACCACCCAGTTTATTTAACGATTTGCAGAAGATGGGTGACTCATCTCTGCAAAATTTCTTATCATCCGTGACCTCTGTGCCTTCTACCAGTACAGACATGAGCAATGTAAACAAGGTTAGTTATTATTATTATTTCAAAAAGATATATGTTTAATGGGGTTTGTGAACGAGGGGGTGAAAAAATTATTTTTAAAGTTTGAAAAAGAAACATGTTTAATGGGATTCTTAAACGATTTATTTTATTAAATAAGTTTTTAAAATTTTATTATTTAAAAAAAAAACTCAATTTAAAACTAGGTCTTTTTGATTCGTTTTCAGAGTCTGACTTGTGAAGTCTGTGGAAAATCATTTTCGAAAAAGACAAATCTAAGCAGACATAAATTCACTCATGAGAGGGTAGCCCTGAAAATAAATGAGGGTGCATCAACATCGGGTGTGCAGACATCATCGAAACAGGTAGGCGAATTTGGTTATTATTTTTACAGGTTTTCGCGATTTTAATTGTTTTAGGTATGTTAAAAAAGTAATTCAAGTTTTTTGTTAGGAAAAAATTAAAATATACTTATTTTTTTAGGTATTATACACGTGCGATGTTTGTCAAAAGTCATTCTCTCATGGAAAGAGTTTAACACGACATAAGAAAATTCATGAAGAGAACCAAAGGAAATTTAGCTGCTCGATTTGCCAAAAAATATTTTCACGAGCAGATAATTTGAAAAGTCATATGAAATTACATGAAAACCCGTTATATAGTTGTAAGGATTGTGAGCGAAAATTCGCTACTAAATTTAATTTAATGCAACATGCAAGAACTGTGCATAGTGAAAATAGTAATCTTACGTGTATGAAAAAACAAAGAGTTTCCCGATTCCCAAAAAATAATAATAGAACCACAAAACAAGCACTTGAAATGTTTAAGTCTATATACATCGAACCGGAAGAAGACATGAAATTTGACATTTCTGTTTTTTTCGATTCTTCTCGCAATGAATTAATTGACACTTTAGAAGATGTTCTTGAAGAATATCGCGCCATTAAGTGGAGACTAATAATTAAAGTATTATTGGAAAAGACCTCGCCTGAAGGTGACGTTGAAGTCATTTCCACCTATTTTTGGTCGGACACGTATACTGATTATACGATTGACACACTTGAGGATAATCTTGCACAGGCACATCAAAAAATTTTAGCAAGCTTTGAAAAGTTTTTACAAAAGGGGTCTGGGTGGGTACTTCGTGAAGTTCAACACTTTGAACTTCAAACCGCAAAACATGCTCCTTTAAAAGGCAACAGTTACATTCGTTTACCGAAAGACTTGCGTGGAAAGGATGCTGTTTTGAATATTGAAAATTTTGAAGATGAAAAATGTCTATTATGGTGCCTGTTAGCTTCAAAAATGAACCTCCCTTATGATGAACATCCAGAAAGAGTGTCTAAATACATAAATCATGAACATACGATTGATATGAAAGGAGTTACCTACCCAGTACCTTATCAACAAGTACCCCTTATTGAATCACAAAACGATTTAAGGATCAATGTGTTTGGTTATGAAGAAGGCGAAATTTACATTTTGTATGTTTCAAAAAAAACAAATGATGAGGTCATTAACTTACTTTTGATAGGTGATGGTGAAAAGTCACACTATTGCCTTATCAGAAATTTTTCAAGATTTATGGGACATCGAAGCAAGCATCATAGAAGCTCATTTTATTGTTTTAACTGCCTGCATGCTTTTATACGACAAGACCTTTTAGATAAGCATGCACCCTATTGCCAAAAGCAAGCACCCCAAGTTGTTTATATGCCGGAAGAAGGCAAAAATATTTTAAATTTTACAGGTATTCACCTTCAAGCCCCCGTTCCATTTACGATTTATGCTGACTTTGAGTCGCTTATCGTACCAGTACCAACTGCCCAACCTTCCAACATGTCATCTTACAAAATGGATCTTGCCAAGCATGTGCCGTGCGGTTATGCCTGTGTCGTTGTCGGGTCCGACCAAAAAACTTATAAGTGCACACAAACACCCTCTAATCAAGAGGGTGTTTATGTTTATCGAGGTGAAGATGCGGTGGATCACTTCATCGATACGTTAATAAACATAAAAGAAGAACTCGGAAAAAAACTCCTGACTGTAGAACCCATGAATTTAACGAAAGAAGAAGAAGAAAGTTTCCAACAAGCAAAAACATGTTGCATTTGTCGAAAACCGTTGGGAACCAAAAAAGTACGGGATCACGATCATGTGACTTCAAAATACAGAGGAGCTGCCCATCCGTTTTGCAATCTGCACTTTAAACAGTCCACAACCATACCTGTGGTTTTCCACAACTTAAAAAAATATGACGGACACATAATAATGAGTAGGCTAGGCCGTTATAAAGACCATAAAATTGATGTGATCGCTTCAACGTTAGAACAGTATATTACCTTTAAAATCAAAAAACAAGGATCCAAAATAAGCTTATCATTTATCGATTCGTTTCTGTTTCTGGCAACGTCATTAGATAAGCTATCTAGTAATTTGGAACCTGATCAATTTCAAGTTTTGTATGAAAACTTTCCTGTTCAAACAAACTTTGATATGATAAGGAAAAAAGGTATTTACCCTTATGAATATGTTGACAGTTTTAAAAAGTTTGAAGATACATCCTTACCCCCCAAATCTGCCTTTTATAGCACCCTTACCGAAGAACATATCACAGAAGAAGAATATGCACATGCACATAAAGTTTG
Source organism: Maratus michaelseni (assembly GCA_963931845.1). NCBI lineage: Eukaryota > Metazoa > Arthropoda > Arachnida > Araneae > Salticidae > Maratus > Maratus michaelseni. Next base: position 405,878,967 of record OZ007592.1, read on the forward strand.
GAAAGACTTTCAGATACAAAACCTCGGTCAGTATCACGATCTGTATGTCAAAACAGACGTGTTGTTGCTGGCCGATGTGTTTGAAAATTTCCGAAAATTATGTAATCAATATTACCAACTGGATCCAGCACATTTGGTCACGCTTCCCAGTCTGTCATGGCAGGCTTGCCTAAAGATGACCGATGTGAAATTGGAACTTTTAACGGACGTGGATATGCTTCTTTTTATAGAACAAGGTGTGCGTGGGGGCGTATCTCAGATATCGCATAGGTTCGCCACAGCCAACAACACAGATTGCCCACACTTTAAACAAGATGACGAAAAATCACATTTGATTTATTTAGACGCCAATAACTTATATGGGTGGTCTATGTCGCAGTTTTTACCTCACGGAGGATTTCAATGGGGTAATCCCGAAGAATTTAATGAAAGAAGAATTTTAAACATGAATGAAAAAAGCAAAATTGGTTTCATCTTTGAAGTTGATTTGGAGTATCCTGAATCCCTTCACACACTCCACAACGAGTATCCACTGGCGCCCGAAAGACTTACCGTACAAGAAAACATGTTATCGCCCTATGCGAAAAGTTTGATCAACAAGGGGTTCAAGGGTACTCCAAAACTAATTCCGAATCTGTTCAATAAACATAAATATATTTGTCATTATAGAAATTTACAACTATATTTACAATTAGGATTAAAACTAACCAAAATTCATAAGGTATTGCAATTTAATCAGTCCCCTTGGCTCGAAAAATACATTACATTCAACACAGAAAAAAGAAAACAAGCAAAGACCAGTTTCGAGCGTGATTTTTTCAAGCTCTTAAATAACTCCATTTACGGTAAATGCATAGAAAATCTTAGAAAAAGACGAAATATTGAGCTAACCAATAACACAAGAAGAGGTGAAAAGTTGGTAGCCTCACCCAACTATAAAGGCTGTAAAATATTTGACGAGAATCTCGTGGGTGTAGAAAGACAAAAGAACAGTATCTTGATGAATCGACCCATATACGTCGGTTTTACGATACTCGAGTTGTCAAAAACACTCATGTATGATTTTCACTATAACTTTATAAAAAAAATTTATAGTGGAAATCGTGCAGTTCTTCTTTTTACCGATACGGATTCTCTCATGTATCACATAAAGACGCAAGACCTACAAACTGATTTGGGGCTCCACAGCTCCAGATTTGATTTCTCTGATTATCCCAAAAGCCACCCACTTTATTCTTCCACGAATAAAAAAGTTTTGGGAAAATTTAAGGATGAATTGAATGGTGAAGCTGCCCATCAATTCGTAGGTCTTAAGTCTAAAATGTACAGCATAAAATCTGCACAAGAAGAAAAAAAACGAGCCAAGGGGGTTTCTACAAGAATTGTACGAAGAAAACTTCGACATGAAGATTATGTTGCCTGTTTAAATAACCAGACAAGTACTTACGAAGTTCAAAAAAAGATTGACCAAAGGCTGCATCAACTATACACGGTACAATTCAACAAAAAATGTTTATCTGCGTTTGACGATAAACGTTATCTTTTATCGGATGGTATAACGAGCCTAGCCTACGGACATTACAAGATTAAAGAAATTGAAGAAAATGGCGAATGCTGAAAATTGTATATATTTATTTTTCATTCTGTTGTATATCTGAATTAATCTCTACAAAGAAATTTATGGACGATGAACCTATTTCGTTGCGAAAAGTTGTATATATTTATTTTTCATCATGTTGTATATAATTAATCTCTACAAAGAAATTTATGGACGATGAACCTATTTCGTTGCGAAAAGTTGTATATATATTTATTTTTCATCATGTTGTATATAATTAATCTCTACAAAGAAATTTATGGACGATGAACCTATTTCATTGCGAAAAGTTGTATATATATTTATTTTTCATCATGTTGTATATGATTAATCTCTACAAAGAAATTTATGGACGATGAACCTATTTCATTGCGAAAAGTTGTATATATATTTATTTTTCATCCTGTTGTATATAATTAATCTCTACAAAGAAATTTATGGACGATGATTATATTTCGTTGCGAAAAGTTGTATAAAAATTCTGTATATATTGATTTTTTACTAATCAATACAAAAAGTATTGTTTGTTGTATGTGAATCGAAGGCAACAATGAGTGGTGTGGCGGCCATGCGACCCCTGCTTAGTCAGATAATACAACCTATATAAAATTATTTAAAATTTTGTATAGGTTGGGGGGCCTTTAGCTATCACATACATCAAGCAAGACTTGTTTTTTTTTATTTCTAGGTTCCGTGAAGCTGGATTTCCTCATAGACACTCTACAACTTTAGCAGACGTCACACATCTGATTTCTTGTATGACACAACTCTCGCTTAAACATAATAATAATAATAATTAAACCCTTTTATTTCGTTACAGGTCTCTCACAGATGACTGATGAAGCAGGATTGACAGATTTAAAAAAAAAATTGTGGCGTTATGAATTGTTTTTCATAGCGGGTGGTTATGGTGGGCCCACAATTTAAAAAAAAAAATCCCTTTCAAGAAAGAATCTGATTAAAACCCATAAGAAATACGTCTCATCCTGTCCTTATCTCCTAATCCCTTCCGGTTTCCTGTCTTAACCTGTTTGTTATTCACACCTGCGACTTCCGGTGACCTTCACCGTTCACAGAACTTCCGGTGTCCACACCTGCTACTTCCGGCTCCGGCTCCGCGCACATAGCGCCTGCTGGACTGAAACGAACATTCTTCTACTACTTATGTCCCCAAAAAACGCAAGGTTCGTCGATCAGTCGCTTAAAAAACGCAATGTTTGGCAATCTGTCGCAGAAAAAAGTCAAAGTTCGTTGATCTGTCACGGAAAAAACCACAAAGTTCGTCGATCAGTCGCGGAAAAAACACACAGTCCGTCAATCAGTTGCGGGGGAAAAAAATCACGAAATTTATCGTTCAGTTGCAGGTAAATTAAATAATGCAAATTTCTCCAAAAATGCTGAAATTTTTTGGGCGGGAGGCTCCCGCTCATGATCTTTTTTGGGCGGGATTTCAAAATTTTCCGCGCGAATCCCGCCCTGAAATTCAAGCCCTGATAGGTATAGTTTTAATCTGAAATAATATACTGAACTTGAACTAATTTTGAAAAATCGGGTTAACCCAAATCCAACTTGCAGAAATCTACACTCAGTCTGAAATCGACTCGAACCATAAAGACAGTTAACCCAACTTGCAACAAAAATAATTATTTTCTGTGAATTTTCTGATTTTTTCTTTTCTCAGAAATGCTGTAGTCATTTTGTCCCCCAATTTTGCCCTTTACAATTCAGCCAATGAGTGGAGGGGGCCAAAGGAGCGTTCCTCATCACAAACGAAAGATGAGATACGTTCATTTGATGTCGTCGTTGAAAATTTATGGATTTCTATTATTAAAGTAATTTTTTCATTTTACCGTATTTATTTTCTTTTTGTGTTGTATGTATTTTGCTACTTTGAATTTTTTTAAACTAACCCTTTTTTTTTTTTTTTTTGGAGAGTGAGAGAGAGAGATTTAGTAATTTGGTGACACGAAGTTCAGCAAATTCTTAAAATCCACAAATCGTTTCCAATGTAAACAATGAAATTTACAATTAAGTTGCAAGTGCAAAATTTCAGTTTTTTAAAATTTTCATGTCATTCTGTACACATTTTAATATGTCATTCTGATCATTATACATATTTAGTTATGCATTATTAATTATTTACTTGACCTTTACTTTTAATATTTTAAATATTTCAAACTTACAGCTGAATGTAATTATTAAAACATTTGAAATACTGCATTCGAAAAATGAAATTTCAGCTTAGAAACTCGACAATTAAAAAATTTAAAGTAGAAAAGTACTTATGATATAATAATAATAAAAAAAAATACACCAGAATTTATCTGTATTACGAAAGCGGGAGAAATGATTTTCTGTGCTATACGAAAAGATATCCAAATAACTCAATCATGAACATAGAAATAGGTATTGGTTTTTATGTTCAGGTGCACTCAATCCAAACTTGAAACTTTTAAAACAGTCATTGAATGAATGAAATTCATCTCCGCCTTTCACATCCAGAAAACTTGCTGTGTCGCCAATTATGTTTATATTTTATATATATATAAAAAAATAATAATTCAGGCACTTTTCCGTTATACGGACACCATTGTCGCCAAACATACATACATACATACATACATTTTGGCATAGTATCCGTATAACAGAAAAGTACTAAAGTTCATGGTTTAAAATCACAATAAAATATCATGAAATTTATTGATTAGTTGTGGGAAAATATCGGGGAAATAATGTGTTTTTCGTGAATTTTTTGTTTTGTTAACAATGTGGTTAGAGAGACAGGGAGAAATCCAGAAAACTTGCTGTGTCGCCAATTATGTTTATATTATATATATATATATATAAATAATAATTCAGGCACTTTTCCGTTATACGTACACTATTGTCGCCAAACATACATACGTACATTTACATACATACATACATTTTGGCATAGTGTCCGTATAACAGAAAAGTACTAAAGTTCATGGTTTAAAATCGCAATAAAATATCATGAAATTTATTGATTAGTTGTGGGAAAATATCGGGGAAATAATGTGTTTTTGTGAAATTTTTTGTTTTGTGTTGTTGTGTTTAATTGTAAGCATTCATTATAATTTTCAGTGCATTATTAAATTGAAATTTTTGTTTAAAATATGTAAACAAAACAGTGACCAGAAACCTGCACAATTTCTAATATAGATAGATACATGCATGTAGTACTTTTAATTATTTGGTAAAAATACTGTGATCGTCACTGAGAAAACCTGAATTTAACCTAAAAGTAATTGTCGAGTGTTTAAGCTGAAATTTCATTTTACGAATACAGTATTTCAAATGTTTTAATAGTTACATTCAACTGTAAGTTTGAAATATTAAAAGTAAAGGCCAAGTAAATAATTAATAATGCATAAGTAAAAGTAATTGTCGAGTGTTTAAGCTGAAATTTCATTTTACGAATACAGTATTTCAAATGTTTTAATAGTTACATTCAACTGTAAGCTTGAAATATTAAAAGTAAAGGCCAAGTAAATAATTAATAATGCATAACTAAAAGTAATTGTTGAGTGTTTAAGCTGAAATTTCATTTTACGAATACAGTATTTCAAATGTTTTAATAGTTACATTCAGCTGTAAGTTTGAAATATTAAAAGTAAAGGCCAAGTAAATAATTAATAATGCATAACTAAAAGTAATTGTCGAGTGTTTAAACTAATTTCATTTTACGAATACAGTATTTCAAATGTTTTAATAGTTACATTCAGCTGTAAGTTTGAAATATTAAAAGTAAAGGCCAAGTAAATAATTAATAATGCAAAACTAAATATGTATAATGATGAGATTTTTTTTTTCTTGAATTATTCAGTGAAACTCGTCTTATAAATGTACGCAAATAATTCACATCAAAATCTTAAAATAACAAAGTTTTCTTTCGTGTTTAGCTATGCTTAATAACCAAAAAAGCTTGATTAATACAAAAATTATTTGGTAAAAATACTGTGATCGTCGCTGAGAAAACCTGAATTTAATCATATCACACAGAATTACATATTAAAAGTTTAAAATTAGTTTGTTTACATCGGAAACGATTCGCGGAATTTCGTGCCACGAAATCTCTCTCTCTCTCAAAAAAAGGGTTAGTTATAAAAAATTCAAAGTACTAAAATACATACGACTTAAAAAGAAAATAAATACGGTAAAATGAAAAAATACCTTAATAAAAGAAATCTATAAAGTTTCAACAACCGAACAACCAAATGGACCACATACGCTTCTAGAGAGAGGAAAAAGCCTTCACCTCATTGGCTGGAACATCGCGTCTGAAGATAGTAAAAGCCTCTAGCTGATTAGCTGAATGCTCGCGCATGCGTATAAATAGCATTTTTGCACGAAAAACTAAAAAGCAGGTTAGCTTTAAGCATATGGATATAAACTTACCATAACTTACCATAGAACATGGTGTTGCAATCCATGTTTAGTCGGAGAAAATCGCAAAAATATTTATGAAGGGTGTGACATCGAGTGGAACAAAAAGGGCCAATAATAAATAGAAAAGACATTTATTTGACTTAAAGCATGATTACCATGTATTACAGTTCAACGTCATTTCAAGTCGTATGATTCTTTTTTAAACACCCTGTATGTCTCATACTGATTATAATTATATTATATATTATGTATTACAATTATCATCTTACTATTGTTATTACGTTTGCCATGATATTGCAATTTTTGCATTATTATATTAGTATAACGTGTTGAGCCCCACCTAACGTAGCAAAAATACGCTTTCTACCCGCGAGAATAAAATGATGAGCATAGCTGACTTAGAAGCTTAAGCAAGAAGTGTGTTTTAAAGTTGCATCGTGTGGCATACTAGAAATTTCGCATTAATAAGATAGGCAATTGGCACTCTTTGAAATTCTCAATTATAAACAACATTTGACAGTTTCTGAAATCTCTTTTTAGGTGCGTTCGTAATTATATAAATACGTAGCACCTATAGTCGTCGTCTGGTCCGTCCATCTGTCTGTCCGTCCGTCCGTCCGTCTGTCCACATGTAACAGCTCAAACACTACCCAACCGAATGGTTTGAAATTTATTTTATCGTTGTAGAATTTTGTCGAGTCATTTCAATTTTTATGAAAATCGAATCAAAATTTAAAAAGATATTAATAAAAGTTTTCTGTATTCTATTAAATCTTATGGTACATGATCTATATAATAAAAGCGCAAGTCATGTGACTGAGGAAAACAAATACGGACAAACCACTTCCTTTTCCGTATGTCAGGCGGCAATTTTTATTCAAATATATTTTTTCGAATAAAATTGCTTAAAAGAATTAAATTGCTTCGACTACTCTCGTCACGTGAGTAGGCGATGTTTTGATTGCGATAGTAATTTTTGTCCACTAATCGTCCATGTGCGTAAAAGTTTATCAATGCTCTCTTTTCTCTAACCTTCGATGGTTGTATGAATATCGGAAATTGTGAGTTGCTGTTTTCCTTCGATATTTATGCAAATTATTGTAGCTGCTCAATCGATACTGTGGATATATAAGTTGCGAGTTTTCGTTTAGAATCAGTACTTAGAATCAGTACTTAGAGCGGTACTTGGAATCTGGACTTGGAGTGATACTTATAAGTAGTACTGAGGAGCTAAGCTTAAAACCTTTCGCGACGAGCGTTTTTTACAAAATTTTTAATCTTTTACCACCGGTTTTTCAAAACAGAAATTTTCGCCTAATGGAATCGCAGAAATGCTAGGATTACATAAGGCAAAGCTTACAATAAAAAATAACTGGTGGGAATAATCAAGGATTCTGAGCATCTTCTGCGTCACGTATACGTGTCGGTCGTCCTCAAGGAGTTAATATGCATAGCTTTACGCGCCTGTTGAACTGGTGTAAGCCTGTATCAGAGCTCACCAGATTTAAACGTGAAATTGTCTTATCTCGAATTGCATCCTGACTCTCCGCTGTCGACGGACTGCGAATGATATTTTCCCTGATAGATTCTATTTTAATTATTGGATAGTTTTCATTTTTATACCGCTTCAAGTCGAAGGCTAAACTATTTTTTAAGTTAGGTAAAACGAGTAGTTCTTGCTCAACCTCCCTGCCCAATTAGACTTAATAAACTGGTTTTAACTTAAACCTTAGCTTTTGGTCTCTCTTGCTCTACCGAACGGCCTGGTTCCCAACAGAATGGCCGTTACAAAGTTACATGTTTAGGAAGATCGTTGAAAAAAATTGTTTGTTTGAGAGATGAGTTACATTAAAAAATGTATAGATTCTGAGGTAACTTCAGTGGAAATTACGTTAACAGCCAAATATCTCAATCCATTAAAGTAAATAAACACAGGAGATTCTTTCATCATGAGTCATAAAAATATTAAACCATGGACGTAATCATTCTCAAAGCAAGATCTCCATGGTGAATTTTACAGTGCTGTCCGGTGTAGAAAAAAATCGCATATGTAAACGTGGCATACGTAATAAGAATAAGAAAAGACATATTCATTTCGCTCATAGCAGACGAAATAATTCATTTCACTGAAATAATAAGGATGGATTTTTTTTAAATCGTGAAACTAGTTATAAAGCGAGTTATAAAACCTATGTCGCGTTTAACGTACAATTTCCAACTTCTTTCTGATAGTTATTGAAGTGACAATTTTTTCCAGAAGGGGAAATTAAATATTTCGTGTTGTTATGTTAAAAAAACTAATACAAATAAAAGGGATGAGCATTTTTCTGTACAGTGCTTTTCATGAAATAGTAGATTGGTGAATAACAAAGAAGATTGGTGAATAACAATGCACTCAGGTGCAGTCTTAAAGTTATAACATAAGAAATGATATTAACTGGAAATGAAAAATATATAGAACAAGATTTCATTATCTGAAGAACATCTTGTTCTATACATAAAAACTCTAGTTTTCGGGTATTTATATCATTTGCAATATAAAATAACATAAAATTACTATAACACTTTTAATTTGATAATGTACTGTTAAATAAATAAATTTTAATTGCACTGTATTCCACAAGCCAAGCGTAAAATATATTACCGAGTACGGCATAAATAAATAACAAGTAGGCATATAAAAACAATTTTTTTAAAGTCAATTCCTACTTAGGTCAATTTTTTTTTTTTCCAGTGATCTACACGCTTCGCCACTGACGGTATTTATTTCTAAATTTATATCCTGCTAAATATCTTATATAAGAGAAAAAATTTTCTCCCATATAAAACTAAAATTAATTAATTAAATAGATTAGAATTTTTTTATAATGTTAAAATAAACATTATAATACCAAAAAATAAATAAATAAGTGATTTCTTAAGAACAACCTTATATATATACAACCTAGATATATTTCTGCTTTTTCTTTTTTGCATTTCTGAGTGAGTTTCGTGTAAATAACAAAACCTTGCTACGATGAGGATCGAAACCGCAATCTTCCGTATACTAAACTGGAGGTCCTGACCACTACGCCAGAGTAGATATTCCGCTGTCTTAAGCGTTCCTACTTATTTTAGTCACTTTTTATGATGCAAAAACTAAAATTAATTAATAAAATTTAATTAATGAATTAATATTTGAAAAAACTGTATTAACATCAAGTGTCATCCACTACAAGTTTAAAAAATGTATTTGAACTTGAGTGGATGAATGAAAAGTATTTTATTAACGATTGACAATTTGAACAAGATATATAAATATATATAGGGAGAGTAGGAATTGAAAAAGAGTCTCTACATTAAAATAAAATACAATTATTTATTGTAAATTTTAAACTATTTACTTTGTTTGTTCTAAATGTATAAATGAAACTGTTTTATTATTTTTTTTCACAAACGTATTTTCTTACATAGAAAAACATCTGAGATTATACGGGTATTTCGGTGAAAATATTTCATTTTGTTTCTAGTTTCTTTTTGTCAATGGTACCTCCATGTAATGAATCTTCCATCTCATTGGGGAATTGAGATGTCGTTCTTCATGCGTATTATGAGACTTCTCACACAAAACGCATGATTAAATATCTTCGGAATTAGAATTCAGTTTCTAGGTGAATTTAGTATATTCTCTAAAAATAGTATAAAATACGAAATTGTTTTTTAACAGATTTACTTTAGAAAGTATTTTCATATCTAGGAATAAAAAATACTACGTAATATACTTTTATTAGTTTTATGGTATGATTTAACAACTATTAGTTATTTATACCTATAATTCATATGTTATTACTCATCATATATATTATATTTTGATGTTTAAACTTTCATAGATTTTATGAAGATTCATCATTAAATGTAAATGCAAAAGATAAAACTTATTTATTTTATATAGGATAATGTCTATAAGAATTGATACGCAACGGATATCGAAGGCAAAAACTATAAAGATGACTGAAAAAAAAATAACATACAATGAAAAATTGTAGTATCTAGTGAAATATCTTACAATCACGCCTCAAATAAGCTGAAATAATATAAAATTAATAGTCTGCTTTATAAAAGAAATTGAAATACTGAATATAATGATATAATGTGTATTTTTAAACTGCTGATTTTCAAAACTTATGTTTTGCTAGTTCACAATTAATATACACGAAGTCTGAATTATATAAGTAATATTTTGCATTACATATGATCAGGTATTTTTCATGAAGGCAACATTCTATAAATAAAATCTGAAAAAGGTAACCTAATTACAATACATTTCGAATATTAAATATCTGACAAATTTAATCTTCTTTAGCATGATGATTTTATAAATTACAACAGTATTATTTTTATTATAATAATTTTAGTAATTATGAGACATTTTTTGAAATGGCAAAATTCATTGAAAATTTTGTAGTGCCTAAAATGTTATATTAGCTTCATTTTTAAATAAAGTGAAATGTGATTTTACTCTAAAAGATCATTGATTTCTACACTGCACATTTGCAGTAAATTTTGCAGTCATTCGACCATTTTTATAGAAAATGGTTACATAGCCGTGTTTTATCTCTTTTCTGACCAATGAGAACGCTTCAAAGTATGGTCAAATAACCGTTTTCTATAAAAAGGGTAGAATAACTGTACAGTTTGCTGGAGATATTTAATAGTATAATGTAATTCAAATAATTAGAAAATGTTGCGAAATTTAACATTCATCATATTATAAATTAGTAACCTATATTCTTTTTAATCTTGAATCGATTTTTAGAAGTTTCAAATATATGTGAATCCAAAATTACAGATCATTTTGTTAAGTAGTTCTTGAATTATGCTTAAAAAACAACCAGCATTGCAATCAGTTTTGCGAAGATTACGAAAGAATATAACCATTAGGAGTTCTAAATCTAAACCTTAATAATTCATTAACTACTTCACCAAATACACTGAGAAAATTGACACTTTCAAAACTGAGTAAATCGATGTTTTCATTTTGTTATGAAACTTTTTTGTTTCAAATAGGACGACCCAGTGTTTTCAATTCTGAAATACCAGAAATACTCAGAATATTGAAACTGAGCACATAGAGGTCAGTTCAAACTCATTTTTGAAACATGGACATACTCAAATATAAGCACGTAGTATTTTATTCTTCAATGTGTGCATGTTTTCAGAAATGAGTATATACATGTTTCAAACTTGAGTAATTTTGATTCAGAGCCATTTTGACAATGCGACATACTCAGATTTGAGTATTTTTCGCTCAGTTTTGAAAATGTCGTTTTTAGAGTGTAACTTCCCGTTTTGTATCCTAAGGTATGATTTTCCAAAAAAGCGAAATGTGAGGTAAAAAATTAGGTTTTTGTATCTAAAATTTTAGAATCTGTTTCAATTTCAGTATGAAAATGACCCTGTAAGCTTAAATTTTTTAACACAAATTGAAGTAAGGCATAATTTTAAATCTAATGGTTATTTTCGTTTATTTCTGTGACAATTTGGAGTTTTAAATGTATGGGTTGCTGTTTGTTTTTCTTTTATATTTTTCATTCTTTTTTCTTTTTTTTTCTTTTTTTTTTGTACTGCATTTGTATTTTTTTCTGACTATCGTACCTGCATATAATGAATCTTCTATCTCATTCTCAAAAATTCTCGCGTAAAATTATACTTCTTACTCAAAATGAATGACTAAATACTATTGGAATTGGAATTAAATTTCTTTGTCCACATAGTATCTTCTATGACATTGTAATGTACATTACATCTTTTTTTATATAGTCTTAAAATTTTTATAAGTATGGATTTCTAGATCTATAATTTTCGTAATACGTATTCCCATTAACTAATGATACTTTTCACATGGATTTTGTTCCACTCACATTTTCTAATATAATAAAATAATTGCTATAGATTATTATTCTACAATTTATTCTTTTATATTCCTATATATATCTATTTTTAATAACACTTTCTTGCAAAAAAAACAAGTGCCTCCCTAACGTATTACTCTATATGAAAAGTCACATTAAGTAATATGTTTAAATTATGCAAATTACAGACTCTCTCTGAAGTACAAAAATATGCAAAATATAAAATTCAGCAAACTCACAAAATTAGACAAAATTCCATTTTGAAAACTATTTTTCAGATGTATATAATTTTGTTATGGGACTTTTTTGGTATTAAATTAAAATTCGAGCATTCACTTCATGCTCTTTCTGCTTTTCCATTAAAGGTTTTTTACAGTGGGTCAAATTTCGGAAGAAAATTTTTTTTTTACGCCATACAGCAACTTTGATATTTTAAAACTTCTAAATAATTATGTTTATGTTTCTTTGAATTAAGTAAGAAATTTTAGATTACCTAATTTAATTTTTAATAAAGCAGAATATGCTATTTATAAAAGTAGTTATTTTCGTAATACAGTCCTTTCGTACGCAATACTTTCGTAAATTAATAATGGGAAATAATATATGAATTGTTTTAATTCGTATTATATAGGGATCGAATATATAATACATATACATACAAAATCTTGCGTGCAAGAGTGACTGATAAATGTAGCTCATAACGAATTCCTGAACACACAGATATAAATTTAAAGTGCAACAGCTCTCTCTTATTTCTACGCAGCATTAATTTAGAATGTTTGTAACAAATGCATTCAGCACATGAAAGTTTTAGAAAATTGGAGAAAATGAGAAATTTCAGACATTTATTCTGAAGCATCCCATACTTTAAAGTACAAGGTAACCCTAAAGTACTGTTATCATTATCCACTGGCGGAAAAAATTAAAAGTATAAAAAGTCAGGTAATTTAAATGATTTAGCAGCTAAAAGCTTGGAACTTCCACGAGATCTTTATTTTGTCTTTCCTGACATATCTTCAAAATGCAGAATATCCTATTTCTTCAAAAATCAATTTAAATTAGTATATAAGAAATGTAATATAAACTTTGATACGAAACGTTTATGTTACTTTTTATAACCTTTTAGAGATTGTGGCAGTATCTAACCATCCTTATAAAACAAGTATATAGATTGTGATCGTGTCCGGTATCTAACACCTTCTGCGTGAAGCGACTCTATCTGTCGTTCCTCTGACTTTCGCAAGTGTTATTGGGCACTCCTGAATCTGGGCTTCGTAGTTATTTTTGAAAGGTTTTATGCAAATTAGAATACTGTAGTCGGCTGACGAAGTATAAATTACATTGTGACAGTTTAAACGTATGGATTAGCCTAATATCACCCAAGTAGTTAATTAGGTAACTTTCCAATATCTCAGTTCAAACTTTACGCCATTTTGTGTTGACGCTTTGGAACAATCTGTGTGTGGATTTAGGCCTGCGGCTAAGGACTTTGCCTTTTGGTAAGAAGCTGTTCTACATATTTGAATAAAGTGCATTTTAGGATCGACGGAATTCCCCTTAGTGAGATTTTGTAAATTGTGAAGTGCTTTTGCTTACAGAATAATCTCGAGTACATTCCTGTTTATTGGCAGAATTTGCTGTATGAGAATTTTGAACTGTGCTATTCGTTTCCTAACTAAAGTAAATACTACTACAAGAATACTATGTATTATATATACAAATCTTTAGGTGTTATACAGAACTGCACTAAAGAAATCTTATGCTTTTACGACTTTTGGCGGTAGCTCCTGGTATTATCTTCCCAAATCTGTCAGTCGTTTTCCAAATTGTTTACTTAGACATCATATTTTACCTTATTAAACGTGGAAGTTTGAAAGTGTTTAACAATGTATACTTGACGCACGATATTTCCTTCTTGTTCTTCATTATTATTAATATTGTAATATGTATAATTTTCATGTATCTTATGTTTTTCAGTAGGACATTAATTGCAGCAATAAACATTTTATTGCTCTACTGTATCCAGCAAGTCTCCAATTCAACAATGGCTGTAGTGCCAAGCTGACAGATACGTCAGCAGATATTTATGGGGAAATTTATCTTATTTGTGAAGGGCCACCATGTCAACCCATGTATGAGATCTCGGTATTTAATTGAGTATTGCATCAGCCAGTGGCTGTAATCTGTAGTTCGCTGCAGCGAACTACAGATCTGGCCATTTAAAATTGTTGTAGATTCAATAACATACACTGGACGTTGTCTAATTTTTTCAAGCAAAAGAAAAATTGTTTTTGTTTCCTTCAATCAGAATCAAAATAACGTTCCAAGTAGTAGTACTCAGGATGTAACCATCCTAAATCAGATTCTAACAAGGAAAAAAAATCATGCATCAAGCATTGATTATGAAACACTTTCCAACACAGCCATAAAACTGTAACGAAACTTCACCATTAAATAAGGTGAAAGAAGATATGTAAATAAACAGTTTAGAAAACATATAACACATTGAAAAATACAGTTTTCGAAATTACCTTCCAGTGTCAAAAGAATAGTCGAATTATTTTGTGCAGCCCTGCATATTATTAATAGGTGTGAATATATAGCATGATAAAATTTAGTTCTATTATAATATTCACATTAAACTATTTTCGCCAGTCGATGAAAATGCACTCGAAATCTTTTGTACAACCCTGTATATTATCTGAAAACTTTTGTACACACCACATATTAAGCTAAAAGGCAACTTAAAACTCATTCGCAGCAATTACCAATCGTAAACGACAATGTATCTCTTTCTTTGGGTAGACCTGTATATGAATTTATTTATATTTCACAAACTTCGATTAGTCTACTAAATATAGTTAAGCAGGAAAGTGCGTAACACAATTAAAAATACCATTAAGCACTTCATTCCCATAGTTTGTAATACTTACGGAATCCCTTGTGTAGCCCTGTATATGAACAACCGAGATTATAAACACACACGTACTATAAAAAATTTTAGTTAAACCTAAAAACGCACTTTTAACACTGACTGTAAATATCGCACATGTACTGTAACCGATATATTTTGTCTGTCCCTGTAAATAAACACAATGCACCCCACACTTTAAAGAGAGCAATTTATAGTACACCTCAGTATTGCATATAATTTTCATTATGTTTGAAATAGTGAAATATCTCTAAATTACACTGCAAACGATTTTTCCACGTAGAACAATGTGTAACAGAATAATTTTGTTTGATCCTGTAAATGAATAATTAATGCTTTGCACCCCATATTCTACAAAAAGAATGTTTTAATGCGCTTCATAATTACGTATCAATTCCATCATGTGTCAAATGGCGTAACATAGTCAAAATGCACTTGAAACGATTTTTTTATCTATTGACTGTAATGTAACGGAATACTTTTGACTGTCCCTGTAAAAAAACTATAAGTGATACACACTTCAGTGCAAATAGGGAACATGCTATTGTAAACGACAATAGCATACAAAAATTGCAGCGCGATCCGAACATATTTACGAGAGTTAGACCACGGCCAGACGGTAGATGCCAGACAAACCTAAGTCATAAACACTTTTCAACTGGTTGGAAAGTGTTCAAAAACAGTCCCAATCAGTAGTTGCTCCTGAATTAACTATCCTAAAAAATCTTTTAATTAAGAAAGTCATAAAAATAGCAACTTTGATACGAATGCTCTGCCTTGAAATTCTCCTTCATGTTGCTTCTGTTTTCAGTTCTATTTTTTTTTCTATTTTTTTTTAACTTTATTGTTATTATTATTATTATCGGGTCTAAAGGTAATGATGGACATCGGGATAAATACTCCGCACTCAGATGACTCAGAAAAGCGACCAGCTGAAGAGTGTATACAAGTTATGACCTTCAATCAATGAAATTGTGCTTATCTTTTATTTTCTCATGAATGTATTATACAGGAATGAAATTATTCTTGTGATTTTTGTGTACTTATTTTAATAATAATATTTCTGAAAAAAATAAATAAATTAATATTAAAGTGCAATGCACAATGAATAACTTATTTAAAAGACCAAACTTTAATATTTGTAAAATTTTCATAAGATTTACTTGCGCTACAAATGTAGCAAAAATCAGTAATTGATTAATGTTCTTTTTAACTTATTTTTTATGAATATTAAAATGTGTGTTTAATTGCAAATAAACTATTTATGTTATACTTTTAATTACTTATTAATTAGCCTTCTTGTGATGATTGTATTTAGTTATAGTTCTGTTAGCATATCAGGGACGATAATTTTAAAGAGGCATTTTTTTTAAGCGAATTGTCAACTTCATCTCTTTTAGGCCGAGCAAGTTTCTTAACTTACACAACGCCGTACTAACTGCTTTTTTTAAGCAATTTTAATTATACAAAATTAGGATTAATAAACAGTTAATTATATTTATTTTATATAATTTTAATTAGCTTCGCCCAGAGAGGCTTAAATCTTTATGATATTTTTTATGGTAAATATATATGCTAATGGATGACATACACTCCTGGTGTTTTTTATGTTGGGTGATGTTAAAATAAATCGTAACCTTGATTCTCATAGACCTGATTCATTCCAACGCTCACAATCCGTCAAATGTCTTATCAACAACTTGTTTCAATTTACACACGAATAACTTTTATCGAATTTGCATACTTCTGCATATCAATAAAGGTGAAATCCATTTTACTACGTAATAATGCTGACAATGAATTTCCAACCTACTACCTATCATTTGATTTCATTTAATAGAATTAACATGAAGTGCCTTTTTCTAGTTGTTTGTTTAGTTTTTACCTGTAGCGTAAAACCCGTGAATTTTTTTCTTTAGATAGTTCCTGTTTTTCAAAAAATTTACTTTAGTGTCAGATGATTGTGTATCAGAATCCACCAATATACTTTACATACTCCAAACAATATACTTTGGATACCACAGAAGATTTTGCAAAAAAATATTTAACATCGATTTCAAATACTTCATTAGATATAATCATTTGTAACATTCACAACGATTCTCTAACATGATTAGTTACAAAAAACAGTTCAAAAACAAAATTGTTCCATAATTGAATAAAATTTTACTAAACCAAATAATGAAAATACGTTTAAATCGTTCCACCTCCCAAAATGCTACATGTATTTGCTTTTATCGTACAATACGATGCATGATACAATACAATAAAATATAAAAACGGATTAGAGTATTATGCACATACATAAGATAAATGAAAGTTGTATAATATTTTAATAAAAATCTATCAAGAACCGTATCCCCGTTTAATTTCGTAAGGCATGGGATTGAGAAGATGAAATTGGTTTCCATCCTTATTTTTTAGATTATTAGAACCAATATGTTGACTCGCTGTTTTGGAATTTCAAAATACATGAAATTCATTATCAGTTTGATAATTTTATTGCCTGTATTTGTGCTTCGCACTCATGAAAAATAATAATAAGAAGAAGAATTAAAACCTGTATATTTAGCAACCTCACTATAGAGCGTATTACAAAATTCAGGAATTTCGTCATAGCTGCGATCACTGTATGTGCACTTTGCGGCAAAACAAAGTAGTCGTTGGGGGCCATCGTAATACTTACCCATCATGAGTATGCATAATATAAAATATGAAAATAAAACATGTGTAAATTATTTATAAAATGCACTGCAATTTGAATAAAAACGTGGCTTGATGACGTCATAAACTTTAAAGGCTCTATAACTCCGAAAATGATAATCATATTAACTGACGGTTTACTGCGTCGGATTAAGCGTCTCATTTCCAATTAAAATATATTTTTGAATTGAAATTTGATTGAAATACAGGGTAATAAAAATCGAAGAGTGTGAAAAATATAATTACAAATATCTCGCCAACTAATTATCCGATCGACTTGATTCTTTATGCAAAATTTATGTTTTTTATTGTCTTTTATATTCACTCCTTAAAATAAACAATTTCAAAAAATTTTATATGCCTTTTATCAGAACGAATATTTCGAGAGTCCGAAAAAAATAGTTCCGGATAATGGAGGTTACTGAAATTGAATAATTTATTCCCATTATTATATACTAAGTACATACCAAATTTCAGGTCTCTATCTCATCTAAACAGCACTGCAATTTGAATAAAATCGTGGCATGATGACGTCATAAACTTTAAAGTTTCTATTACTCCGAAAATGATAATCATATTAACTGACGGTTTACTGCGTCGGATTAAGCGTCTCATTTCCAATTAAAATATATTTTTGAATTGAAATTTGAATGAAATACAGGGTAATAAAAATCGAAGAGTGTGAAAAATATAATTACAAATATCTCGCCAACTAAGTATCCGATCGACTTGATTCTTTATGCAAAATTTATGTTTTTTATTGTCTTTTATATTCACTCCTTAAAATAAACAATTTCAAAAAAATTTATATGTCTTTTATCAGAACGAATATTTCGAGAGTCCGAAAAAAATAGTTCCGGATAATCGATGTTACTGAAATTCAATAATTTATTCCCATTATTACATACTAAGTACATACCAAATTTCAGATCTCTATCTCAATTTGTTCGGGAGATAGAACGTTTACAGACACACAGACAGACAGACGGACGGCAATTTTTTTTCTAAAAATATGTTTTTCGGAATCTCTAGTGTCTGAAACGTGTAAATCTGTCAAAAAAAAAAAAAAAAAAAAAAAAAAAAACATTTCGATTTTTAAAACGATTACAAGACTTACCCTATATTACGTATGATGGGTAAGTAAATATAAGGTAAGCAGGAAAAATTGGGTGCTAACGTTTTTTTTTTCTTTTAAGGGAAGATCATTTTTTACTTTTTGAATAAACAGCTGAAAGTTTTGGAAAGATATGTAATGAATGTAGCTATTCTTACATCTGTTTGTATGTGTACTAAAACAAAAGAATCAAAAATAAAATTATATATAAACACATCATAAGAAATATAAAGACAAGACTGGCATCCAATTTCTCCCACTCACCCTATATCCTATCGCTTTTATATATATTTATTTTTCATTAAATGATGACGACGCTTTAGTTATTCAAGAACATAATTTTCTTTTGAGAAAGGAATGAAATTTTACTTTGGAACATTAAATGTTTAAAATGACTGATGTGTTTTATGCATACTATTTCCGTTTTAAATTATATGAAAATCTTTTGAAACATTTTAAAAATAATGAAAAAAAAATCCAGTTATATTATTTATATCTTTTACAAAATAATTTTATTGAAATAATATATAGATATATGTGTGTGTAAATGCTCTCACATAATCATACACATTTGATCTCGGGGCGAAAAGAAAATTCGTTTAGAACACCAGAAACAATACTTGGCTGGCACTTTCATAAATTTATTACTTGTTGACACAAATAAACATCACTGAAACGGTACATTACACTTATATCTACGACTGAGAATTTATTCAAGAAAACATTCTTGCGCAACAAAACATCACGACACAACAATTTTCCTAGTTACATCACTGCTCTACGAAAACGAACTTATTTCAGCCATGCTCACGTACCTGATCAAAGGTCTTTTCCTAGATCACGTGATGCGTTGCGCCTTGGGCCGGGAAAGTCCATTTTTTCTGGTAAGGGCTTTCTGCGTTACATATATATATTTCCAAAAGCGTTTTTTAAAATATTATTCGAGAAATTTACTTATTGTTGATTTTAGTTGTTCTCCATTTCTATTCCACTTCATTGAATTAAACTAAATTCATTCTAAAGTTAATTTGTTATAAGAATAATGAAAAATTACAATCTTATAGTCATTTTGTAAATGATTACATTTCAGAATATTTCCTTTACTTTCAAATACACTCAGAAAATTTTAATTGATTCAACATTTATAAAATGTGTTACACAACATAAAACACAAGTTTTTTTTTTTTTTTTTTTTGAAAATTTAAAAATAATATTTATGATAAACCTCAAAATTTCAATGATTAAAAAGTATTTATTTAAGCAAACAAAGTCTCATCAACATTGAAACTTTAGTAACCTACTTCTCGTTTAGAAAAAAATATATAAATACTATGGTCTTGAAATCAATTAGGACACGTTAACTTAATTACTTTCAGTTGCCGATAAGACTTCTATGATTATATTAACTCTCTTTTATGCTATAATGTTTATTTTTTTAATGAGAATTGTTTTACACTAATTAGTTTTGTTTCATTAGAATAGTTACATAAAAACAAACCTTCGAGTTTAGTTGATACACATTTAATATTACATTGCTTATCCTCAAACTGACAGTAAATGTCTTATAATAATGTAATGTAATACATTATTAGTAGATTTTAATACTGAAAAGGAAAAAAGGATTTGCTTTTCTAAAATTGAACTGCAATAATTTTTTTAATGCTCGAAGTCATAAACTCTATTTTTCCAAACTTAATAACATGGTTAGTGTATAATATATAATTAACTTACATTATTTATTACTACCACCGTTCACTAATTCTATACTAATAAATTGTCTAAGTCTTTTATTAATGTTTTTATTATAAAAACAATAATTTCATTTCCATTACTAGTATAAATATTTTTTAACTAACTACATATATTTTTGCATTTTCGAAAAATTCAACAGCAATTTCATAAGTAGAAAACTATTCTTAATAAGCTAAAATATGAATTGCACATATTTAAGCTTATTTGTTTTCTCGTTTTATTCAAAAAATATAATAATAATAAATAATAATAAAATAAATAAATAAGTATTAAAGTGGCCAAACGTCCTCAAAATTTGATGACGATATTTGATTTGGAGACCGTATAGTTTACATAATTCCTGCAGCTGTTGATTTAAAATGCTTATTTTATTTTAAAACGGTAATAAATACGCAGGACTAGAAATAAAGATTGAAAGTTATACATTTTTTTAAATTTATGACATATTTTAAAAATTTCCGTTTTAGTACCAATATATTATTTGATCGCTCTATATTTTAGTTAATTGAAATAACTAATCAAATGGTGTATATCTTACTAACTTTCTTAATTCGCATGATTAATTGCAATTCAATTCAGACAATACAAACATTTAACATGTTGAAAATTGTACGTCAAACGTGACAAATGAGGTGAGTTCTTACTATAGCTAGTTATATAAATATTCAGAACTTGATGATTTTTAATTCTGTAAAATGAATTATATTGTCTTCAGATAAATTTCTGCAATAAAATATGTATATCGGTCGCTTGAGGGTTAAACCTGGGAAGCTCCTATAACAAGAAAGCACCGATTTATTTTTAAAAATTCAAATTTCTTAATAAATATTTTTATTATTATCTTCTAAAGTTTTGATTCGATTTTCATAAAATTTGAAATGTCTCGACAAAATTCTGAAAAGATAATATATCTTAAATTTCAAACCATTCGATTGGGTAGATTTTGCGTTGTTATATGCGGACGGACGGACCAGACGACAACAATAGGTGCTACGTATTTATATAATTACGAACGCACCTAAAAACACTTATCTTTGCAGCTACGAATACAAACCTATCACAAAAGTTTTATTGAATAAAAAATATACTTTATATTTTAAATTTAACTTAAAACTCTTGAATTTTTTGAGTATTATCATTTAATGAAAGCTTCACACTAAACTTCTTTGTTTGTCATTATCATTATTTCAAATTGATATTAACAATGACAGTTTTATTTATTTAAAAGCGGAGTTTTGTCGGAACATTTTATCCCAAACGAGATCAAATTAAACGAACCTAGGGTTGGGGCCAACGAAATCCGCAAAAACAGCGCTGAAAGTAAAAACATGACTAAAAGTAAAAATAATCGCAGAGGGCAAAATTCCGAATACACTTTATTAAGAAGAGGACAAAGTTTATTATATTGGACTAAAATATTGAAATCGGATACTTGTTTAGTAAAGTGGTAAAATAGCCGAAAATCGCGGGAAAAAGCTAAAATAACTCATAAAATTTAAGGAAAAAATAAAAAATCATAGGTAACAAAATTATAACATAGGTAACAAAACACATACATAACATACATAGGTAACAAAACTATAATGGGCTAAAAATATTGAAACCGGATTGTGTTTACGAATATCAAAAACTTGCCACGATACGCGAAAAAACTCGCAAACTATAAAAAAGTTCTCAAAAAATTCAAAAATCGCTGTATGAATTATATATATAAACTTTAACTACAACATTTGCTGGATTGGGCTAAAAGATTGAAATCGGATGTAGAAAAATTGCCTCAAAACGCGAAAATAAAATTTAAAAACGCATAACACATTAATTAAAAAAAATCTGATAAAACAACAAAAACTGGTTTTGAGGTGTATAACTTCAGATATACAGGTACCTTCTTGGGAAACCTTGTAGCTCTGTGCGTAGCGGTCTTTTCAGAACACAGCACACAAACACACAGACTGGCACACACTCTGACAGACGCATACACACACGCAAATGTTTATTTTTATTTTTATAGATTTATTTATTTACTTACATTGATTCATGGAAGAAAGTTTAATAAATTATAAGGGTCGATAAATCTATAAGACTGGCTTTTTTCATGGGGGAAATAGAAGTTTCTTCTAAAAGTTTTCAGCATAATTCTGTTATTTATGATATTTATTCAATATTATATAATATTTAGCTACACTTCAATTGTTAAAAAGATCAATTTTGATGTCTAAACTTGGCTATTTTTCTTATTTTTTCAATTATATATATATTTTTTTATACATAGAGCGAACGAATGTATTATTTTCATTTGGATATATGTTTTTATTAGAGCTTTAAGGTTTTAAAAAACATTAAAATAAATTTGTGAGCTCAATTCGTTCATTGAAAATACTTTTTTATTTATAGGAAAATGAAATTAATATAATATATTTTGTACATTTATTTTATATATTTTTACCATACAGGGTGCCTTAAAACCATTGACCTCGATCATTGACCATTGACCATTGATCATAGACATAAATTACAAAGTTACGTAAAAAAAAGTTACAGAATTTTATGAAATCGATTAAAATTTTCCGGGTATTACGTTTGAAGAAATATAATTTTTTTAATTTTTATAAGGCCCCGTACAAAACATTCCCCAATGAGTGAAATGTGCCCTATACACTAATTAGGTCATGTACAAAATTCCAGCAGTTTATCATATTATAGCAGAACCATCATAAACCTGGAAAAATCACCAACATATTTGTTGTGAATTTTTTACATAGAATCAATAATATTAACTTATTACCAAAAAAAAAAAAAAAAAAGGAATTGCAGAGTAAAACAATAAGTGTTTAGTTTCTTCTTAGACAATGTGTGATAAAACTTACTTTAACAGTTAATTTCACTTTGCCTGATTTCAAAGTTCGATTTTTTAAGTCGCTTAATGCACTCTTTATACGCACGAAAATTATTTTTTATTCTTCAGAAATCGATATTGAAAGTGAATGGGGAATTTTAGGGTTATAAAAGTAGAGCTGGCCGCAGCGAGTAAACAGTAACGAAAACTTTAAGCGCGTTTTTTTTTCTTTCGGAACAGCCTTTTCAAAATCGGTAGCCACACTAGCTCCGATAATTTTCAATTTTTTAAAAATTAGAATCACATATCTTTTTCTAGTGAAATATGTAGGAATTTTTCGAAATATTTATATAATGCTTTTCTGTGGAATTTTTAAGTAATTAAATTTTTGATTGAAAATTTACATTTGACTTTCAAACGATGCTATTTCACTAAACATATATATATACAGGGTTGTTATAATTAAAGTTCGGCGATTCAGAAGGCTATAGAGCCGGTTCTATGGCTCCAAACGAAACAAAATTTCACTAGTACGTAGTTGAAGAGATGCGCTCTCCGAAAAAAAAAGTTACCTTTTTCGTCAGTAGGTGGCGCTGCGCCAATATTTAAGGCGATGTTTGCAGATTCATTATATCAATTTCAGTCAATCCAGACGAAGCACACAAATTTAAAAGTTTCAACAAACTTCGACGAACTGCGAATTGTTATAATTAAAGTTCACCTAATCAGACAGCTCTAGAGCCTGACCTATGACTCCAAACAATACAGAAAAATGAATATAATTTCATGTGATGTAATCTGCATCAACAAAAATAAAACATGTTGCTCGGCAGCGAGGAATTAACGAAGAATAACATTACGCATGCTAAATGAATCCTCCACCATTTTCAATAACGCATTCCATTCTCAGAATTTTGCTTTCTACAGCAATGCGTAAACTGTCCTGTGAGATTGAGCGAATATGATGTCTAATACTGTCTTTCAGGTCAGAGATTGTCTGAGATCTGTCTTTAGATACAGAATCTTTCAAAAATGGTGTTAGATCAGGCGATCGTGGTGGCCAGACTGTTTGAAAATAACGACTTATGATGCGGTCTTCTGTAAAATGGCTTGTTAAGAAAGATCGAACTGCTCTAGTAATGTGCGGTGGTGCACCGTCTTGCATAAACACGATATTTTGAAGGCAGTCTCGCTGTTGCAGCTCGGGAATAAGAAAATTTGACAAAATATTGAGATACCTTCTCCCATTTACGGAACATGTAATGGGTCCTGTGAATGTTAGTTCCTCAAAAAAATATGGCCCTATCATAAACGTAGCTGTGAAACCGCACCACACCGTCACTTTAGCTGCATGCAATAGAAACAACATTGGACAACATTATCTTGGACACATCTTGGACAACATTAGGATTCTCTTTCGCCCAAATTAGACAGTTGTGTGTGTTCACTTGTCCGTTTAAAATGCGCTTCATCAGTCCATAGAATATTCCAGGGCCAAGAATTGTCCACATTCATTTGTGCAAGAAACTGTAGTCAAAATGATAGCCGACTTTCGGTATCACCCTGTATTAGTTGTTGCACCCTCTGAATTTTGTATGGATAGTAGCGCAAAATTTGACGCATCGCTTTTCTCACAGTGGAAATCGGCGTATCGACTTCATTCGCAATAGCTGGTACACTTGCATTACCAAATGATGACTGGCTTGCTAAATCCACGGCAGCAGTAGCAATATCTTCAATGCTAGAAATGTCTACATGTTTCGTACTTTGCCAGGAAGAATGTCAAGTTTTCCTGTTTCCTCGAACTTTTTAATCATTTTGTGAACTCCACGATCGACATTGGTCCACGTCTAACATCTTTTAGTTTCCGGAATTCTCGAAGAGCTGCAGCTGCGTTGCTGTTATTTTGATAAAATAACTTTACACGAAGTGCCTTTTCTTTCAAAAAGTTACCATTCACCACAAAGCGTAGATTCAAATGCTCTTCAAAAACAATCAACTGTTCCAGTGTCAAAGAAATCACAGACACACTTTATCAGCAAGTTTTAAATCGTCAGGTGGTTAGAAGGGTATTTCAAGTTTTCGAAGTTGCGACGTCACTTTGACGTCGTTCGTCGAAAATTTGATTAAAATATGATCTTTTTCAAGCATTGGGTGAAATTTTGTGATTTTGTGTGTTTCATCTGGATTGACCGAAATTGATATAACGAATCTGAAAAAGTTTACCTTTACCAAATGTGAAATAAAATTTCCTGTATTTTGATTTTTACAAAATAAAGGAATCTGCAAATATCGGCTTAAATATTGGTGCAGCGCCACCTATTGACAAAAATTTTAACTTTTTTTTCGATTTTCGCAGAGCGCATCTCTTCAACTACGAACTAGTGAAATTTTGTTTTGTTTGGAGCCATAGAACCGGTTCTAGAGCCTTCTGAATAGGCGAACTTTAATTATAACAACCCTGTATAATAAACGGCTCAGCATTTCACTAGCTTTTGGACACAACTAAATGAATTTTATTTGTCTCATTGTTCTACGTTTTCCTTTTTTCGAGGCGATAGAAATCTATCGAACTGCCATTTTTAGTTTGATAGTTTAAGAAATTGACTTATTTAACATACCAACTAAAACAGTTAAAGTTTTGTACTTTATTATATGTATAATAATTTAGTTGAAATAGAATTTTCTAAAAACTTCGCCTTTCTTTTTAACAAGATCTCGAAAAATTCTTAAATTTCAGGGCGTCAAAGTGTGGTTACCCTTAACAAAACATGTATTAAAAAATAATTGTGTTAAGAAATTAATATATATATGTGTGACGATTCTACTTGCATTACCATACTTTTTGTAGACTCATACTCAAGGCAAGGGTTTCTCCCAGGAATTTTACAGTCGAGCACCGAAAAACCACTTCATTGTGTACGTATAGAACTCAAAATAAGAGGCAGTTCGTTCCGGTTCACATTTTATTTGAAAATCAAAAGAAATTGGCTATGCTTTACTTGTCACATAGCAAAATCTATCCATGCTGATTTTAAGACCGTGAAGAAGACTTGATGATTTAAATTATTATATTAAGAAGACATCTTTGGTTCGTATAGGCAGGTAATTTATCGAATCTATCGGCGGCCAAGGAGAACATTCGAAGATTAGGAAGTACATGACGGGGCTGCATACACCGCCAGATCCCGGAACAGTCTGACTCAAAACACGGGAAAACGCCGTATATCATTTTTTCAAGGCTCCAGAATACATGCTATCTAAAAAGTCTCTCGACCAATCAGCGCGTTCGGATTAATTTCTCCGGCGCTCTTATATGGAAGCGATTTTACCGTGAGTTGGAAAAAGCACGGCAACAAATGCTTCGAGAACAATCTCGTGAAATCTACTCCTTTCGAATAAATAAGAAGAGAAGCAAAGAAAAACGAATACATAAGTTTTATCAAGTATGGCAAGATGCCAAGATAATTTTTACATTGAGACTAAAGTCTTTCATAATTTAAGAAGTAATATTTTGTCAGGAATCGTAGGGAAATAAAAAATAGTTCAAAAGAGTAAAATATTTTTAGCTGGGAGATTGGTGTTTTTTAGAAGAATTAAATTCTAGGATGCATTTTATTTAAAGAAATAAAAGTGCGTAATTTTAATAGAGCATCTATCAGCGCCATTTTTTAAGAGAATGAATTTGGAATAAACTATATTTTGCTAGATGTAAATTTGACAATCGAAATACTGGAGCGAGAAAATAATTTAGAATAATGGGATTTACACAGAATTATAGTTTTAATGAGGTCAAAGGCGAAAAATTTTTAATTTGTTTCATATATATATATATATATTAATTTCAACATATGTAAAAATAAAGATTTCGGTCAATTTCAAATAAGTCAGAAACTACTTTCAGTTATCAGTAATTTAATCAGATATTAATGAAAAATGAGAAGTAATTAAATATATATATTACCGAACAAAATAAACTGAAAATCATATAAATAAACACAAATGGGTTTGAAAAACATTTTTAAAACAAATTTTACAATATCATCTACATATATTTTCTCCATTTACAGAAACAAAACTTTGCTTTCTTAGAGTTTTACTTCTTTAATTTTTTAATCTTTTTTCATACCAATGATAAAAAGTCTCTGAAAAGGTCATGGAACATTATCTTCTTAAATAGATAATAACTCCATTCCGTAATACTAATTGCATCATGTTTAAAAAAATGTTATCTTACTGATAACGCGCTAATTTTTAATACTATTGATAGTTGGGAAATTTAAAGGTCATTATTGGTGATGAATACCCGGATATTTAAGAAATTTTAGTATAGGAAACAATTTAAAAGAAACAACCTCTTTCAAATTTCTACCAATAGTCAATCAAAATACTAAATCATTACTTTTGCTTTTGAAACATTTGCAATCATTCCCTGACTGTAATTTGAATGAAAATTCCAAACTGAGCAAGTCGACGTCGGTCATTAGTATGCAAAATGTTCTTCCATCACGATCTAGCCTTTGACTAAATGCTTTCAATCTATTCAAAACAATTCATCACTGGATTACATGCTCTAAGGTGTATACCAGTTTTCAGAATAGCCTCTACTTTCTCTACTACTGAATTTACATAGAAATTTGAGTGTCTTTGGAACTTCTATTTCCCTAAAATTTTGAATATAATTTTATCGTTATCAGTGAAAACTTATCTTCACGAAAATATAATTTTTATACGCTGCTTTTAACTTTGCTTGTTTAATATGTTTTATATTAAGGTATCCAAAAACCTTCGGAGGTGATTTTTTGAAATTTTTTCTTTATAATTTTTTTTTCTAATGACATTTATGTTAAAACTTTGAAAAATATACAAACATTTTAGAAATTACACAGAAATATTTTTTTTAATTGAAAAGTAGTCACAATTATGCGAAAAATTGACATTTGTGCAAAACATGATAACTCAAAATCAAATCAATGCATTTACATTTTGTAAATTGCATAATAAAGAGAATAACGTTCTCTAGGACAAAAACTAGCCGCATTATAATCGCATCTGTATCGCAGAAGCTATGGCACTTGAAGTACTAATATAAGAAAAAATTCGTAAAATTTCTTGGAACTTTTTAACTTATACCAGTGAAAATATAAAACTAATTAATATATCATCATGATTGTAGTCTATTCCCTCAATAAATATTTGTAAAATAAGTAAAAAAAAAAAAAAAAATTCAAGGCATTTCATGCATAATATTTTGCTACAGGATGTTTTGCATACAGTAAAAATCTGAAAAACTTAATTTTGAGAAAAGCTAAAAATAACTTTTAAAGGCGGTTCTTGCTATAAAAATAATTACTATTCTTCAAAGGCTTAATTATATACTCCATGTATTTTCTTGAACATATAATCCAATTTAAATGCTAAATCTCGAAACAGAAGAATGTAAACATACATTTCAGCTTACTTCTGGTTTGCAGAACGATATTTCCGGTTGTAAACTTCTTCGGAAAGCTGTAATATTTGTATCTTTAAACGGCTGTAACTCGGGTTCTAATTCAGATACAGATACATAAAAAGCAGAATACGATAGATAAAAGATTGGATTTTAATATTATTACAAAAATGAAAAATCGATATTTTCATCGAAAATGACGTATCAAAAGTGTGTGGATACCTTAAAAGCCAAGTGGTTACTGCAATAGGTAACTGCAATAGGTAACTGGAATATTCATTTGAAAATTTTGATTTTTGAATTATAAGTTTTTTTGCTTTTTTGTTGCCCCTTACTATATAATAAGTAATGTTATTTCTGACTTTGAAATTCAGTTATGCGAAAATTATCTGTCATTTAAAAATATCATTTATTTATTATATGTCTGAGATTGAATTTTATGAAATATTTACATATTGTAAAACACTTCGTAAGAATTATACCTTCTATCATCATAGATAAGTTCAATTCTTAAAACATACTTTTGAAGTTCTCTTTCTAATTGTCTTTTATTCTCTCTTTTTCCACTAGTTTTTGCCTTCGGAAAGATAGCGTTGTTTTTGGTACAAATATATTGTTTCATTTCAGATAATACTTGCTTAACATTTATTTATTAGATTCTTTTCGAACCAGATGATAAAAATAATAAAACTATTTATAAATGGTATCAACATTAATCACACTATTTATTAGAAATATACTTTTAAATATTTTCTTGGAAAAAATAGTATGCAAAATATAAATAAAGTTTCAGCAGATCTCAAAAGGATAAAATATTACATAATGTGCAAAAATGTCATTTCTGGTTAAGATTTAAAATTTAAGTATTAATTATAAGACATATATACAATAAGACTATACACGAAAATATAAAATTATTTATTACAAAACGATTGTATGGAAATCTTTCATGCATCTTGATTTCTATATTCCTTATAAAGTATTCTCCAAGTATCATCTTACTCCTCATATTTTCAACGTTTCTTTTTTAATATTGCAGTAATTATTCTATATCTTATTCTATTTTATGTAACCAGTTGTAATTTTTTTAAAGTAAAATTGAAGGAAAAATATACAGAAGTAAAAAAAAAAAAACAAGCATTCCGGGAGTGCCGACAGAAGTGAAAACATGAATTTCAATATATTATATATATATACCCTGCAAAAAATAATTGTTGATTTTACAGTATAAAACTGGCACCCCAGCTGCCAGTATTATACCGTAAAATTAACAGTATTAAACAGTAAAATAGCAGTAATACGCTGCCGCGCAAGCAGTAATACGCTGCCGCGCATGCGCGGTAGCGTATTACTGCAGTAACAGTACTGCGGTTACAGTTACTGCAGTTACAGTAACAGTGTCGGGAGTTAAATGTTTTTTTCCCATCTCAAAAAATGTCCAACGCGCCTAAAGAAATTTTACCTTCAAATGTGCAGAGGTGTCGGTAACAATGTCGGTTACAGTAACAGTGTCGCGAGTTCAATGGATTTTTTCCCATCTCAAAAAATGCCCAACGCGCCTAAAGAAGTTTTCACTTCAATAAATTCTTCATCATTGCAACTGCATGTACTTCCATGAATACACCTCTTTAGGTCTTTTGCATATCCATTATAATTAAACATAACACGGCCTAAAGGCTTATCATATTTAAATGGCTTAACTATTTTTACTTTACTCTCTGGTAGTAATTTGTACTTGTTTAAATCATTGTACTTGTTTAAATATTTACCCAAAATTAACTCCTTTATAGCAATTCCCCACATAATCCAATATAAAATAGATCTTTTCTTCCGTATATTTCTGACAGTTCTTTAAATTACAATATCTCTGTAGATCCTGTTTCTTGATTCTATACCGCAATAAATCCAAGCCCAAATCGTTATTAACATTTCTTGTGCTAGATTGTAAAGTTGTTAAAGTCTCCGGTAACAATTTCTTTTTTATATTAAATATAATTCCCTTAATGTCATTTTCCCTTAGATTACCATCACAATTAAATATTGATTTTTCTATTTCTTTACAAGTATTTAGATTTTTCGAAGTATTCAAATTGATATTATGTCTAATATCACTACTGATAAGCTCTTTCCTTATATCATGTTTTATTTTGTCATAAATAGATTTTGTCATCATCTTTATTTATCCAGATTCCTACTTCTAAAATTCTGTAGGACATTCTTCTTGCAATATATATATATATATATATATATATATATATATATATATATATATATATATATATACATATATATATATATATATATATATATATATATATATATATATATATATATATATATATATATATATATATATATATATATATATATATATATATATATATACTAAAATATAATTATAAATTTACACTAACCACACTATATAGCCAAAAACAAATAACATTATATCAACTGAACACTAAAATATAACCAATTAAAACTATAATACAATTATAACCAAACACAAAATACTAACGAAAAACCAATACCAGGAAAATTAAACCTGAAGGCAGGAGGGCATGGCTAACGACATGCACTGCAGTGTTAAAACAAAACCAGTTTCCACGCAAGCAACGTCCCCCTTCTCCTGCCGAGACCAAATTAATTCAAACTATCAACCAAAACCCTAAGCTACACACAGCAGTAACCAACCCTATCTGAACTCTTCGAACAACTGATTTAGACCACACTTAGCATTCAAAAATGAATTCAGTTCATTTCTATATTTACTTCTACCTATAAAATTAATCATATTTCTCCGTACAAAGTTCACAGGGTAACCCTGCATCAATGCCATGTTAATCCACTCCATGAATCCGCCAACTGCATCGCCAAATCTTGAACATAATCTCTCAATACGAACTAAACCGTTTGTAAACACATTTCTAAATGCTGAAATATGCACGTTCAATTCAAAATTTAAGATCTTTAAAGTTTTAAAATCGAAATCATTTCTCTTGTCATAAACCCTTGTTATCAAATTGTCATTCTTCAACTCTAAATTCACATACAGATAATTGATGTTTTTAATATTCTGGGAGGAGAGTTCTAGTTTTAAAGTATTTGGATAATATTTAAAATCTAGGTTTACATTTTTCCTTATTTAATCCAACTATTAAAACATCATCAATATACCTATAACTCAATATTTCTCTATTTAAAATATTGTTATTCTCATATATATGTAAGTACATGTCAGCTAAAATTGAACTGCAACTCCCCCCCCCCATTGGGATTCCACGACTCGGTTTAAATACTCTACTCCCCTCATATCAGTAATTCTCTTGCACTACCAACTGAAACAAGTTAATAAACCAATCTTTATCGCTATCTATATTGCTGTTTTTGTTATAAAAATCTATAACCTTGTCCTTTAAATCCAGTAAGTTAATGGTACTGTATAGGTCTGCAAAATCATATACAAACAAACTCTTGGTGTTTTGATGTTTTTTCAATTTATCTAATAAAATGTAACTGTTCATTATAATAAATGTGGACTTCGTACTCAACACTATCTATCAAACACTATCTATCAAACACACAACTCAAAACTCCCAACAATTTCTTATTAGCAGACTCTAGGTATGAACCATACCCACAAGTTACAATTCTAAATTTCACTGTTTTTTTGTGAAACTTTGGCACTATAACAAGATATGGGAAACGTTGACTTTTCTACTTCAACTTAACTTTTTTATATGGTGCCTTAACCCTGTTTTCCATCACTGAAACTTTCAATTTCAATAGCTCATAGTTATCGCTGTTATTATAACTTTCATTTAATATTTTACAATAATTTTTTTTACAGATTAATGCATAACTTTTGTTAGCTTTATCGACATATGTAATTATAAATTTACTCTGAAGCTCTTTAATAGATTTCGTTAACCTAGTATAATCCTCTTGAGACACCGTCACAATCTCTAACACACACACACACACACACACACACATATATATATATATATATATATATATATATATATATATATATATATAAACTTATTGCAAAAATTAACCATTGAAACAGAAGCAACTGACCATATGCAATGAAATATAATATATATATATATATTATATATAATATATAATATATTATATATTTAATTATTAATTATAAATTTAATATATTATATATTTAATTATATAATATAATATAATATAATATAATATAATACTACTGTTTAATTTACATAAAAATAATATATAAATATATATTAAATATAATATATAAATAATTTTCATAAAAAACAATAGCGCACAGGCAAGCATGGGGCGCGCGACGCGCCTGCCCCGTCCTACCTCATACCGAACTATACACAATACATGTACATACTTATATACAGAGGTGTCGGTTACAGTAACAGTGTCGCGAGTTCAATGGTTTTTTTCCCATCTCAAAAAATGCCCAACGCTCCTAAAGAAGTTTTCACTTCAAATATACAGAGGTGTCGGTAATAGTGTCGCGAGTTCAATGGTTCTTTCCCATCTCAAAAAATGCCCAACGCTCCTAAAGAAGTTTTCACTTCAAATATACAGAGGTGTCGGTAACAGGTCGGTTACAGTAACAGTGTCGCGAGTTCAATGATTTTTTCCCATCTCAAAAAATGCCCAACGCGCCTAAAGAAGTTTTCACTTCAAAAAAACAAACGGAATTATAGAAAAACGTTTGAAATTGTCTATTTTCAAAAAGTGTGTCTTTTAAGAAAAGTAACAGATACATAATAAGAAAGGATATCATTAATATAACGTATTTTTGGGGAAGAAAAGATGTAATATATTTAATAAAAATACATTAATTTTCTTTCAGTCGATGGAAAGATGCTCTAATGCATAGAAATCTTAATTTAATAAACGTAATATGTCCATACACAATATCTGGATAGTTACCAATGAATGCAAGTATTGCACAAGTGAAAAGAAAATATAAATTAACTAAAGTCGTTAATATTAAATGTTCATTTTCATTAAATGTTCAAACGAAAATTTATTTTAACATATCTATCTATCTATAATAATGAAAATAGATGTTTGTGTGTCTCTGTGTCTGCATGTCGTTTTCCGAAGAGCTACAAAATTTGGCAAGAAGGTACCTGTGTGTCTGGCCACACCTATATTTTTTTTTATTGAAATGTGATCTTCATAGTGAAAAACCATAAAAAGCGTTGGAACGGTACCTGTAACACTAAAATTGCCGGCGCTAGAAAGACTAAGAAGAAAAGTGAAAACAACCAATAAAGGACAGAGAAGCAACAGAAATTAAAACATTTTATTATTCAGTGCTATCCACCATCTGCCGCATGCAGCGTGTCTTCGTGTATGACGTTGAAAATTTGTGAAACACAATAAAATGTTTTGTTTTCTGTTGATTCTCTGTCCTTATTCGTTGTTTCCACTTTTCTTCTTAGTCTGTCTAGCGCCGGCAATTTTCGTGCTACAGGTACCGTTCCAACGCTTTTTATGGTTTTTCACTATGAAGATCACATTTCAATAAAAAAAATAGGTGTTGCCATTTGAAATTTTCAAAATTTTGTCACTGTAACCTTAACGGTTAGAGTTGAACTGTTGTTTTTCATATGATTCTTGAGCGCATACCTCAAAATACTTAAAACCAAAATTTCAGTCAGTTTCTGTGAACGGTGTGACAGTTAAGGACTCATATATCGTGATAGTTTTTTTATAATCACCCTGTATATATATTTCATTATAATATTATAATATATATATATTATATTTCATTTTAAATATTTTCAAGCATTACTACAAAAATCATCGGATTGTAAATTTTTAGATTATATTAAGAATATATTTGAAAAGTGAATTCAAAAGAAGATTTTTGAATTTCAAGAAGTATGAAATGTGTTTAATCTAGTTACTTCACCTCTAATGATTGATGTAGTGATTATTCTTCAGAATTTATTACGACAGTTAATCAAAATAAATGCGATTTCATATTAGACTGAAAATGTATAGATAAAGGGTTTCCAAATTTCTGTAATTATTCATCAATCGACCGATTTTCAAAAGTATTGTGTGCAATTAGGCATATTTTGGCTATGATTGGCAGCTGAAAGGCAAAACTAAAAAATTTCATAAGTGGCCAGTGGCCAGTAGTGGCAGTATTATAAGTGGCCACTTTTGTTTAAACTAGCGGCTATTTTGATATTTAAATGTGCTAGACTATAAACTTCTGTTAAAATTTCTATTAGTATTATTCTCAAATTAAATAGTCCAAATAAATATGTTAATATTAAAATATTGCAAGCAAGAAAAGTGGAATCATTCATGGAATGCAAGAAAAGTTTGTTCTCGCCTTGTAGGAAAGGTGACAATAAAGTGGTCACTGGCAGATAATTTTTAATAGCCATTTTTTTTTCATTTAGTTACCCTGTGGCTGATGGCGGCACAGTGATATATAGATATTATCGGTATTATTTATATTATCGTATATCGATATTATCGATAGCGCACTTTTATACAATATTTTTGCGTATCTACCAACCTTTTGTTATTTTTCAAATCAAATAAACATAATTTAAAGCACAAAATGTATTTAATAAATGAAATCAAATAATTAGCGCAAAGGTAGAAGACATATTTTATTAAATAAATTTTCCGATTAAAAATATGTTTATCTTTATATTTACTTGAAGAAGACACTGATGATTGGCATCAATGCCTTTCCCAGATCAAGATTAACCGACCAGAGTGTACAATCAATCTTTAAAATAAATAATATTATTTAAAACGGAATTAAATGTTATAGATTTGGCTGATGAAAAGTAATTTTTAGTATTTTTTCATAAAATAAGAAAGAAGTAAACTATGTATAATAATCACATTGGAACTTTGAGTGAATAATTCTTTAACAGGGCTGTGTTTTGTGCGTATAAATTTTATTCTTGAGCAATGGTAATAATATTAACTACTTTTCTTTTTGTATGTGGGCCGCGGCTTTGTATATAATGCTTAATTTGGGGCGCAGCGGCGAACGAGTTTGACATGCCTGGTCTAACACAATTCACGCGCTTTTCTTTTCAAAAGTGAATTAAACTAAACTCAAAACTCACAGAAAGTGCGTCAAATTATAAATTTGAATTCAGTAAGTGTATTCGTACATAACACAGAATTAATGATCAAAACTATTAATAATATCATCATGGAAATTAATAATATAATTTACAGATTATATATCTCAAAGGGATTTATTGAGCAAAAAATCCCCAAAAAGGAAGCACTTCGCCTTATTAACATTATATCTTCTGTTCTCTGATACACCAATTAAAACTATTGAAGCATATACAGGATGTGCTAAAAACAATGATCTTTTATTTTTTAAATCTTGATCAGAGACATATAATACAAATTACAAAGTTACGTAAAAGCTAGTCGGATGTGTCAATCCCAAAACTTTCCTCTATCTCACACAGGTTTCGCATACACTAAAAAGAATCAGCACCAATTTATATCAAGGTCTAAATGAATCTAAAGTTTTATTATATTCCGTGCATTAGTTCTTGAGATATGACTATTGTTAAAATCGTGTAAATCCTGCAAAATGTAGCATAGCAGCGCCACCTATTGGGAGATTTAGACCAAAACCTAATAAACGTCTATTTATGTTAAGGTCTAACAGAATCTGACGTTTGTTCGAGACACCCTGTATATATTTCAAAAGTCCGTTTTTTATTTCTTTTGTGCTTTTTCTTTTATTATTGTTGTTGTTTTTAAGCAAAGATTAGCAAAGCTTTAAAGTCTCATTTTTGTATCAAATAAATTGTCGTTTCATTCTTAAATGTACGTGATGAAAATTTATTTATTTGATGCCCTTCGGCTTAGAAACTATAAATAATGAAACAATTTAGTAATAGTGTCATATATAGTCACGATATTTACTTGACATATTCAAGTGAAACGTGACTTGGAAAAATTATTTCGTATGGAATAAATAAGAATGTCGCAGACATCGACATAAACAAGTATTTTGCCATATAATATATAAGAACTATATTTTATAACTAACATTTTAAATTTAACATATCAAGCAATAAATGTTTATGGAAGGGTATTTACAGCAGTAAAAATATATTCCCTTCTTTGCTATTAAATGCATATATTTTCGAAATTGTTATTTATGTATACGCTGCACATTATTCTCTGAGCATGATTTTTCACTCATATTGTAATTTAATACGGCTTTATAAAATAACATCTAAAATCAAAACTTTAAATTTGCTTTCATTTTTTTCATAAATAATATTGTAAATGTTTGAAATTTATGCTATGAAAATATAAATCATCATTAATACTTGGTTGTGTTTACTGTGTCTTTTAATCTCAAAACAGGTATATATATATTTTTTTACAGAAATAGAGGCAAGGAAGCTTCCACTTACCATATTCTTATTCAAGAATGTCCAGGTATCCATAACTAGATATATCCATAATGGCTGGTTAATTCACAAATTTGCACAAGTATATGTGTGACCACTATTGCTGTGTACACTGCTTTATCTTAGGTTAAAATAATAATTAATTATATGTTAAATAATTATATCAATTTATTTTCAGTTCAAAACTTTTAAATTCATACTTAATACTTTGGAATTTTTTCCATAGAAAATTTCGCACGCCTTGCATTCATAATAATCAAATTTTAATTGCTTAATAGGCGTATAGCCAACATACTGAAAAAGTACCCAAGCCGGGACTCGAACACGGCTCATCAGTACAGCGCATTGACGTTCTACAAACTGAACCACTTGGGAACGATACTCAGCCTAGAACTTTCTCACTATAACATGTTGGCAAGGCTACAAACGTAGTACAAGATGAAATATTTTCCGTGAGCCTCCAACCCTGGGGTAAACACGAAATCAAAGAAAATCCAGCATCGATAATTGAATAAATTCATACTTAATACTTTGGCAATTTTTCCATAGAAAATTTCGCACGTCTTGCATTCATAATAATCAAATTTTAATTGCTTAATAGGCGTATAGCCAACATAGTGAAAAACGTTTCATACTTTTTCGCTCAACATATTTTTTCACTATGTTTGCTATACGCCTATTAAGCAATTAAAATTTGATTATTACAAAACTTTTAATTTACGATTAACTGTTACAGAAATTATATTAAGTGTAGCGTTAATATTAATAAGGATCTTTAGCATTTTTGTTCCATTCTCTTTAAAAGTTTACATTTTAAATACAACATTAAAGGTAAAAGATTTTACAGTCTTTAGAGTTATTACACTCGTATATATTAAAAGTCATTATTAGTTCATTTTTTAGAAAGTCCGTTCAGTGGAAAAAATCATCTCCGTCATGAAATCCCATAGTTGTTTCTCTTTCGGGGTGAAATACTTGGTTATAACTGCCGGGTTACCAACGGTGATTATTTCTTGATTAATGTTTATTTGAATGTTCTGTTTTATTTGAGAGATGAGATTTTATCAACAAATTATATATATGTTCTGAAGACAGTTGCTAGTCACTACAACTACACTCATCCAATACTGAACAAGAAAAAGTTTTTCAACCGATCCCGGACCGTTGCGATAGGCTCGAAAGAGGATCGAAAGAGACCGCAGCAGATCCGGTGCCATCGTTCCCAGAGTTACGAATGACATCCCATAGGAGCGAAACATCGGCTCAGGAACTATTGAGAAGCCGGTATTTGAGAATTAATTTACCACTAGCTCGTAACATGAAAAGCCTATAGAGGCGATCACAAACTCTTTGCCGGCGGATCAAAAA
The DNA here is from genome assembly GCA_963931845.1 of Maratus michaelseni. Lineage (NCBI taxonomy): Eukaryota > Metazoa > Arthropoda > Arachnida > Araneae > Salticidae > Maratus > Maratus michaelseni. The sequence continues at coordinate 405,917,451 of OZ007592.1, forward strand.
CAACATAAAACATAAAAAATTAGTAAATAAAATATAAGATAGCAATAGAAAATAGGAAAATTAGTCCCCGCAGCAGGGTGACTAGACCTGAAGCGTCAGAACTTCAATGTAGAAAATAAAGGAAAAAGGTGGTCTGGCCGTACCTGATTTCGCCTGTGCTCCGGTGGCACACCCACCACATAGAACAACTACCTGCTTCCTGTACCTTAATGACGATCTGAGCCCCACACACGTCGCGTTGCCTAGCGTAGGAGTGAATAGCGTCCGCTAGATGGTGAACATGGAGACTGAATTCCAGATCACATTTGCCCTCGATGACTACGCCCAGTCCCAACGCAGTAATGAGACCGGAAATGGAGCTCCATCGACACCCACATTCGCTTGGGATCCCGTTTAGTCTACCCTCCGAAAATGATCGTTGCCGCTAAGGCGCGGCGTCCTGGGAAGCGGTCCCAGTCATCCCCCTGCGAATGAGTCAGGTTGATTTGTAACCACTCAGAGAAGCACACTGCCTATTGATATGTAAAAAAAATGTTACTCCTTTCGTCGTCAGTGGGACATCACAAGTTTTCACTTTATATCCGTCGTGCTTGCAACCTGGATACTTGGTCCTCCAATGCATTCACATCTCTACGTCTTAATACGCTCACCCATTCTCCTTGGTCGGCATGCCGACCATCGCAAAATTGGAGGTTACCACCCCACCCGTGGTAAGACTGCATCTTTAATATGGTTCATTAGATGCCTATCCTATTGGAGTTGCTCAAATGACAGCCTCCCTTTATTCACAACATTGTCATTCATAATTATATCATTGCAGATTGCATCACACTTTGAGAATGTAACTACCCAGTACCTCTACAGAAGTTTCAATTCCTTTAATAGGTACCTACGCAGTCTCAGTTCGATGTTTCAAGCCGCTAGACTACGTGGACCATAATTCAATTCCTTTAAAAATGTACCAATACAGTCCAGTTCAGTGTCTCAAGCCGCTGGATTGCGTGAACCATCAAGCTGTAGATATAGGGAGCCCAGCACGCATCAACACGTGTCCTGTTACACATAACTCTTACATTTACATCACATATAATCACATCAATAACTACCCATAGTTACACAAACATCCTAACACTTTATACATCTTCCATTACATCACAACATGAAACATTTTACACATATACCATTACATCACAACATGTAACATTTTACACATCTACCATTACGTCTACATTTAACACTTTACACTTCTACCGACATCTGCCATATTAGTATCTGTAACCTCTTATTACCCTAACTCGCATTTCTGACTCTTGACGACCTTTTACCTGCCGTCTTTCCTTACCTGCATCACCTTTTACCTGAAATGCATTCATGGACTCCACACTTTTTTTAAATGACTTTCTACCTGTAGTTTTACTTTACCTTACATGGTGAATAGTTACCTGTCACGCTGTCACAGCGTTTAAAGAAACGACTGATTATCTGTCGTCCCAGTTTCTCTCATTTAAAAACGACTTAGTACCTGTCGTTTTACCGTACCTTACCTGTTCGACTATTTACCTGTCACGCTGACATAGCGTTCAATAGAAACGACTGCTTATCTGTCGTCTTTGCTTCTCTACCTTTACAAATGTGCTTAGAGTTTTGACAAATGTGCATCAAAGCGTACCGGCCTCGTCATCACTCTTTACTACCACATACCACAGAATCCTGAAGAACGAGACCTGGTGAGACAGTCCATGATTGCCTTGTGAGGGAATGAGTCAGTAGACACATGCATTCAGCCGTGCTACCTTCCCAGACCCTCCAGATGGCCGCCTTTGACACCGGCGACTCGAATGAAGCACGCGAACTTCACTTCGCGGCACTTTTCCTACTCATGCACCATCTATTCCTATCAATCTAAACAGACGCAATAAGCGACGGCTATGCCTTGCATCTAAGCCGACGCCAATCAGTCTGCCGTTCCCCCTCGGCCAGTAAGACCATCACTGATCAGGTGGAGCAGTATTAATTCTTATCAACTTTTCCAACCATCAACGTTGAAAGAAAATGGTTGGAAGTCGGAAAGACTTCTGGGGCAGACATGAAGGAAATCCAGCATAAAGTGGGGAATCCAATAAAATATTTACAAAGTGGTATTAATAGAAATCATAGACCTGATTCCCTTCATAGAAGGTAATCCGGCAAATAATATGAGAGTAATGATCGATGAAGAGAGAAGCAAACTCAAGAAGAGAAATACTCACCTTGGTGTTTGATTTTCAGTAACAATTAAAAAACACATGCCCTGCCAGTCACCACTCTGCAAGGACATCTCCCTCTTCACCAGTTAACTTAAACAGTGTTTAAAGAAAAAATTGATAGGAAGAAAACATATCATTACAACAAAAAGCAAAGGGGAAAGTTATAAAGAAGTTCATCACTCAGAGGTCCCAATTCTGAGATGATAAGAAAGAGAATTTGAAGAAAAAAAGAAAAAAAAACTAAAAAAAACCAATTAAAAAACTCAAAAAAAAGCTATAAATTAAAGGAAAATTTATAACCCAGAGACGCCTAAAACAATGTAAGCTAACCTCTTCCGAGGTGATGAGAAAAACATCCTACTGAGAAGAAAACGAAAACTAAAAACAAAACTTCAAAAACTAAAAAAAAAACAGAGGTGCTATCCCCCTCCCCCCTCAGCCGGGGAAGCAAGAGCACACTTCTTGGGACCTTGGTACCAGTCCCTGTAGCACCTGTTCTTGTACTCTAAAATTATCCAAAATATTTATCTCCCCTCTCCGAAGAGGCTCGGTCAAGGCCACCGGCCAATCGACCCAAGGGCGCCACCCAGGAAAAAATCCGGATTCCGAAACTGATTCAATATTTTTTCATGAACTGTACACGTATACAAGATTAATTTTAGCACAATTATTCAAATTGGTAAAGAAATCATACGAGTTTCAATTTTCCAACTGGACGAAAAATGTCCTGGATGAATTATGTCCTCCAGTTTCAACCGGGATAGCTCAGTTGGTAGAGCATGGCGGCTTCAGCCAAGATATCCCAGGTTCGAATCCTGTCCCGGACATTTTTCGTCCAGTTGGAAAATTGCAACTCGTATGTACACGTATATTCCGATTTCTCCACTACATTTCGAGGATTCATGTATGAGTCGTCATCAGTTAATTGACATTATAGCCCAAATGAGACATTTTTATTATTAGAAAAAAAATGAAAATACGTCGAAGGATTTTGCAGGATTGGAAACAAAAAGAGAAAGGTTTGCAAGCGACAGAGGAAGAAAGCATGCACCTACAAGTGACAAGGGAAACCATGCTTTAAAAAGTTAAAAAAAGAAAGAAAAAAAGAATGTAAGGCAGTGAATTTAGTTGTAGATTGTAAACAAGATCTTTAAGGATTTAGAGGTATTTCCTCGAGAAAAGTATCAACATTCGTAGTTATACCTCTTTTAATTGTGAAAACTTAAATATTTCTCTTGATCTCTATTTATACACTGGTGTGCAAAACTTAAGCAACAAACACAAAATACTAATTTCTGAGCACGTGAGTATTAAAAAAATAAAGAGCAAGTGTAGAAAAGAGGTACTACCCTAACAGCACAGACAGTCGATGTGAAGTCTTTTTGACATCACAAATGGTCACAATTGTCACAGTCACTACAATGATCAGAAGTGTGATATCTTTCATTCGTCTCATTTTTACTCTCATTTGGTCACTCCACTGGATAGTCACCATGAATGCTGCTTTTTGACGAGTCACCAGGTGACTTTACAATGAAGTCACCTTGTGACTCTCATGTGACTGTCATTTTGACACTCCATTGTAAAGTGATCATGATAGCTGTTCTGTGACGAGTTCCAAAGTGACAGAAAACGAAATCATCTGGTGACTTTTCACAAAGGAGTGCAATGATGATATCACAATAGAGTGTCGATCACCGGAAAATCACCATGCGACTTCAATGTGACATTATTTGGCGACTCATCACAACGCAATGCTCACAATGACTTCAAAATTCAGTCTTCAACTGACAGTGACTTGAGAATCACAAGGTGACTTCATTGTAATGTCACCTGGTAGTGGTGACCCATCACAAAGCGACAGTCACAGTGACTTTTCAGTGTCAACAATCATTTGAGAATAATAATGAGACAGTGAAATATCCCATATTTCGATTCACCGTAGCGATTGTGACACTTCTAACCATGTGTGATGTCAAGGGGACTTCATATCAACTGGCCGTGCTGTTAGGGTAGTATCTATTTTCTACACTTGCTCTTTATAGAATTTTCTTTTGAGTACTCACGTGCTCAGAAATTAGCGTTTTCTGTTTGTTGCTGAAAAGTCACTGTGACAGTCATTTTGTGATGGGTCACCAGGTGACATTACAATGAAGTCACCTTGTGATTCTCAAGTCACTGTCAGTTTAAGACTGAACTTTGAAGTCATTGTGAGCATTGCATTGTGATGAGTTGCCAAATAATGTCAGAATGACGCATGGTGACTTTCCGGTGATCGACACTCTATTGTGAAGTCATCATTGCACTCCTTTGTGAAAAGTCACCGGATGATTTCATTTTCTGTCACTTGGGAACTCGTCACAGAACAGCTAACATGATGACTTTACAATGGAGTGTCAAAATGACAGTCACATGAGAGTCACACGTTGACTTCATTGTAAAGTCACCTGGTGACTCGTCAAAAAGCAGCAGTCATGGTGACTGTTCAGTGGAGTGACCAAATGAGAGTAAAAATGAGACGAATGAAAGATATCACAATTCTGTTTATTGTAGTGACTGTGACAATTGTGACCATTTGTGATGTCAAGAAGACTTTACATCGACTGTCTGTGCTGTTAGGGTAGTACCTATTTTCTACACTTGCTGCTTATAGAATTTCCTTTTGAGTACTCACGTGTTCAGAAATTAGCATTTTGTGTTTGTTGCTGAAGTTTTGCATACTAGTGTAGTAATATTTTTTCATTCATAGAGAGAGTGTTCTGAAAAGAGTGAAAAAACTCATATATTTTAGTTATATAAGGCTACTAAAGCGACTATGAGTATCGTACACTCCTTAGAATTTCCAAGGAGTATTATGATATCACATTTTTCTGATTAGTATTCACCATTGTGTTATTTAAAAGCAAAATTTGTTATAATTATCTTCGATTAAATAAGATGAAGAATTCTATTCCGAAATAGTGGTACGCAAAAGTAAAGGTCGCGCGCATCCTGGACATTTTTTCTTGTATTCTATAGAAATATATTCTGTACTACAATGTCAATTCAGCATTTTAAGAATCTATAAAATAATTTTCCTTAGAGACAAAATGCTTTTTCCCTTCCTAACTCACTTTATTCCTAATGTTCCCCGTGTAATAAGTATTAGTTTCACAAACAACTGTTTTCCACATTAATATTAAATTACCTGAATAATATATGTTACTTTCGTAAAAGAATAAAGCAAGCATGAGCTTTACGTTTCAAAATTTCTATTTTCATACTTTAAGTATGTTTTTGTTTTAGCTATAAATATTTTGAATAATGTTTGTATGCTGAATTTTTTGTGCGTGTGATGAGGGAGACATTTACAGGGCCAACATTTACAGATGGTTATTTTGCTTAAGGGGTAACATTACTTTGACTACTTAAAATTACATAGTCAAGCAAGATATCAATTCAGGATAATTCGAAAAAGTTCTAAGTATTTAATTTTTTAAATATAACGATTGATTTTCAAAAAGATCAAGTTGATTTAAAATATGAAACCATTAAAATGGATCACAGTTTGTGTAATTACTAAAATAGGTGTAAAAAATAAAATGTTCTAAAACATTAAAACCATTTAAAGATGTTAAAAACATCCATCGGAGTCCCGAGCGCTTTCAACCAGAAAACCTGCTCATCATCAGAGGGTGGAAATGAGAAAAAATTCTGTAACGTCCGGAATGTAAGCTGTTTAAATAGTAGAAGGCGAAACCACATATGGAGAGGGGGGGGGAGGGGGATGGACTAGTCTACTGAGCGAGATGGGTTATCCAACCCAAATTTACCATCCACATTAAGTAGATTATACCAGATTTTTAGCACGTTGTATGACAACATATCATTACACGATCTTCCACCACTTGTCAGGATTTCCACTGACTCCCTTACAATACATGTATTATAGTCGTTCATTTGCGCGACAATCTTTACTTTACTAAAATAGATATCAATTTCTGTCTTTAAATTTAACCGTGAGAGTGCAGTAGATGGCTTTCCCTTTTCTACGTCTGACTTATGCTCCGTTATGCGGTCTTGTAATTTCCTAGTTGTCATACCTATGTATGTAAACACTTCATTTTTATTTTTACATTTAAATGGGATGATATAATGAAAATGTAAAAATGGCCCAAACTAGCAGATGAGGGTCCGCTATCGTTTGCCGTAACGGCAACTTAAAAAAAACTGTCACGCCGGCCACAATGATGTCAACAGAATTGGCCATAACTACATGTAAGATGCCCAATATAGTGCCACAAGTGGTTAATCATAACTGACAGATAGCATAAAACTGGCCACAATTATACTTTAAATGACAATTATTAATGGAAACTAGCCATAGCTAGGCCACTAAAAATCATAATGAATAAATGCTAGCCAGAAACTCGCCGTAACCACGCCATTTGTGGTTTTCAAGAATTAAATCTAGCCCAAACCCAGCAAACACAGAGCTATCGGTAAGCAATCGGCCGACTGCCGCTTTGCCGTTTCCGACGGTATCGGCACGACACCGCCTGCCGTACCGGTTCCGTAACTTTTTCGACACGCCGCGCGACTGACGTCCGACTGATAGGCGCATAGTCGGTCCGGTATCGGCAACGCCGGTAGAATCGACGGCACTCTGCTGTGCCGATTGTATACCAACAGTTATCCGCACACCTACCGAATCTGGTCCGGTACCGGCAACGCTAACAACGGCGAGATGCTGTGCCGACCGTATACTGATAACAAATCCGTAGTATTGTCGAATGTGGTCCGATATCGGCAAGCAATAAACTACCGAAAGCACCCCTTTTATTGGGAACTAGCAGCTGAAAGGGGGGGGAGAACTCCACTTATTGGTATTTAATTTTTTTTTAACTTTGCTTATTTTTGTAAAAATGGTGAAATTTATTTTTCAGATGTAAGCACCCCCCCCCCTCACGAATACCGTTTTACCATTAATAGCCCCTGCCATTAAAAAAAAAAAATACATTTTCTATATATTTTTCTTTTTAAGTGTCGCTGTAAAACTTGATTTAAAAAAACAAAATATTTTCTAGGAAAGTATAAAACAATACATCTAATTATTATTATTATTATTATTTTAAACTCAAATATACTAAATTCCGTTCCGTTAATTTACTATTTATTAATAAATTAAAAAAATTGAACTTTAATTTTACACAGAAAATAAAAATCAGTTTAAATAACTTAGTTAAAGAAAATTCTGTACCGTTTGTTATTATTTTATTTTATGAACGCTTTAAATGAATGTTTGTGATTTTCTTGTGATTATGTCTCTTAAAATAAGTCTGCTATAAATTATGCTAAATTGTTTTAGCCTTATTAAATCCATCAACATCTCAACTAAGTTAAATATTTTTTGCATAATTTAATTTAGTAAACATTATTCTCTCTTTAAAAAAATATAAAAAACTAAATTTAGAGTTTATGTAATTTCTGGGCAAGATTAGAAAAATATATTTTTGTAACTTTATTTAAAAAATTTTTATATGATAGACATGTTTCATATTTACTTATTTTTAGTTTTTCTAAATTCTTTATATATTTTTTCATTTATACAGAAGGACAATTGTTTTTCAAAATCATTTATTATTACATCTAATTTGATGCTCCATAATTAATTTTTTTTTTAAATAAAGTAATATTATTTATAATATTGTTTTTCCTTTTTCTCTTAATTTGTTTCTAAATATTTCCTTTTCAAATATAAATATACACTTTTAAAATAGCTCAGTTATATTATGTACATTGGAAATGTCAAATATTTATATACATTAATTAAAATTCATTTATTTTAAATTTGATAGAAATGAAATGTGTATTAAACCAATTTAATAGTAATAATTTAAACTTCAAACATCTTGCATGACTAAAATTTAATAAATTTGAATAGTATTAAGAAATTTTTATGCCGCTGCGTAAAAATTTTAGGATACGTGAAAAAGAAATCGCTTTAAGTAATTTAAAAAATGAATGAATTAGTAACTTTGAATAAATTAAAGTTCAAATACAAAAAATGCAAATTACCATTACTAAGCAATCGAAAATTTTGACTATTTTTTTTTTAAATACATGATCTATAAGATTATTGTAAAATTGTAGAGCATCAAATGGATAAGAAAACCAAATGTCATTCTGCATTTATTATAATAAAGAAACGTACAAAGAATTTGTTAATTATTAATAATTAAAAATATGCTACATGTCACAAAAACTTAAATAATAAAGATATGAAAACTGCATAAACATATTTTTCTAATTTCACCCTATTATCATTTTGTACAACAAAAATTCCTACGCAAAGTTAATTGTTAAAAGAGAATAAATATTTACAAAATTAAATGTATGCAAAAATAATGAACTTAATTCAGATTAATTTGGATTTAATAAAAGAAAATTAAGCAGACTTACCAATATTATGATTTTATCAGCCCGCGTAATGCTTCTCGCATCTCACATCAGGCAACTACTACAACTACATGAAAACGCGGGAATCTATGGTTGCAATTTGCCCTTCAAAATCCTGTTTGGAAAGCATGCGCGCGCAGTTTTACTAGATGATCGCTTTGCTTTCCCCAAGTACGCTCCCAAGGTAGACAATAAAGTAGAGGGACATTCCAGATCTGGCGTGTTAGCTTGGTAAATTGCACTTGGATCTTTGTCATAATCCATTTTTGGATGTGAAAGTGTCTCATATGATTGAAAATCATCATCAAATTACACCAAAGTCCGAAACTTTCTTGATAAATGCTTACAAGAAATGCATTATTATTTCATGTTTATTAAAATTATTATATGGATACTTACATAATTTTATTCTTTTAAAATGACCAATAAAACAGGTTTAATGATACAGCAATTAAATTTTTTTAATTATTTTAGTGTTTATTATTTTTGTTTATTATACAGTAAAGCCTGTGAAAAAGAAATCGCTGAAAGCATAACAATTCCTTTTTCGACTGTTTTCCGTCTTAGCAGGTATAATTGTATGGGAAAACTTCCATCATTAGGGCCATGAATTTTTTCGTTTAAGACAGGTTTTTATTGAGACAGATTACGTTTTCACAGCTTTTACAATACATTATTTTTAGATTGTTTTAATAATTAATATGTGATTAATCATCTAAATATCGCCCCATCCAGTGTGCGTTCGTTGGGGGGGGGGGTAACAAAGCAAGTAATATCTTTCCATATATGTGTTTTTTATCACGTCTAATATGTTTATTTAAAATTTGTGTAAAATATTGAATACATTTTACATTTCATTTTCAAAAATATATCCACAATTTTTATTATTATTAAAAAAAAAAAAAAAAAGAGAGAAATATAATAATAGTTTGTTTTTTCGATATTGTTGCACCAATTCTTCAAAAGAAGAGTAAAAATATATAATATACATTATTTAAAACCATGCACTTACTAACAAAACTCAGACTTAATCACAATCGAAAAAAAAATCCCTGACGGCTCGGCCTACAGGCACAGGTAGATTTCGAAGACGCAGACCGTGGGGCGCCTGTTTGTTGGGAATTGCGGAAGAAATGACCTTTTTGCAATGATGCGGCAGTTGGAACCACCCATTTCGAATCGAAACTTAACTCCTTTGCAAGCGGAACCGGCAAATATATTTTTTTTTTGCTATAATGGTTGGTCCTATAAAAACATGTCAGTATAAAAGTTTTAGATAATATTAAGAGGATTTATAATAAATTTAAGCGGATTTGATATCATGTGAATTGGCGAAGTTATGAATTTTTTTTCTTCTAACCCCCACCTATTCCCCCCCCTTTGGGGCCATTTTTAATGATATCAAAAATCTGTCATACATAAATTTTCGCCCCTTTACCTAGAAGTAGTAATAACTTTAAACAGATTCGATACGTATCATAATTAAGAAATTGTGTTTTTTTTTCTGTTTTCACAAAAAGCCCCCCATCCCACCTTGGTTCGATTTTGCCCATTAACGAACTTGACTGCAATTTTAAGCCCCTTGATTTTATGTATCAGTTTGGAAGATATTTGTGCAGAATTATTGCAGTTATCGTGCCCATAAAAAAGTGACATAGATAGATAGATAAATAGATTAATAAACTTTTGAATTGGGGGTGGTTTTGGGTTCTGGGAGTCATAATCAGCGTAGTTCTGCAAAAAAAATAAAAAAATTCCAACTAAGGAGAGAATGTAACAGGTAGCATTTCTTAAGAAATCTAACTTAAAAATGCCTGTTAATCACAATTGAAAAAAAAAATTGACGGCTAAGACTAAACATTCCAAATTCGGACCGATGCTGGCAAATGTAATCGGACCATTAACGGATACCAGATATCTGTCCAGCGTCATTTGCCGATTTAAGTCGCTTGCCGATATCGAACCATAAGGGGACCGATTACAGTAACTGGCATTTGAAAAAGCACGGTTCTTTAGCATCAGTTGCCGACATACAACCGGCACTTGACCGATACCACTTTCCCGATGCCGACGCCTAACCGACACTGCCGGCTGCGGTCCGATCATGTGCCGAAAGGTATGCGTTTGCTGGGAATATGCCCATAAAAATGCCTTTTATGCCTTTTATAAATGTAAGGTAGACAAAACCCAGCCACTGTCACCCAATAAAGATTATTTAGGCATAAATCAAGATTTATTCTATAAAAGAAAATACTTTTTAGAAGTTTATTCAAATGATAAATTTTTTTTGCGTGAAAAAAAGTACTAATAAAAACATTTAGGTATACTTTTCAACAAAATTATAAATTCACTTACCTAGATTTTTTTTCAAAATTTTTAAAAATACAATGTTCGACATAGTGAATTAAGTATTTGTTTGTTTTTTCAATTGTATATTTTTAAAATTTATATCAAATGCTTTTTTTTAAATTATTGCATTTCATATAAATTTAAAAAGAATAGAATTAAAAAGAATAAACTAATTAATTCACTACGTCAAGTATTCTGTTTTGGTAACTTTTTGAAAAAAAAAATCAAGGTAAGTTGAACTTATAGTTTTCTTGAAAAGTGTACCTAAATAATTATTAGTACTTTTTTTTCACGCAAAAACACTTTATCATTTAAATAAACTTCTAAAAAGCATTCTTTTTTACAGAATAAAATTTGAATTGCTGCTTAAATAATCTTTTCTTTATGATCTGTTATATATTTTATATTTAACAAATGATATTTAAAATGTGATTTTTTTCACTGGTTTTTACAGTTTGTTGTTAATAAGTTATGTTTATTCTTTCAAGTATTATTAAATCATTATAATCTGAAACATATTACATATATTTGCATCATAACATTTAGATTTTTCTCTCACAGTTTAATAGTCAAACTTTAGAAAAAATAGATTATTTAAAACTTTACAAAATCCCTGACAATTATTTTCAGTAATTTTAAATGTCAACAACATTTTTCTTAAATTTTATTAAACTCTTTTCCATTAAAAATATAACAAATTATAAACACCATGTAATAAGATACTTTTTTTTAATGGTAAAAGGCGTAAAATAAAGAGTAAAATAAGTTTTATTAGACTGCTGTTTCGGCTTCATTGGAGCCATTATGAAAACAAATAAGGTTATTCTACAATTGCACGATTATTGAAGTTAAAAATTAAATGATGGCGTTTCAAATAATAACTTCAAAGAACGTGCAATTGTAGAATATTCTTATTTGTTTTGATAATGGCTCCGAAGAAGCCGAAACATGTCAACAATTTAATAAAACTTATTTTACTGTTTATTTTACGCTTTTTAGCAATTAAAAAATGTAAGAAACTCTATTCCATTGTTACTGTCACTGAATTTTTCTTGAGTATAAACTTGTAAATTTCTTCACCCAGAAGAAAAAAAAGTAATTTTCTTTTTAAAGTCATATTTTTTATATTTAAAGCGACTATTTAAAGCAAACTATTTTAAAGAATAGATTGATAGATATTTGTAATGTTTAAAAATAATTTACGCAATAATAATAATAAATTACTGAATTGAATTTTACACTATTTTGCCGAAAATGAAAATATGTTTAAAACATTCTTGTGTATTATTAAAAAGTAAAATATAAATATTCTAAATGATGCAAACAACAGATTATATGGAAATTAATAAACTTGTAACGAATAAACATAAATTTATAAGACTTACAGATGGACGAACAATTCTCCATGCTATATTTGAAATTGAAAAGGAGCGTAGCGTTTACTCCCTGCAATCTGCTCTCCCAAATTGGCACTCCGTACACCTGAATGACGAAGCAAAAATGAGACAGGGCAGCAAATTCCAGGAAAAGTCCCTCTCTCTCTTATCACACCCCTCAAATCACCTTGACCTTGAGCTGATTCATGTCTGATAACTTGCTTACTTGGGACTCAAACATTTTTTTTCGGGAAGAAGGGGGGGGGGGCTTTTATGAGCCAATGCCTTAGTACAATAAATGAAAATATTTTTTATTTATTAAATCATATATTCTTTTTCTTTTAATTTTTATATATTTTAAGTTACTTGAAAAAAAATATTTTTTTAAGAAAAATTAAGATATACTGTGTGATTTTTTAATCAGTTTTCAGCTTTTACAAAAACATCCATTTTTTTCTCTTGTGTTTGTTTTCTTTTAACAATTATTATTTAATGACCATTACATGGAAAGTTCGTTTTCGCAATCGTATTTCATATTAGAAACAAATTTAAAATATTATAATACGGGAAAACGGAGCTGTAATTGGGGTGTATACAAAAGTAGCATATACTTTCCACTTGTTCTTTATGGGTGAATATTTTTCTGTTGAAACTGAAAATAAATATATAAATAAATTGACATTTATCCTTAAAAATTTTATTATAAATCTATATAGTAAGTATGCTTAAACAGCGCAGTTTATTCCAATTTATTTCGTATCGTTTAAAAGGCATTTGGATATGTTTGCTATTAATTTTTGTATCCATTTATCTTTGCAATTAAAAAATATATATGAATTAAAATTAACATATATTCAATTTCACTCTAATGTGCTCATAAAAATTATTTATGTATACATACATATGTTAGACTCAAGACGCCTTTACTTGTTATTTATATAAAAAAAGAAAAAAAAGTTAAAGTTAAAAAAAATATATATATACTAGGGGGCCTACCCCCTGCGAGCTACGCTCGCCAACCCCCGCTTAGATTTCGAGGCCTCTAAAAACATGACAGCGTACTTTGTTTTAAAAATATTGGTAAATCTGTAATTGGGTTGCCATGCTTTTAACGTTTTAATGGGGCATTTTTTGATTATCATGGCATCATACACAGCTGTTGTGACAACTGACGACTGTTTTCGGGATTGATAAGTAAAATCAATTACAATTTGAAAACCAGCTTGTATAAAATGGTTAGGTTTAAATTGTGGCTACCTCTCGGACTTTTATAACAACGATCTGTATTCTATTCTTCCTTCACGTTTAAGGATGAGAAAAATTCCATCTGCTTGTGAGTAACATTAAGAACCACGGTATTGAAAAGTACTATGTTATAGACATTTTCAGTAACAGGTTTTAATTTTCTCTCTATTTTAGTGCACCATCATGCATATTTTCATGTTATTTTAAATATGAAAATTATTTATTTTAATTAATTTGTATATACGAATTTTCTAATAATTATTTATCATACAAAATTAATTAAATATTTTGTGCATGCATGCCTGCATTTATTTGGCATCAATTGATGAGATATTTAAACAAATTTGCTATCCGCGATAATTTTACACCATGTTATGTCACTTGAATATTGTCCATAAGAAAATCGGGTACTTTTCCAGTACAGGATCCTTTGCTTTTAGGTTTGGCATAATTCGAGCTTCAAAAAGGGATAGATTCGTTAATATACATAGATTTGTTGTCAAAAGTTATGAAAACAAACCCAATGAACTTTTGGTGATTTTCTATTATGTGACGCTTTTTTAAAAAGCTTGGCGCAATTCGGGCATCAGAAAGTGAGATTTGGTGCCAAATGACATAAACAGCCATGGAAACAAATTCGACGATTTTTTTGTTTATATGCGTATTTTAATTATACGTATATTATTATTGTTTTTTCTGTACAAATTACTTCTGATTACATATAAAATAGGATAAATGACATTTTACGCTAAACAAATTGTATAAATATTGAAAAAAATGCTTCTGTATATGAAATGACAAAGTGAATAGGTTGACCGAAAGTATGTTGCCAAATTTCCTTTTCCGCCAAGGCAATTTTCTCTGTTTCGTCAAGGCCCCATATACTGGAAAAGCACCGAACTTTTATGCTTGTTTATACATGTATTTATATGTATATATACAATTTATTTATAATTGTCTCTCAATTTACCTCTTTTTGTACATAAAAATTGATAAATGGCTTCTTTATATTAAATAAATTGTATACATATCGAAATAATTGCTTGTGTATATCAAAAAGCGAATAGATTGTTAGAAAACATGTTGCCGAATTTCAATTCGTCGCCAAGGTCACTTTCTGTATCTCGCGAAGGCCCCTAAATTGGAAAAGAAACGAAAATCATTTTAAAATATAACGTAATTTACACCTTAAGTGTGTTTCGAGTATAGTAATTTAATTATTTGTAGTTTTTTCTTCTCTTTGTTATTTATGTGTAAACATATAATTCATTATTAAAAAAGTAATGCTACTGAAATATTCATTTGTTTTAAACTTTAATAGCATTTCTTTAATATATAGGGAGCATTTTTTTCCTTGCTGCCAATAAAAAATAGAAAGGAGTAAATGTCATTTTACCATAAGTGATGTCATATTCTCATTAAAATTGGAAAGAAAACCAAGCAGGATATTTTATTCTCCTTCCGTTCAGTTGGGCAATTATTATTTTATATATTCGTTTAAAATATCCGAATTAGTGATTTTATATATTCGTTTAATTAAATTTTACAAAAAAATAACAAAATGATATGAATAAATAATAATTACTATTAATTGCTTTCCCCCTCCTTTCTTTTGCGTTTACATAAATGACGTCATTTGGACGAATTTATTCAAAATATTTTCAGTTTATAAATTAAATTAAATGCTGACAGACGATTGAATCCTGACGATAGGAATGTGATTTTTTTTTTCAAATTTTCCTGAAAAACATAATTTAATCACAATCTTGTATTCATTATCGATTGAAATAAAAGATAAATTCAATTTCAATTTGAAAATGACGAATAAAAAGAAATCAATAATCCCTATCGGGATTCTTTTTGATTTTTTTCCTTTTTTTATCACAAAAAAACTGAGTAATTAGTTGCCATCATTACAGAAATGTCATTAAAATTAGAAAAAAATTAATATCTCGAAAACTAATTCCAATTTCAAAATTCTATTACCAGTTTTGACATCCGCGGATTTTTATGGACAATTGGTATTAATTTCACCATCAAACGTTTAATATTTTATTAAAAATAGCCCTGAAACATAATCAGTCGTTTAATAAGTCGTTTCATAAAATCGTTTCATAAATTCGTTTCATAAAATCGTTTCACAAATTCGTTTCATTATGATTTTATATATATAGGGTAGATATATCGCATTCCATTTAAAACTTTCATCTAATGACAGATTTTAAATATCGAAAATTATGTTGAAAAGAGTGAAGAAAAAAATATTTTATATCTTATAACCAATGTATCAAATACATGGCATTAGCCCTTTTCTTTTTATTTGATGCCAGGCCTTTATATACTTGCCACAAACTCATCTTCAATGGCTACTGGACACTGATAATCAATAACTTTTACTTTCGCTCGCCCGTTATCAATGAAACAGCGGTCAGCGGATGTAGTGGTGTATCATTTAAAATATAACGGTGGCTGGGTACAAATGGCCCCAAGTCTTTTTGGCCTTAATGTATAGAGAAGGCGGCCACAGATCTTGTGTTTGTTGAGATATTACTATTTATACATGATTCCGTTATAAATAATTTCCGTGTAAACAAGTTTACTGCAGCATGCACATCCAAATCTTTAACGAGATCCGAACTGACACTTATCGAAGTAGAAACCAATCATTAACTACTACTAACAAATTAATTACAGTTAGAAAATTCATACACTGTATTATTATTTCTGTTTCATTTTGGTAATGCATATCAATTGAGAGAAAACCCAAAATATTTCAGATAAAATTTGAGTTCTTCGATTTATCTTTTCATTTATCAGAGATTAAGTCTTGCTAATTTTTAAGAATTTTGTAATTTGTTATTATTATTCATATTTAAATAAAAATTATATTTAAATATATATCAAGTAATGAAAAAAATAGACTCGTGAGCTATTTCTAGCTATTGTTATATTCTCTCGATTGTCTAATACAATAAAACATCTGAAAACGGAATCGCTAAATGACTGAAAATACTTTTTGTTTTAGACAAGTTTTGAATTTAACAGGTAAAAATTATTTATCGTGCATTTCCTTAGATCCAGAAAACGTTGGGTCCGTTTAAGACAGGATTCCGTTATGGACAGGTTTTATTTTCACAGGCTTTCATGCAGTTTTAATTTCCTAGTTTTAAATTCCACGAAATATTCGCTTTGATAATCATTACGTAATTTTTGAAAAAACACAGTGTCCTGAATTTATTACTGCTGCTGATAAACTAATTTAAAAAATGTTGATATGCGTATTATAATCATTGCATTACGTATACTAAAATTTTTAGTTTTCTTGGAGAAAAAAAAATTACGAATTTACAGTTGATAATTTTGCGAGGAACTTCCGATTTTTGTAAGAGGCTTTTGTACTTTTCCTTTGTAAGAGGCCTTTGTTACAACTCTTGTAATTTATAAAGAGACATTTCCGATAAAATATATAGAGTACGAATGCTGAATAAATTATATTTCCTGGAAGTGAAAAAAATATAAAAAAAATACTCCTGTGGAATTAACAATTGAAACAAAGTGAAAGTGATTATTTTTTTAAAAGGATCAGTAACTTCAGATGTTTCTGAAAAAAAAAAGAAAAAGTGACTGGTGTGGACTGGGTGGCGGGGTGTGAGCATACAAGATGACATTTCTGTCACGCCTCTTCCATTTACGAGCATGTAAAAACTCAACTGTGGGGAATGGTAGTGTCCATTTTCAGAAATTCGTTCTTTGAAGCATCAGGCTTTTAGGGTAGTAACATGTCTTACCTTGATCGTCCCCAAACTCTTAAGATCATTTATGTAAATTATTTAAAACTGAAAATTACAATTATGTACAAGTTAAAAGTTAATCGTCATTATACAGATGCAGAAGACCACGCCTTTAAATCCTGGAACCTGCTTCATAAGGTATGAACCTGCTTCATACCTTACAAACACTACCCAGAATTAGAGCTCCTATAATAGAGGCTGACGCATCCTCGCAGAATTGATGCTCAAATTGAAGTTCAGTCGAAAAACCAAGCTAATCAGAACCGGTTCAGCCAATCAGAACCGAGTCTTAGGCAACCCCAACTCCGGCTGCGGTAGATTGATGCTGAACTGAGCACCAATAATCCGAAACAAAATGGATATGCGTCAGCTCCTATTATAGGAGTTTTACCCAGAATCACTATGGATTATGCTGAATTAACACTTTTTTTAGCGCCACACTCTTAACATCATTAGGCGCCGTTACGTCAGTTGGTTTTGCGTGTGAAAGTAACGAGATAACCTTTTTGCTAGGTAGGGATAGCAGAAAAATGAGATAGCCATACGGAATACCCGCATAAATTCCTCTCAAAACGGTATTATTGATGAAGAAAGTAAGAATGATACAGTCTTTTTCAACTGTGAGAAGCAAATTGTATATTTCTGTGGTACATAAACGAAGCAGCTGTTAAATCGATGAAATATACAATGTTTAATACAAATGTTCTCATCTCAATTAATTTTCTTTTAAACGGTATGTGATGTACGTTATTTATGACCAATACCTTAAAAAAGAGAGAATTAGATTGGTAACAGTTAGTACCTCTAAAATTACTTTCTATTCTATTCTATTCGTTTTAAATTCGTTCCTTTCAGACATGTATCACGTGTGACGCATTTATAAATAATACTAACATTTTCCGATATAAAAATGGTCACATGATATACATTAACGGAACATAAATTGCATGTAAAAAATCCATAGTATATTTGTGCATCATAAATACAAATATTTTATTTGTACTTTAAAAAAATAATGTTTTATCCAAGGTCTTTTAAACTGAATAAATTGAAAAATTGTGTTACCTTTTATTTTACTCTTATTCGTTTGTATGGACAATGTCATCAATAAATAAAATTTTCCTTACACAGAAAGTCTTTATTCCTTAAGTTAATAACATTGATCCATAACGAAAATGTGTATTTTATGAATACATCTTCCCATCAACGGCTAATTAATGCAAAATACGTGATGAACATCATCTGATAATTCCCATCTATTTCAAATTCAAATTGCAAAATCCTTGGGATTTTCTCATGACAAAGGGATGTATTCAAATAAGCCTCTAAATTGAATTTATTCTTGTTGAACAATGACTGGAAAATAAACGACAACTGGGTCGACGTATATAGCACTGACTGAGTTACGTGAAAAAGATTTCAAAATGCGTTAATGAATAAGATTTATTGAATAAATTACATGACAGTCAATTTAATAAATGTCACATATTCGCATATTAGGGCTTGCAATTTCTGATTTTGCACATTCAGAACCTTTTTAATGAAACACTAAATACCTCAAGACATCCATATTCTAAATATTAATATCTAAACAGAATATTTTTATATTGTCTTGTTGATTAAATAATAATCATTACTTCAATTTTTTTTATACATTGTTTACGAATTAGGACTTTTTATTTAGAAGTTTGCAAACTGATTAAATTTAAGATGCTGAGTATTTTTTAATGTTTACAATCATTATGTTTTCTACTTATTTAGAATGAAATTAATTAAATGGTTGATGATACATATTTTTTTTAAATCCTGCATTCGAATTAAGACATATTTTCAGTGCAATCTGCAAAACATACATCCTTAACCCTTTCAGGGGCAAGCAATTGTGTTCCTGTCACGTCGGATTCACACCGGTATTTACGAAAGAATTTATTTCAAAATAAGGAAAAGCAATTTTTCAACTTTTCCCGTCAATGTTAAAAAAAATAAAATTTAATTAAAAGTTTCTGGTTCGAATCGCAGTAAAATTAGGTGGGATATAATATATCCCACCGCCCTTCCAAGGGTTAAAAGTGAACATACATTTTCATGTTTTCACTAAGAGACATTTTGCCATGCGCAACAGTGTAGATACATAGAAAAAAATAGAATAAACACGTCTAGTAAAAATGAGAAAATAGAAGATGTACTAACGAGAGTTGATTACCATCTAAGGACAATTTATCTAAGGACATTCAAAAAGGTCTTCGTAATCCAGTCCGATGCAAAATTGCTTAAATTGTGAAACATCTAACAGGAGAACTTGTAATTCCATAACAATTCGCAAATATTGAATGCCAAAATACAGAAGTTACATTTATGATAATGAGCGTTTATACATATAATCTACATTCTTTATAACCTCATGAATCATAAATAAATTTAAATTACTGAAAACATTTTTGTTTCTTTAACCATTACTGTGGTGAATATATGAGAATTTAATAGCTCAAAATATGCCATTTCTATTATAATGGGTGTTTTTTGTAAAAAAACACATACCGTTTTATGTTTATGTGTTTGTTCTTTGATATCGTACTTGAGAAATGTTTTTCTTTCTTGTACTTTCTGTTTCCATTGAATCTTTTCAGGTAAACAATATTTAATATATACTTCGTTTAAGCAGCATCTAACGTACGTACGAATCTTATTTTCTGAACTTTTAATGACTAGAAAGAGCACAATAAACGTAATTGTTTGAGATAAGCATCTAAAAAAATGCTGTTTAGTTCCGAGATTTGATAGTACAATCATGTTATCATGTTATTTTAAACATAACATTGCTTAAAACATCACGTCGGTTGCTTAAACGTCGTTGCGTTTAGTTCTTCCACGAAAAAAAAAAGGCAGCATTTTTCAGATTAAAAATAAATAGAGAATCATGTTATGTGAATAAATAATTATTTTAAATTATGTATGAAAACAAAAACGAAAAATCAGGCGTCAAGCATAGATTATGTAACACTTTCCAAAGCTTCTAAAATAATTTTACAAATCATTACCGTTTAATACGCTGAAAGATAACATCTAAGTAAATGATTTGGAAAACGCATAACATATTTAAAAACGTAATTTCAGGAATTTGTAACATATATTTCCAACATATACAATATTCGGAAAAATATCCGAATACTTTTATTCAGGCCTATATAGGATCTATAGATTTGTATATATACTACATAGGATGCTAAATTTTAGTTCAGTTAGGAAACGCGTAGCACAGTTTAAAATTCTCTTTCTGGAGTTTCTGTCAATAAATGGAAATGCGTTCGCGAACTTTTGTGCTTCCCTGTATATGATCTACAAAATTTATACACACCACGTAATAGACAAAAAGTGAGTTAAATTTAAAATCGCGTTCAGCAACTTAAAACGCACTTCCAGAAATTATTGTTAACCGACAGTAGAGAATTCTTTTGTGTGTCCCTGTAAATGAAGGATGACTGCTATACACACAATATTCTGTAGTAAGCCTTTTGTAATGCACCTTAGTGATATATATAATTTCAATGCGTTTAAAATAGTGAAATATTATTTAATTAAACCGCAAACGATTTTTCTCCATAGACGTAATGTAACGGATTTCTTTTGACTGTCCCTGTAAAGAAACTATAAGTGATATGCACAGCATATACCATATTAAACTTCTTGTAGTGCACCTTCGTGATATATATCAATTACAATGTGTTTGAAATTGTGTAACATCAATAAAATAAATATAATAAAATAAATCTTTTGAGTGTCTCTGTAAAAAAACTATAAGTACTACACACTTCATTTGAAATAGGGAACATGCTGTAGATAACGACAATAAGATATAAAAATTACAGGGCAATCCGAGCATATTTACGGGAGTTAGAGCACGGCCAGACGGCAGACAAACTGAAGTCATAAACACTTTTCAACTAGGTTGGAAAGTGTTAAAAATGTGAAGCGTGCCATTATATTGAAATTAAAAGAAAATGTTGTCACTTTAACTGAAATGAAAATTTTAAGTTTTTCTTTCATTTTTATTTATATTACGAAAACTCTTCTAAACGATGCGACTTTCATAAAGATTTTTACACAGCTTTTGTCTTTGCAATTTTAAAAATAAAGTTAGACTGTTTCATCTTCAAATGATCCTTTACTTGTAACGAAGATATCGTGCATACAGAATGGTCCTTAAACTTGAAAAATAAAATAATTATGATCTATTTCTTTACAAAAAACATCTAAATTCGTCTAATCAAGATTGAATAGTTGGTGTTCAAAATTAATTTGTCATATCATTTTGAAACAAGTTGAAAATTGTACGTGAAACTTGACAAACGAGGTGCGTTCGTACTATAGCTAGTTATATTCAGATCTTGATGATTTTTAATTCTGTGAAATTAATTATATCGTCTGCAGATTAATTTCTGTAATAAAATAAGTATCTCGGTCACTTGACGAATAAATCTCGGAAGCTCCTATAACAAGAAAGCACAGATTTTTTTAAAATAATTCAAATTTCTTAATAAATATTTTTATTAATATCATCTAAAATTTTGATTCGATTTTCATAAAATTTGAAATGTCTTAACAAAATTCTGCAAAAATTATATAGATTAAATTTCAAATCATTTGGTTGAATAGTTTTTGCGCTGTTATATGCGGACAAACGGACGTATGGACAGACAGACGGACGGACGGACAGACAGACAGACGGATGGACCAGACGACGACTTAAGGTGCTACGTATTTATACAATTACGAACGCATCTAAAAAGCTTAATAACTACGTCACTATCTTAATTATTTTATTTTAATTACTGAGATCTATATAATGCATCCAAGATTTCAATAGCTTTCATATACTAGACACTAAAGTTTACACTAAATTTCTATTTTCTAATGACGATAGTAGTTTTACACTTAGTAACCTAAATTGTTAAATCTCTATAATAAAACCGTAAGTCATGTGACTGTCATCAACAGTTCCGGGATGCCCGATTCGCTTTTTCATATGCCAGGCGGCCATTTTTATTCAAAACTATTTTTCGAATAAAACTGCATAAAAGTTACATTTTTAGAAAGATCGTTCAAAATAAATTAATATTTGAGAGATGACTTATGTTCAATTATGTATATATTCTGCAATAACTTCAGTTGAAATTAGCTTCGCAGTTCAAATTCTCTATCCATGAAAGTAAACAAAAAAAAAGAAAAGATTCATTCGTCGTGAAGGTTTAAAATATTAAACCATTAAACCATGGAGATAATCGTTCGTAAAGTAAGTTTTCCATGAATGATTTTTTGGAGCGCTGCCTAGTGTCAAAAAAATAATTCGCACCAGGACCTGTGAGACAATTAAAGTTTACCATAATCCGTTTGATGAAGTGCTTATACAACTTATCTTCCTTCCGAATCTTTTCTAAACGTAAGTTGAATGTAAACAAATAATAATATTTATATTAGTTGTAATAATATTTAATGAATAAAATTTTGAAATTATCAGTTAATTTGGTATTTATGTATTATACGTGGCAGGAAGAGATATCACCGAAAATGATTGTTAATCGCCAATCATATTTACCATTGTTAATGACTAATCGCGTGCAAGACAGTAAATTAATATACATTTATGAAATACGTAACATTATTAAGTACTTTTATGTTATTTGGGCGCAAATTCTCTCCAATAACATTTTTAAAATCGACAATACCAGCTTTTATTTTTCGCGTGGGCAAATTAGAAACGATACTTTGAAATCGATTTTGAAATCAAATGTTTTGATTTATGATATTATTTCTTATTTTTCTATTTTCCATTTTAAACTAAAAGTGTGAACGGCATGTATTTTAAATTCTAACATCTGTCGCAGACGCTCTGGGGTTGGCACGATTTTTGTTTTGCGCCATTTTGGCGAGAAAACCCCATTTTCAGGAACCTGTTAGAGATTGATATTTTATAATTATAAAAACCCAATTACGGGAAATTACTTAATATGTTTAAGAATCTCTGCATTAGCGAACATATTGCAACTGATAAGCAAACGGGCATGAAGCATAAATGCTTAAATGGGATAAGCAGCTTTTGTCAAGAAAAATGAAATACATTTAAAAAAAAAAAAAAAAAAAAAAAAAAAAAGCGAAATGATACCGTGATTGCAAATGTTCTTGACTTGTCTGTTAGAATATTCCGATTTGGAGAAGGATTAAGGAAAAAATTAAATTAGGAATGAAAGTAACGTGTTACAATGGTTAACATGCACTTAAGGGAGACCAAGCTGGTCGCCAGTGGCGGCTAGTATTAACATAGTTAAGCAATCACACTTTGTTGCATTTAATATAATTCATACCTTTAAAATAGCGCTAACAGAAACATAAACATTAGCAGAACATTTTTAAGACCTTTCATTTTTCCCATACTATAAAATGGGATATCTAAAGCAGCTATTTAAATAAAATGCACGCGAACGATTTTTCCCCATATAGACCATAATGTAACGAAAATCTATTGTCCCCGTAAATGAACTATAAATGCTACAGACTGCATTTTCAAAACTAAACATACCATAGTAGTAAGCCCCAATAATTGCCGAAACGTCAGTGAAGGCTTACTGTGGAGACGTGAAAAGTTTTTGGTTTCCGTCTGTCTGTTTGTCTGTTTGTCTGTTCTGAGATAACTGCCGTAAAAATCGTCCTATTAAGTTGATTTTTGGTGAGTATGTTGATGAGGTACACGGAATTAGCTGTATAGTTTTCAGTTATATTTGGTTCATTCGTTCAAAAAATATAAAACATTTCTTTTTAGGTCACAATGCTTTCCTATGAGAATGCAGACGATTTTCAAATTTCATTTTTAACTGAAATGAAAATATTTGAATAATAGATTTAAACGAAAATTACGGGTACTAAATTTTCGATATGGATGTCTTAAATATATGCAATAGCTTTGAAAATTCGCCGATACATCTATTAGAATTTAGAAATTAATTGTTTAAATTATTGGAAAATTTTTTGCAACTGTTCGGGAAATATAAAACCTTTTATTTTCCTATTTCTTACAAATTTTAAAATGCATTTCTTTTTTTTTTATTAGTTGCTTAGCACCCATATTTCAAAGTATATCAAAATAAGAAATGCATTCTTTTATCTAAAAAATTACAAGAATAAGAAGTTCATGCGAATTTCAGAATATCATTGCATAAATTTGTTTAATTTAACGCTTCTAATTTCTGAAACATCCGAAGTATTTTATATGCCTATAAATATATATGTAACATAAAAAAAAATGCGATTGGTAAGATGCTAAATAATATGAAAAGTGAGATTAGAAAACAGTGATTTTCAGAGCTGACGTTGAGGTTCCTGATCTGCAGATTTACTAGTATATACCAAATACATGATACACTCTGAGTATATTTACGAAAGTTAAGGCATGGAAACACAAACAACATACACTTTTATTCAATGGCTGCAGTATCAGAGTTGAGGTTTATTCCAACATAGCGAAAAATGTCCGGGCCACGACTCGAACCTGGATATTTTGGCTTGCCGTGCCAATGCTCTTCCTACTGAGCTACCCGAACGATATCCCGGCGTTCGGGTAGCTCAGTAGGGAGAGCATAAGTAATGGGCAGCTGACGTCACTGTTGGTTAAATTACTGTTGGTTAGCAAGAAAAACCTGCTCGTTCGTTACGATTCCTACTGTACACATGAGATGGAGAGGTTTCATTGATCTACGTTAAACTGGTATATCATTATGATTGGCATACGTCGTCATGATGATTCCTGAAATGATAGCTACGACAAAAATGTAGTGGTAGATTGGTTGATGGAACTGTTTGTTTGTAAACATGCCCTTTACTTAATGGCACGGCAAGCCAAGGTACCCACGTTCGAGTGTTGGCCCTGACGGTTTTGCGTCAATTCGTCCCGCGCAATTCTTCGCGGAACAATTCATCGTGGAACAATTCATCGTGCACAATTCATCGCAGCGTCAATTTGTCGCGGCATCAATTCTTCGTGGTTTCAATTCGTTACAACGTAAATTCGTCGGAACGAAAAAGTTTTTGAAGGCTAGGATGATGAAAGTAAAGATAATTTAATAAAATTATTTAATGATGTAAATTGTTAGTTATAATTCTCTATATCTAAAAAAACAAATTATCATTAAATAATTTTACTACATTATCTTTAATTTTATCATCATAGCCTTCAAAAACATTTTCGTTGCGGCGGATTGACGTCGCGACGAATTGACACCACGACGAATCGACGCTACAACGAGTTGACGCTGCGATGAGTAGTGGCCACGACGAATTGTCGCTGCGACGAATTGACGCTGCGATGAATTGTGCGCGAAGAATTGTTCCACGATGAATTGTGTGCGACGAATTGACCGCGACCCTGACATGTTTCGCTCTGCTGGATAAAACATTAACTATAACGCACCAACCATTGAATATGATTTACTTAGTTGAAAAAACTCTCCTCTCTTCATTATGAACTTAAATACTTTTCGACTATTTTGGAAAATATTAAATAGAGACATTTAAAAACATTATTTGTACATTATAATTCAAAAATGGAATTTTTTAATAAGATATATTGATCAAGCAAAAGTATACCGGCATCAAAAACTTTTTCTTACATGCATTGTATCTTCTGTTGTATATCGTAGCACATGTAACCGTAATTTTAAACAAGTAATTCTTCAATTTTATTTTTTAATCTTTTTCAGAATTTTAGGGATAATCAAAATTAAACGCGATGTTCAGACTAGTTTATGAATGAAACAAATTCTTATTTTATTCCTGAAGGCACGTGCTCAATATATATTTATTAGGTTTCTTTTAGTTTTGATAATACATAATGAAGCTATTATAAATAGGGTGAAATAGAGTCACAATATTTATTTGCTATGAAATTGAAACGTGACATGAAAAATTCTTATGTAAGATATAAATAAAAATTCTGAAAACCCTGGAATGATAAAATGTTTCCTTGTATATACAAAATATATCCTATGATTAAGAATGTTCTACGTTGCAGATCGAAAAATGTCCTAATTCAGAGAAATAATCTAATACGCATAAATATATAAACAGTATTTTAACAGTACAAATGAATGTACGGAAAACATGAATGAAGCAAAATTGAAAAAAAAAATACTCATTAAAATTATGCGGTTTATTTTATATGTTTGTAGAAATACGAATGAAGAAAAAAAAATTAACTCATATTTTACCTACTTTCTTTTAATGTATGAGAATTAAGTAATGTTACATGTGTCGTAAATTGAGATTTTATAATCACAGCATTAAATATTATTTTCAGTATACATTTCTTTATGTTATGCTTTCATAAAAACATTCAATCTGGGACCGATAAACTAAAACTCACAAATGTACTTATTTTAATTGCTAAATAGTGTAAAATAAAAACATTATAAAGGGCAAAATAACTTTTATTAGTCTATTGACATGTTTTGGCTCTATCGGAGCCATTATCAAATCAAATAAGAAAATTCTATAATTGCACGGTCTTTCAAGTTATTCTTTGGAACGCTATCATTTAATCTTTCACAGAATAATAATAATAATTCAAATAATAGCTTCAAAGACCGTGCAATTACAGAATATTCTTATTGGTTTTGATAATGGCTCGGTTAGAGCCGCAACATATCAGCAGACTAATAAAAGTTATTCTACTATTTACAATGTCTTTATTTTACACCATTTAGCAATTAAAATAAATATATTATTACAAGATGTTATAATTTGTCATATTCTCACTAATGTATATGAGAAAAAGGAATTAAAACTCAATCCTATTTTTTTCTTTCAAAGAATTCATAAAAAATTCTAATATATGTCACCAACCGCCCAGACCTCTAATAATAAGTAAAATATCCTAGTTTATATCCTAAAACTGCTGGTGCGAGAATCATAAACGCTGAAATTCAGATCTGTAAATGAATGTAAACGTTGAAATAAAAATATTTTTAAAAGTCCCATAAAAGCTGATGAAAAAGAGAACATTTTATAAGTAATAAATTATTTTTCTTACGTATGATAAAAATGGGGATTCTGCATCTAATAAAATTTTATATTATGATATGCAAAAACATCCATTATACCCTGTTAAATATATTTGATACTTATAATAAAACATGCTTGCAGCCTCGTTTTAGAGATCAATGCATTAGTTTTCAGTTGCAGAATTCTGGGGATGATTTTTCAAAGCAATGTTTAAAGAGAATGAATAATTACAGTTATTAATTCTCTTTACATAATGCTTTGAAAAATCCTCTCCGAAATTCGTCAATTCAAACTCTTCAATAGCAGGTGAACCAAGTTACCGACAGCCATGAATGTAATGGATGAAATAGCACCGAAAAAACTGACGAACAAAAAGAGAAAACGCAGAAAAAAATATATATATAAAAATTTTTTTTCTTGCGTTTTTCTTTTAGTTTTTTAATTTACTTCTTTTCTTTTCTTTTAATTTGTTTATATCTTTTATTTCCTTTTCTCTTTTCTTTTTTATTAATTTTTCTATCAGTTTTGGCAACACTTTCCCCTTCAGCATGTGCTCCTCTGTGATCCGGGTTTACCTTTCAGGTAGCGCCACCTGTGGCACTCTTTGTAGGCTCTCCTCTCTGCACATACTGTTCATTTGTGACCTTGTCCCCCTTACGGGCACATCTTAACATTGGCTGATGACGGGATGTTAAAAGTTTCAGACCAAAACGTGAACTGTCTGTTCTTTTGTTTTTATAGTGATTCTTAAAAAATTTTATTATTTAATCATGAATGTAATGTCTTGATTTAGTATAATAATTGTGCGCACTAATTGTTGATGTACTTCGCAAACCCTCTAGCAGTATGTTCTCGAATACAGTTTCATATCTCGAAAAACAAAGTAGATGACAGCAAAAACTTGATGACAAAAATGTACAGTATAAGAAATGAATTATTGAATAATAAGAAATGTATTATTGTACACGGACCATGCTTTTGTAGCACACCAAAACTGCCCGAATGTGACATTTTCACAATTAATTTGAATAATTTTTATACCATATCTTCTTCTGCCAGTTTAAAATTCAAACTATTTATTTAATCCAAAATACAGTAGCCTCCCTCTTAACCGGAACTCTGCTTTAACCGGCCTACTTTTTTTTCCAAATCAGGGAAAATTCAGAGCGAAAGGAAAATTTTGGTTTTAAATGGATACGCGTTGACCTTCACAGCATAGGAAACTGGAATGACAGGATTATCACATTCAACGACAGAATGTAACTGGCACTGTTTCTAAATTTCTCATACATGCTAAAATTCCTCATATGGAAGAGGTAAAAGCATTAGAGTTGGCACTACGCTATGTTGAGCAGCAGCCAACAGCTTCCTCGGTTGAACTTTAGATGGAGATATTATGCTGCAAAATGCCGGGCATCTTGCCTTCAACAGAAGATCACTGATTTCTTTATGGTTGATTAACTCAAATTTACATAATGTAGAATAATTTCAACTTCTTATAAAGATATGTGACACGATTTTCAACAATATAATTTGTATTGAATATTTTTCAATATTTGTTATTAATGATAGTTCTTCTTTCAATTCAGTTAATTACAACTTGCATTCATTAAAAAATATATAGAGACAGTATACACTTTTTAAAACTACACAAAATAAAAACTAAATACATCCTACGCATTTAATTAAATAAATATGCAGCTACTTATTTAATGTTTTTTTACTTCTCCGGTTTAACCGGTTTTTCTCTTAACCAGCTAACCCTCGGTCCCGTTTAGGCCGGTTAAGCGGGAGGCTACAGTATCATGAATATTTTAGATGAAACCAGTATAACTGAATAAGGATATAAAGTGTATTAAAAAAAAACTATTGCACTTACACAATAACACCTACAGATTCCTATGGAAAACACTATAGAACTTCTCTTTTTTTATTGGGTACTACGAAAGTAATTTCAATAATCTGTTTCATTAGTTTTGCCAACAGCTAAACTATATATTGACCACTTGGCAATAAATAACATAATAAATGCAATAAGTTAGGTATCTATAATTTACGGTTTTTTAAACAATTAACGTTACTAAAGAGGACTGACATTTCCAGGAAACGAAGAAAATATAACTAATTATAATACCAGAAACAATTATTGCAATCGTTTCAGCAATACCCGAAAAAAGAGTATCAATATCAACTGTTTTCCATAGGATTTCACAACTTTGTTGCTCCTATAATATAAGAAAAATAGGTACTTCTCTATTATCCCGTCGACCACTTTTCATAGCAAAAAACTATCACCAAACTGTAACGCCAAATAAACAGGTTAACGTTGCCATTGGAATATCAAAATAAATAAATAAATAAAATATAAGAATTTATGGACACAATTGTTATTATAATTAATGAAATAACTAATAAATCAGTAAAACCTAATGGAAAATACAGGCAAATGTCGAATTAAAAAACACTGGATGACATAACAAACACGTATAATGCTTCTGACATCAAGTAAATGGGACTGCATTTTGGGCGTTTAATCTTACAGTTTGGCGATAGTTTTTTGTTATGAAAAGTGGTCGACGGGATAATAGAGATGTACCGAAAAATATAACTAATTATAATGCACAATTATTGCAATTGCTTCAGCAGTACGAGAAAAAAAAATATATAATCAGCTGTTTTCCATTTGATTGCATAACTTTGTTGTTCCTATAATTCTATTCTACAGTAAATGTGGTATAATGAACGTTTGGATCAATAGTATACCAATAATGTGAGATATTTCTCATTCAAAAAATGCGTTGAGTTACAATGTTAAAAATATGCAGCAGTCTATCCACTCATTCGACCGTTTTTAAAGATAATGATTACTAGACCCTATTATTAAGCGCATCTGACCATATTATTGACCGTATTATGGTCCAAATAAAGTTAAATTATTGTTATGTAACCGTTTTAAATAAAAACGGTTGAATGAGTGCACAGTTTGCTGCAAAAGTTTAATAGTGTTATGTTATTGAAGGATATTTTTATCATCAGTGCATTAAAATTTCCATCAGATTTTTAAAATGTTAGGACTTTACTGTAAAACATTTTGCAGCAAAGTAACCGGTCATTCGACCGTTCTCTATAAACCCGGTCGAATGACCGTACTTAACCGTACATAACCGTAATTTAACGCTATTTTGACCATTATATTGCTCATATTAGGGTCAGAATACTGTTAAATTACGGTTATGTAACCGTTTTTTATAAAAACGGTCGAATGATCGGTTACTTTGCTGCAAATTTTTTACAGTGTTTTGTTAGTCTGCTTTCACAGATATATTTATAATGCAACACATTCTAACTATGTTATCAAGGTACATTATTGCATTATATTAATTCAAAGTGACGTGTCAAATATTTATAGTTACAGAGATCCGTAAAGATTTTGAATGCATTACATTAGGCAGTAGTTGTTTTCTAACTCAAACTAATATCTTCTTAACCCTTTCAGGGGCAAGCAATTGTGTTCCGGTAACGTCGAATTCACACTGGTATTTACGAAAGAATTTTGTTCAAAATAAGTAAAAGCAATTTTTCAACTTTTTCCGTCAAGGTTAAAAAAGTAAAATATAATTAAAAGTTTCTGGTTCGATTCGGATTAATATTAGGTGGGAACTAATATATCCCACCTCCCTTCAAAGGGTTAAAACGAGAATGCGTGCATGTTTTATTTTAAATGACGAATACATTTACAGTGTATATTGAATAATTTTTCACATCACAATATGAAATTACACACGTAATCCATATTTTTAAATTTCTGTAAAAAATAAATTTACTGTCCCTAAAATCTTGTTGTGAGCTCGGGGTTCGAAAGGACTGATGCCAATATATAAGGACAATAAAAAGGCTTTATTTACTATAAACAGTGCAATACGATCACAAATATCTTCTGAAAATTACAAGATATTCAGTAATCTTCAAATCCAATAAAAGCGCAGCAAAATTTCACACAGAAACAATGCGTTCAATACGACGTATCAACGACAAAATCAATCTGAGTAACACAGTTCTCAATGCAAAGCCACTCGTATGAATTCAATCGCAGTTGACAGACAACTAACTGGACTGAGCTGATGGAGGTCCTTACATAGGTTTCAGAGATCTTTCCAGATTATTCCAGAGCCTTCTAATGCTAGAAATTACCAGAAGGTCCTTCAACTCTCGATAGAGTACTCCAAACGTGAAAGGATCCCAATGTAAATGTATAAGGGGGGGGGGTTGCACAAAAAGTCGCCAAATCCGTCGCCAACTTGGCGACATTTGGCGATATATCGCCAAATTTGGCGACAAAAATAAGTCGCCAAAAACATCGCCAACTTGGCGATAAACCCATTCCTTGGCGATTTTTCCATAGACTCCATTATAAAACCGATGCTGTAAGGTTGTTTTTCTTGCAAAGCACCTGAGGCCTTTAGCATTGAGTTACATGATGCTCAATAGGAAATACATTAATAATACTGCAATTTTCACAATAATAAAATAAAATAAATTAAAAAGAATGAAATATTTACAAAATTCATAACATTGCCCCCCTTTCAAGGACTGCACGTCCCGGGCAGTTCAACCTTTGATCGGAAAGCAAACCCGTTACCAACAAATGCTATACTATTCAAAGCGCTTAAAGCAAACATGGAAAATAACAATTAAACACATTCATAATGCTGAATTATACAAAATATACACTTATTTAAAAAAATTAAATTAAATTAAAGTATAGACATCATTACATACAAGTATTTAAATAATAATAACATTAATAATGATAATGCTAAGCAAAAGAAATTATTACATTAACTTATATACAAGACCATGGTCATACTAATTTACATTATTTACATTACACTATTTACAAACAATGAACTAAGTACTATGGCCATAGTATGGAGCCAGCCTGTCGTAATGAACGACTCTAGACTTCGAACTTGGTGACTTTCGGATCCGAATTACGACATCGTTCAGTCTGTTTAGGACTGTATAAGGACCGTCCCAGTGCGATTGCAGTTTGGGAGAAAGTCCTTTGCGTCGAGTCGGATTATAAAACCAAACCTTGTCACCTTCTTTGAATTGATGTCCCGTGGCTTTCGTGTCGTACCTGGTCTTCATCTTCTCCGTCTGTATATTGATCCGCTCTCGAGCCAAGTTGTGGACGGCATCAAATCGTGCCTGGAGATTCTGCACGTATCCCTCTGGCGATGAAGGCGCATCTGGAGGGCGACCAAAAATCAGATCACAAGGTAGACGAAGATCACGACCGAAAAGCATCTGAGACGGGGAATAGCCGGTTGTTTCATGGACGGCGCTGCGATAGGCGAGAAGAAACAAGGGAAGTTTTTGGTCCCAGTCTTGTTGGTTTCTTGAGACTAGCAGTGAGAGGTTGTTGAGGATGGTACGATTAAACCTCTCAACCATGCCATCCGACTGCGGATGTAAAGGCGTCGTCCTAGTTTTGTCCATTCCGAGAAGTTGACAGAGACCCTCAATCACAGCAGAGATGAAATTTCTCTCCTGATCAGAATGCATTTGAAGGGGGACTCCATACCTTGATATCCACTGGTGTACCAAGGCATCCGCAACCGTAGAAGCTTCTTGATCAGGGATGGCGTAGACTTCTGGCCATTTCGTGAAATAGTCCATGACAACAAGGAGGTATTTGTTGCCATCAGCACTTCTTGGCAGAGGACCTATGATGTCAAGGGCGATGCGTTCGAAAGGTGCTCCTACATTGTAGAGATGTAGTTTTCCTCGGCTACGTTTCTTTGGTCCTTTCCGAGCTGCACATGCATCGCAAGATCTGCACCATTGTTCGACGTCAGCTCTCGTTTTTCCCCAGAAGAAGCGCTCTCGGACTCTGTGTAATGTTTTCATGACTCCAAAATGGCCTCCGGTGGGACTGCCATGTAATTCTTCGAGGACCTCTGGGATTCGAGATCGAGGAAGTACCAACTGCCACCGAGAAGTCTTCCCATCTTCCGATTCGAATTTTCGGTACAGGACACCATTCCTGACGTGGAGGGAGTTCCAAAGAGCCCAATATTGCTTCGTCGTAGGACTATAAGTCGAGATGTCTTTCCAACTGGGCTTCGTGCTAGAAGATTCTAATAACTCCAAGATTGGTTTGATGTCAGAGTCTGCCATTTGATCTTCTCGAATCTTCTCATCACTCCAGGGATCTGGTGGCGTTGATAGTGAAATCTTCGTCTGGCGTATGACATGTTCGGGATTATACTTGTTCTCCGCTCTGGAACAATAGCGACAACTTTCGGGACACGGTCTTCTTGATAAGGCATCAGCATTTCCATGCGATGAGCCTTTACGATGCCTGATGTCAAAGTCGTATTCCTGGAGTCGTTGTATCCATCTGGCTACTTGGCCCTCTGGGTTCTTAAAATTCATCAGCCATGTTAGGGATGCGTGGTCAGTACGAAGGAGAAATTTCCTGCCATAGAGATAGTGATGGAAGTGTTCTATGGCTTTCACTATAGCTAATAACTCCTTGCGAGTGACGCAATAATTCCGCTCTGGTTTCGATAGACATTTGCTCCAGTATGCTACGACTCGTTCTTGGCCATCTGTTTCTTGGGAAAGTACAGCGCCGACACTTTCATGGCTGGCATCCGTGTCCACAATGAATTGTTTCTCGGGGTGCGGATAGGTAAAGACTGGAAAGGATGTGAGAGCTTCTTTCAGCCGCTGGAAGGAATTCTCGCATTCTTGTGTCCATAGAAACTTCTGCTTGCTTTCAGTGAGACTATGCAATGGTCTTGCGATGTTGGAGAAACCCTGGACAAACTTTCTGTAATAAGTGCATAGTCCCAGAAAGCTTCGCAACTGATGGACATTTTCCGGACGTTTCCAGTGCTTTACTGCAGACACTTTTTCAGGATCTGTTCGAACACCTTCAGCTGAGATGATGTGTCCTAAATAGTTTATTTCTCGTTGGAAGAACTTGCATTTCAAAAGGTTCAGCTTTAAATTCGCCGCTCTTAGTTTCGTTAACACTTTTCGAATATTCTCTAGATGCTCTTCAAACGTGCGGCCACCAATGATGACGTCATCTAGGTAGATGAGACAAGCTTCAAAAGTCAGACCTTTTAACACTGTCTCCATGAGGCGCTCGAACGTTGCTGGAGCATTGCAGAGCCCGAACGGCATAACTTTAAATTGCCAAAGTCCTTGTCCAGTAGTAAATGCGGTCTTCTCTTTGTCATCAGGATGGATCTCTACTTGCCAATATCCACTCTTCAAATCCAGTGTGGAAAACCATTTATGTCCTGAAAGAGTATCTAGCGTGTCGTCTATTCTTGGTAGAGGATAGCTGTCCTTCTTCGTGATATCGTTAAGTTTACGATAATCCACACAAAATCTTGTGGAGCCATCTTTCTTTCGGACCAACACGATGGGAGAGGCCCACGGACTTGATGACGGTTCGATGATATCACTATCCTGCATCTGTTGTAAGAGCTTAGACACCTCTTCTTGTTTAGCGAACGGCAAACGTCTGGGATGCTGTTTAATCGGTGGATGGCCGGCAGTATCAATTCTATGCCGTGTCAGTGAAGTGCGACCAATATCACTCTCGTTTTGAGAAAACACATCCTTAAATTCCTGAAACAGTCTTTCTGTGGCATGTCTCTGTTCAGGAGATAAATTTTCATTTCGTCCAATTTCAGGTGTTAAACTTGTAGGCGGCTCCGACAACATCAAGCTCGGGTCTTTGCATACACAGGTGACTGGAGCACAGGTTGCAAGCACTTCACCCTTCTGGATAATTCTAGACTTTTCACTTACGTTTGCAATTCTCACGGGTATCACATCTCTCGACAGATCTACCAGCGCTGATGCTATTAGCACTCCCTTTGGGCTCTTCTCAGGATATCCAGTCAAGCCATACTGGAAAATTCTTTCGTTTCCAGTTACCCCAGGTATCATCATTTCGGTCCGAGGAGGTATGATGACATCTGCCTTGGCTGTGATCCGTTGAATAGACCCGGACTCATTTCCAAGTTTGAAAATAGTGACATCTTCTTGAGCAGAGCGTAACTCATTATTCTTAAAATCCAGTGTAAATCCATGCTCTTTTAAAAAGTCCAGTCCGAGTATGAAAGGATCTGAAATATCGGCCACATAGACTGTATGATGGTAAGCGGCGTTCCCAAACTTTATTTCCAGTGTCATTCTTCCAAATATGTCGATCTTATCTCCGGTCACAGTTTGAAGGATAACACGTGGCGGGGTCCAGGTGAGTTTTTCTTTCAGCCGCTGAGCTAGATCTTTCCGAATGATGGTCACATTGGCTCCTGTATCGATGATCATATTACAGGGCAAATCATTCACTTTTCCGACTAGAAAAACTCCGTTTTCGCCGCAACTTCTTGCAGAAATTTCACATACTTGAAAATGAGGCTTCTTAAGATCTGGCAACCTCCACCCCGTGAGATGACCATTAATCAGTTTTCCTGCTCCTCCGTTCGCGCGTGAGCTATTACCTTCAGTGCTGGGTCGTCTTGGGCAGTCGATTTGGATATGTCCTTCTCCACCGCATTTCCAGCACTTGATCTTTCTGTAAGGTTTGTTGTCCATCAAAGAGTTCATCTTTCTCATCATGTCCTTAATCTGCTGCTGTAAACTCTCCACAGCTCTGTCCGACGTCTCAGGCATGTTGGCTACTCGCACAAAGTGCCGATCTTTCCTTGTAGCTTGCTGGGCTGCCTCGAATTTCAGGGCATAAACTAAAGCCCCCTTTAAGTCACTGAGATCTGCAATCCGGAGTGCTTTCTGGATCTCAGAGTCACGCACACCATCAATAAAATGTTGCAGAGCTAAACTCTCTCTAATTTCAGTCGGACAGTCAGGATAAGCAAGATGTGAAAGTCTCTCGACATCCGTAGCAAGATCTTGCAGGGATTCAGTGGATTTCTGCTGTCGAGATTTGAGCTGGAGTCTGCTATATTCCTTCATGCATTTCTCGCCAAAGCGCAATTCTAAGGCACTGGCGAGCGTTTCAAAATCCAGCGGTTCATTTGCAGGCAAAGTCTGTAGGACGTCGGCAGCATCAGCTCTTAGAGAAGCATCTAACTGGCAAGCCTTTGTCTGGGAATCCCATCCATTGGCGTCCGCTACGATACCAAATTGTGTCTTAAAAACTGGCCATGAGGATTTTCCGTCATAGGTCGAGAGTTTAATAAAGGCCCG
Source organism: Maratus michaelseni (assembly GCA_963931845.1). Classification (NCBI taxonomy): domain Eukaryota; kingdom Metazoa; phylum Arthropoda; class Arachnida; order Araneae; family Salticidae; genus Maratus; species Maratus michaelseni. The sequence goes on from OZ007592.1 coordinate 405,954,183, forward strand.
AGGAAGCATACCTTGATACTTGACATCTTCGGGATAGTTTTCGGCAGTTAACTTTTGTTTCTTCACATTTTCCAACTCCTTTTCTACACTCTCAATCCTTTCTTCTACGGTTTTGGAGATCTTTTGAACTTTTTCTTCTACTCTTTCTTCTACGGTATTGGCTGTCTTTTGAACTTTTTCTTCTATTTCCTGAAATCTTCCTTCAAATTTGTTTTCCACGCTGTCAATTCTTTCATTTAAAGATGTAATTTTATTATCTATTAATTCTTTCAACTCCCCAAGGTTGGTTGACATATCTTTCTTCATTTCTTCCGACATCTCCTTCATTTCAGCCTGGTTTGCAGTCATTTTCTCATCTATCGCTGACATTTCCTTCTTCATTTCTTCCGACATTTCCTTCATTTCAGCCTGATTCTCAGTCATTTCCTTCTTCATTTCTTCTTTCAACTCAGCAAGGTTGGCAGTCATTTTCTCATCCATCTCCCCTAATTTCTCCAATAATTTAGTCAGCTGTGCCTCCATTGCTCTGGTAATCGGCATTCAATCCCACTTCTGACACCAAATGTTGTGAGCTCGGGGTTCGAAAGGACTGATGCCAATATATAAGGACAATAAAAATGCTTTATTCACTATAAACAGTGCAATACGATCACAAATATCTTCTGAAAATTACAAGATATTCAGTAATCTTCAAATCCAATAAAAGCGCAGCAAAATTTCACACAGAAACAATGCGTTCAATACGACGTATCAACGACAAAATCAATCTGAGTAACACAGTTCTCAATGCAAAGCCTCTCGTATGAATTCAATCGCAGTTGACAGACAACTAACTGGACTGAGCTGATGGAGGTCCTTATATAGGTTTCAGAGATCTTTCCAGATTATTCCAGAGCCTTCTAATGCTAGAAATTACCAGAAGGTCCTTCAACTCTCGATAGAGTACTCCAAACGTGAAAGGATCCCAATGTAAATGTATAAGGGGGGGGTTGAACAAAAAGTCGCCAAATCCGTCGCCAACTTGGCGACATTTGGCGATATATCGCCAAATTTGGCGACAAAAATAAGTCGCCAAAACCATCGCCAACTTGGCGATAAACCCATTCCTTGGCGATTTTTCCATAGACTCCATTATAAAACCGATGCTGTAAGGTTGTTTTTCTTGCAAAGCACCTGAGGCCTTTAGCATTGAGTTACATGATGCTCAATAGGAAATACATTAATAATACTGCAATTTTCACAATAATAAAATAAAATAAATTAAAAGAATGAAATATTTACAAAATTCATAACAATCTATATTTTTTATCAGCTCTTAAAGAACTTTCTAGGATATTTTTATTTCGGAATTGCATTAATTTATGGATCTGAATTTCAACATTTATGAGTCTGGCGCCAGCAGTTTTAGGGCATATAGCATGCTTTTTCATATTATTAGGTTACGTTAATCCAGTCAGTCAATAACATGTGTTAGAATATTTTATGAATTGCTCGAAAGAAATAATAATGACTGAAATTTTCTTCTTTTGTATATTCATCTGTTTCAAACAAAACAAAACTGATATAAGCTGTAGTGATATAGTAGAGTATGTTCTCGATTAGATAAAAAAATGTACGCGATTCAAAACATGATAATCTGTATGTATACTTTATGGATATGAAGTACTTGCATAGACATTTGAAAGATAATATATGGCAATTTACATTGTTAGAGGAAACACGAAAGCCCTCGGATAAATTATGACCAAGGCGCTATTTTGTAACCATTGGGGAAATGGTTGTTGTTTTTGGTCGGAATGGACCTCTTGACGTCGTCACTTTATTTTTTTTACTATTTTAACCGTTTTTAACGAAATTCTGTAACTTTAGAAGATTTTTGTAAGCGTTTTTAACGAAATTCTGTAACTTTAAAAGAATTTTTTAAGTGTTTTTAAGGAAATTCTGTAATTTTTCTTTGAATAGGCAATAGAAATGCATAAAATCGCTACAAAAATGTTATAGTTACAAAAAGGATAGATTCAAATTATCAGATATAAAAAAATAAAGTAGAAATTTGGTACTTTCCTGTTATAGCGGCCCCCCAAAGATGAATCGCCAAGCGACCAAGATTTATCGTCAAATTATAACGCATGTATGACATTATAATAATATATGATATATATATAACATTTCTTGACGTATGTGGCCAAGTTATAGTCATATATGATGAATATATGATGCATATATGATGTGTGTATATGACATCTGTATATGATATATATATACGACATATAAGACGTAAATAATATGTGTATAATGACGTATATTGCACATATAGGAGTGTTTGGAATATATATATGTATATATATATATATATATGGATATATAAGATGCATATATAAGCTTTGCGATGATCTTGGAAAAATCATAACTGCAACCTTGGCATAATGATAATTGTGTGGGCCGCTATAACGCGAAAATACGGTAATTTTTTTTAAAGCTTTCGGAACGTTTTCCCAATGGTCATTGTAATCTGTTAAATTATATTTTTTTAAATATAAATTTGTGTTAAAGTTCTTAAACTATTTCGAAGTGAAGGAAACTAATATCTTATTGAGAACCACTACGTCATATTCTGGAGGATAATTCTACGTTTAATTTTTATACTTATTTTTAAAAGACTACACAAAAGACTGTATTTTCTGTCGGGTTTTTCTTCCAAGTTAATTTTAATTATCTTCCACAATGTAAACTGAACAGTATTTAATTTACTATGACATTATTTCACACCGGAAGAAATTAAGAAAAAAACGTAAGCTGTTAATTTATTTAAGAAATTTACGAAATTTAAACTTGAATAATGGATATCTATGGATCCAATTGTGCATTTGAGACATGTTCTATATTAAAGTGCATTACTTAGTCATAGAGAGGGCCTCATAGAGTTGTTACTGTCTACTATAGACATACTAAGTACTATAGAAAGTAATACGAGTTACATGAGGATAATAATGTAATGCAGATAAAAATATTAGTTTATTTTAAATCACATGCATGTTTCTATCACCTGCAGCCGTTTACAAATGAAATAGTTATAGTCATTTGCAGATACAATTTGCTCTGAAAATAAATCAACTCATATCAACTAAAAACATTTTTGAAATATAAAGAAAACGAAACTTTCTTTTCTTGTCAAAAAACATTATCATTAGAATTTCCTTTAATAAATCACTTTTGAGGATATACCATTTCTCTTGAGACACAAAACAAGACATTGTTGTTTGGAATTTGTTAAGTTTTGATTTATTTACCTCCTTAAAATAAAAGCAAGACTTTATTTTTACTTAAAAAAAAAACTGACAGTCACATAAATATTTTAAATGCTGTGAAAATAATAATTTTCACTTGGAAAGAAGTGTTTTTAGAAAGTAACGAATATGCAAATAGCATGCATTTCGTCCATAGAAATATTATTATTATATAATAAAACCTGTAAAATTGACATCTATATTATAAAGCAAAAACATGTCCGCAAGTAATTCTGACGTCATATTGTCGGTGGCAACATCTCACCGATAAATTTGGTTTTTACTGCAATTTCAGAACTCCTAGACATCACACAATTTCAGATTTTACATATTCGAATACGAAAAAAGAAAATGTATTTAAATGCAATTTGTTTAAAAACTTTATTTCAGTTCAATGGTTTTTTTCCATAGTTTTTTAAATGATTTTGTATTTATTTAAGTGTATCTGTATCGCGTGCAGCCCGATTATGAAAGATTAAACCATTTTCACTTAAAACAATACAGATAGTTCATCTGTTGTTTGCGGCTAATATTCCATAATGAAATTAAAACCGCATCAATAAGTAAATAAATAAAGTAATATGAATAAACACAAATTCAAGAGAAATGTAATCTAACTAGGCTTATAAACCACTAAAATTATCAGAATCAAAATCGTTGCTGTAAGTAGCGATCTTTGGCGCGGATATAAACTTCTGGTATGCAGCTAATAAAAAAATATCAGTTTTAATAAATTTCAAAACTTTATTTCAATTCATTAATGATATTTTTTCTACAAACATGCTTTTTGGTGTTATTAGTGGGCAAATTAAAAAAAATCCATTAAGTGTAAAAGTCTATTAGTGTTCTCAATTAAAAAAACCGACCCAGAAACCCTGGGTTGGATCCCCCAGCATATCTAATTCTCATTTATGAATCTTTAAAAAAAAGAAAAAGAAAAAGAAATGTAATGGTTGCCTGGTTTGTGCAGATCAGAAAAATAGTGAATATCCTTACTAATTTGCGTACCATTTAGTAATGTACAAATGTATAATGTACCTTTTAGCAATGTCAAAAGTAGATTTTATTAAATTTAAACTATCCAAAATTTTAAAACTTTTAAAACGTTTATGAAAACATCATATATTCAATCGAAATTATAATAAAAATTAACTAGGACTTCCCTCAAAGGGATTAGTCTGAGTGATATTGCTGAGAACATAGGGTTAACAATTACAATATAAAGAAAAAGAGCAAATTATATGATAGAATTACAAAATATCATATATAAATTCATATACACTGTTAAAAAAATAGAAAAGAAGTACTGTTCATCAGATGTGTTGTGATAATTTTTTTTAACATGTGGCAAAGTATCTCATTTTCTTAAGCGCGTATTGCGCAAAACTTGAAAAAAAAAAAAAAAAAAAAAAAAAAACGCCGGATCTTTTAAAACGCCAAGCTTTTTAAAGTTACGTAATTGGATTTGCAGCCAATAGATTATTCTATCAAGCGTGGCTTAACGCAAATTTAATTTCATTGTTGCACCTTTTTTTGTGTGTGAATATAAAATTTTTCTTCCTGGATTATATATCTATTATTTGTATAACTGTTTATAGAAACTCTTACACTTCAAACTACATTGATAGCATGCTTTGCTACAAACCAGATTGCAAAACTATAGTCTAAATTACTATTAAAGTATACAAAAAAATCTTTCGATGACTTCTGTCAAATAATTTTTACATTAAATCTCCATATCGGCAAAATTGAAAAATTATATATATTTCAAAGTTAAGCTTAACAGATACTTCTTGATTATTCTGTAGGAGGCTCTGCCCCCTGCTCCTTTACCGCGCCAATCCGCAGACTTTTCTTTTGCCTGTCTGTCTCTACACAAATTATCTGTTTCCCTATCCGTTCTTTTGCCCGTCTCTCTAACCGATTGTCTATCTCTCTACACGTCTCGCTATCTGTCTCTATATTTCTCTACCGGTCTCGCTACCCGCCAATCTATTTCTCTAACCGTCTGTCTATCTGTCTAACTATTTGTATGTCTAGCCGTGTCTCTATCCAATTCGTTACCCATTTGTCTATCTGTCTCTCTACCCATCTGGCTATACGCCTCTCTACCCATCTTCTTACCCATCTCCGTACCCATCTACTGTCTCTCTACTCGTCTGTATACCCGTCTCCCTATCCGTCTGTTTTTGTACCCGACTATTTACCCGTCTCGCTACCAATCTCATTACCCGTCAGTCAACTCGTCTCTGTACTCATCTCTCTACTCGTATCTTTATCTACCACGCTACGCGTCTCGCAACCTTTCTCGCTACATTCCAGTCTACCGGTGTCGCTACCCGTCTCGTGACCCATCTCGCTACCCCTCTATCAACCCTCTTTTTACCTTTCTCTCTAGCCGTCTGTCTATCCGTTTCGCTACCCGTCAGCCTCGGGTCACTACCCGTCTGTCTACCCGTTTGTTTACTCGTCTTTCTACCTCTCGCCACCTCTTCTCAATATTTAAACAATTCATTTAATATACAGAAGCCGGTTATCAGTTATTAAATGCAAACAGAAGTAATTTATCTAATAAGTGTAATCAGATGCATTTTTTTAAAATACATACATAAACCTGAATAATAAATCATCAGTTTTGTGTTCATAGTTGTTTATATCATTTGACAGTAAATCTCAACTTCTTAAACCTGGATTGTCTCAAGATTTAAAAAAAAAACACAAGGTCTGTATAACTGCAAAGTACCTTGAGGGCTATATTAGCTACATGTTATTAAGTTAAGTGAAAGTTTCGTTATCGCGTTTGCGGCCATTTGCTTATGTCAGAAAGCATGACTTAACGCCATTTTAAATTCATTACTGTAACTTTCTTTTCTTTTCTTTTTTTCTGGGGGGGGAGGTAGGGGGGGGAGGGTTTCAAATATATACATTTAAATTAAAACTTTTGCCTCCATGCCATTAGTGTTGTTTGTATTATTAACTAATACCTTGTAGACCGAGCTTCATTTGAAACAAATGTAAAAGACTTCTTCTACAGTTTTTTTTAGGAGAAACTTTCGTAATTGGGCCCAAATCCAATCGGAGCATTTAATATCATTAATGTAACTCTTATAGAGTTAAAACAATATTGTTGCTAGCTTTACTCTTGTTTGAGACCAGCCTTGCCTGTGTATCTGAATGAGGAAAAGTTTCGTATCCTATGTCGGTTGGCGAAAAAAAATTTAAATGGTGACAAAAGGTAGTTTTACCATCTTACAAAATTTTTCTAGAGAGCGGTAAAACATGTTTTTCAAATATTTACAAACATACATTTATTAAAGCATGTTTTTGCACAATCTTAAAAATTTAAGCACGATGCTAAAATAAAATTTTATCGCCATTTTTGATATTTTAATAAGTAATGAAAATACATAAACAAACTTATTTAACAAACCTAAGAGACATTTTTGGGATAAATAATTGTTATTTTCAGGGGGGTAAATTGTAAACAATTAATAAACGGCTAGTAAATAATAAATAGCATTTAAAATATAACAAGAACGAAAAATCATGCGTCAAGCATAGATTATGTAGCACTTTCCAACGGTTCCAAAACAAATTTACAAATCATTACCGTTTAATAAGCTGAAAGATAACATCTAAGTAAACAATTTGGAAAACGAATAATATATTTAAAAACGTAATTTCAGGAATTTCCAACATATATTTCCAACATATACAATATTCGGAAAAATATCCGAATACGTTTATTCAGCCCTGTATAGGATCTATAAATTTGTATATATGCTACATAGGATGCTAAATTTTAGTTTAGTTAGGAAACGCGTAGCACAGTTTAAAATTCTCTTCTGGAGTTTCTGTCAATAAACGGAAATGTGTTCGCGAACTTTTATGCGGTCCTGTATATGATCTACAGAATTTATACACACCAAGTAATAGACAAAAAGTGAGTTCAATTTAAAATTGCATTCAGCAACTTAAAACGCACTTCCAGGAATTAGTGTTAACAGACAGTAGATAATTATTTTGTGTGTCCCTGTAAATGAACGATGACTGTTATACACACAATATTCTGTAGTAAGGCTCTTGTAATGCACCTTAGTGATATATATAAAGTTCAATGCGTTTAAAATAGTGAAACATTATTTAATTAAACCGCAAACGATTTTTCTCCATAGACGCAATGTAACGGAATTCTTTTGATTGTCCCTGTAAAGTAACTATAAGTGCTATGCACACCCTATTCCATATTAAGCTTCTTGTAAAGCACCTTAATGATATATATCAATTACAATGTGTTTTAAATTGTGTAACATCATTAAAATAAGCCGCAAATGATTTTTCCACATAGACCGTAATGTAACGGAATTCTTTTGAGTGTCCCTGTAAAAAAACTATAAGTTCTAGACACTTCAGTTGAAATAGGGAACATGCTATAGATAACGACAATAACATATAAAAATTGCAAGGCAATCCGAGCCTATTTACGGGAGTTAGAGCACGGACAGACGGCAGACGGCCAGACAAACCGAAGTCATAAACACTTTTCAACTAGGTTGGAAAGTGTTAAAAATGGAGACGTGGTCCGTATAAAAATGCAAAACATAACATTATACGCTTGATATATGTAAATCTTTTTTTATTTTTAGCACTTTCCAACCTAGTTGAAAAGTGCTTATGACTTCGGTTTGTCTGGCCGTATGGCCGTCTGCCGTCTGCCGTCTGCCGTCTGGCCGTCTGGCCGTGCTCTAACTCCCGTAAATATGCTCGGATTGCTCTGCAATTTTTGTATGTTATTGTCGTTATCTATAGCATGTTCCCTATTTCAACGGAAGTGTGTAGCACTTATAGTTTTATTACAGGGACACTCAAAAGAATTCCGTTACATTGCGGTCTATGGGGAAAAATCATTTGCGGTTTATTTAAATAATGTTTCACTATTTTAAACGCATTGAAATTTATATATATATCTAAGGTGCATTACAAGAGCCTTACTACAGAATAGTGTATGTATAGCAGCCATCGTTCATTTACAGGAACACACAAAAAAATTCTCTACTGGCTGTTAACACTAATTCCTGGAAGTGCGTTTTAAGTTACTAAACGCGATTTTAATTTTAACTCGCTTTTTGTCTATTACGTGGTGTGTATAAATTCTGTAGATCCTATACAGGGCAGCACAAAAGTTCGCGAACACATTTCCGTTTATTGACAGAAACTCCAGAAAGATAATTTTAAACTGTGCTACGCGTTTCCTAACTAAACTAAAATTTAGCATCCTAGCATATATAAATCTATAGATCATATACAGGGCTGAATAAAAGTATTCGGATATTTTTCCGAATATTGTATCTGTTGGAAATTCCTGAAATTATGGTTTTAAATATGTTATGCGTTTTCCAAATTCTTTACTTAGATGTTATATTTTAGCTTATTAAACGGTATGTTTTGTAAAATTATTTTGGAAGCGTTGGAAAGTGCTACATAATCTATGCTTGACGCATGATTTTTCGTTCTTGTTTAATATTTCCGAAGGCACAGATAAAAAGGTAAAAATCTCTTTTCCAAATGCCAAATAGAAAATATACAAAATAGAATGCCAAATATACAAAATAGAAAAATATCTGCAAAAAAATATATTCACATAATACTACATGTGCAAAAAAATAAGATTTAGAAAAAGTAAGCCATATCCTGCAGATCCCAACAATCACATCGAAAAACTTATCACCAAAAAAGAACTCGCCAAATCTTACGGCACAGGAGATGGATTTTTCCCTCCGAATGCAGAATATTATTTTTTTTCTTGTACGATGGGTGATTATAATATAATTGTTTCATTTCACATACTACATACCGTTTGATATATTGGTACTTTTATGTTATCCTGGCGCAGTTGATAAATCGCCAAATATTGTTCCTATAACATTTAAATATAAACCTTTCACTCATTTAATTTAAAATACATGCCTTTCATTAATCCCATTTAAAATGCTAAAAAGAGAAAAAAAAGAAATAATGTCATAAATCGAAACCTTTTATTTAAACACCAAAGAATTTTTTTTTTTTAAATTTACACACGCGAAATAAAAAAAGCTGCTATAGCTGAGATTTGCGTCAAATCTCTAATACCAAGTCTACCAAGTTATTACGGGGTTTTCTTTCAATCAGAAAAAAATCCAGATTAATTTTCGATTTCTACTAAATTGAAATATATTTTATTGTGCTGAATATTAGTGCGTGCATATTTTTTTGCTCCATGTACTCCATGAACTTTTCAATTCCGATTGTCTACGAAAATCTCCCGCCGGTGAAAATGACGTACGCACAAAATTTTCGTGACGTATGTACTTTAATTGTGCTTTTTTATCTATTTTTTTAATATAATTTCCAAACGGTTTGACATTCATTCTTGGTAATAAATAGACGTCGTTGTCACCTTTATAGGTACCTGCTGTAAAAATTTGAACGAAATCCGTTAAATATTTTTTGAGTTATGCTTGACGAAAGGTTTTAATATCCATCGTAGCTATATATGGGGCAAAGTAATACTGCGCTGTGTATGAGTCTTCGTTGCACTCAGAAAATTACATACAGAAATTAACCCTTTGAACGTTAGACAATATTTTAGCATATCTATCTGAGGATTCAAAAAATAACGTCTACTCAAAGTATGAATTTGTTGATTGTTATTTTAATACTTTACATATTTCTTTGTCTTATGCAGCAGCGTAAAAAGTAACATAAATTTCATACTTTTATTACAACAGCGTTTTAATTCATGAACAACTTGACCGAGAAAAAAATAAGCCAGACACGCTTAGGATTAATGAAATATCAAAAATAAAATGCTAAATTTATTTTGAAAATCGTACCTGCATATACCATCTAAATCCGTTTACAAATGAAATAGATATAGTCATTTCGAGATATAATTTGTTTTGAAAATAAGTCAAATCTTATCAACTGAAGACATTTTCGAAAATTAAAGAAAATACAGCTGACTTTCATTTCTCGTTAAGAAGTACTATTATTAGAAATTCTGTTAATAAATCTCTTTTGAGAATGCATCTAACATTTCGTTGAGGTAGTTCTCAAATGAGGTACATCTTCTGCTCAACAACACGAAACTTTCTGCTACATTTTCTGACTCATTTTTAAACGCAAATGCCTGACTGATTGGCAAGCTTTACTAGTGAAGCGATTTGGAATAGAAATGAGTTTTCCATTTTTTGATAAATAAATTACTTTATAAAGTGATAAGCGATTCATATCACGTGACGACACGATTTTCTCCTTTCTTGCTCTGCTGGTCGCGAATTTGGTTGAAAACGTCGAATTTAACAGTATTTTTTGACTGATCTTCTGCCTTTATAGAAAAGTGGAAAACTAATGACATAGATTCGATGACATAGATTTTGAATAAGAACACCTGCTAAGTTCATCCGTTTCTGAACAAAATAGAATTCAAAATTATGTCAGAAAGTAGTTGTTTGGATTTCAGAACAGTCTTAAAATAAAAGCAGTCTTTCTTTATGCTTTAAAAGAAAAAAAGTTACAATCATATAAATTTATTAAATACTCTGTAAGTAATTGTTACTTGTAAAAAATGTGTTTTCAGAGAATAACGAAGACAGCATCTAATTCTTCCGAATATATACGGGGTACACTGTAAAAAAAGACAAATGTTTCTTATTCTAAGAAAATATAATATATACACGAACTAAAATACAATAACCTCTTCGGATTTACCCATGATTCAAGAATGCGCTCCTTTTCTTTAGAAACTTTATAAACTGGAAGATATATTGATTTTCGAGATTCAAAGAGACATTTATTAAAAGAAAGTTTATTTTACTGCCACCGATATCTGAATAGTTTTTATAGTGTATTAATCAGTTTCTTAAAACGGAATATCGGTTTAGGATGTTTTTCATTCTCAATTAAATGTTTTCAGCTGCTTAATTGAATTTATACATGCAAATGTAACAACATAATGGGCGATTCACCGCTACATGTGTGTCTTTTAGAGAGTGTTTTTTTTTTTTTTTTTTTTTTTTTTTTTTTTTTTTTTTTTTTTGCAAATTGAGACAAATTTGGAAGTGGAATTATTTATATAACGTTTTACTTTTTTTATTGCTATTACAGGACACATGCAGAATCATTTTTGTAGCGACACCTTTAGTCTAAAATCTATACTAATATTATAAAGGAGTAAATCTTGTTTGTTTGTTTGTAGGGGGTAATCTCTGGAACTACCGAACCGATTTCAAAAGTGATGGTGGCAAATTGATGGTGACAACCCCTGCTCCAACATAGGCTATATTTTATGTCGGTGCCACTAACCCCATGGGGTGCAGGGGCAAAGAACGTTCTAAAATTGCGATTTTTCAGTTATCACACTGGCTGTCAAGCCCTGAGAGCTTGGCAGCCGGTTCTGTATGTATGTATGTACGTACGTAATGCGATAACTCTTGATATAAATATCCGTTTTCCTTCAAATTTTGTTTATAGGTTCACTGTGTTAAGGCGCTTCCCTGATTAGTTTTCGGGAATGATTGGTTAAGTATAAAAGGGGGGGAACAAGGGGCTAATTGCCCCCCCCCCCCTTAATTTATATAAATGGGTTTTTCATGCAGAATTATTCCATTTTCCTTCAAATTTTGTTTATAGGTTCACTGAGTTAAGGCGCTTCTCTGATTAGTTTTCGGGATTGATTGGTCAAGTATAAAGGGGAGGAACAAGGGTCTAATTCCCCCCCCCCTTAATTTATATAAATGGGTTTTTCATGCAGAATTATTCCGTTTCCCTTCAAATTTTGTTTATAGGTTCACTGAGTTAAGGCGCTTCCCTGATTAGTTTACGGGTTTGATTAGTTAAGTATAAAGGGGGGGATCGGGGGGGCTAATCCCCCCTTAATTTATATAAATGGGTTTTTCATGCAGAATTATTCCGTTTTCCTTCAAATTTTGTTTATAGGTTCATTGGATTAAGACGCTTCCCTGATTACTTTTCGGGATTGATTGGTTAAGTATAAAGGGTTGGAACAAGGGGCTAATTCCCCCCCCCCCCTTAATTTATATAAATGGGTTTTTCATGCAGAATTATTCCGTTTTCCTTCAAATTTTGTTTATAGGTTCACTGTGTTAAGGCGCTTCCCTGATTAGTTTTCGGGATTGATTAGTTAATATAAAGGGGGGGGATCGGGGGCTAATTCCCCCCCTTAATTTATATAAATGGGTTTTTCATGCAGAATTATTCCGTTTTCCTTCAAATTTTGTTTATAGGTTCATTGGGTTAAGACGCTTCCCTGATTAGTTTTCGGGATTGATTGGTTAAGTATAAAGGGGGGAACGGGGGGCTAATCCCCCCTTAATTTATATAAATCTGTTTTTCATGCAGAATTATTCTATTTGCTACAAAATTTGTTTATAGTTTCATTGGGTTAAGACGCTTCCCTGATTAGTTTTCGGGATTGATTGATTAAGTATAAAGGGGGGGAACGGGGGGCTTATACCCCCCTTAATTTATGTAAATGGGTTTTTCATGCAGAATTATCCCATTTCCTTCAAATTTTATTTATAGGTTCACTGTGTTAAGGCGCATCTCTGATTAGTTTTCGGGATTGATTGGTTAAGTATAAAGGGGGGGAACAAGGGGCTAATTCCCCCTTATCTATACTAATATATAAAGTAGTAAAGATTGTTTGTTTGCTTGTTTGTAGGGGGTAATCTCTGGAACCACTGAAGCGATTTTAAAAGTGATGGTGGCAAATTAATGGTGACAATCCCTGCTCCAACATAGGCTATATTTTACGTCGGTGCCACCACCCCCAGGGGGGTGCAGGAGCGAAAAACGTTCTAAAATTTCGATTTTTTGTGTACTGAAGGAGATAGAAGCATCAAATTTGGTATGGTAGTTACTTATAAGATGTAAATGCTCTCTAAGAACAAATTATAAAAACATTCGCAATTTAAAAGGGTGAGATGAGGAAGAAGCGTTCTAAAAACATTCTAAATTACAATTTCTATGGAATCTCTGAAACTACAGAACCGATTTCAAAAGTGATGGTGGCAGATGGATGGTGACAGTCCCTGCTCCAACATATGCTAAATTTTTTGTCGGTGCCACTGCCTGCAGAGGGTGCAGGAGCGAAAAACGTTCCAAAATTATGATATTTTCAATAATGAAGGAGTTAGGAACTTGACATTTTGTATGGTCGTTACTTACAAGATTTAAATGCTCTATAAGAACAAAGTCTAAAAAAATTCGAAATTTAAAAGGCTGAAATAAGCAAAAAATTTTCTAAAAACATTCTAAATTACAATTTGTATGGAATCTCTGGAACTACTAAAGCGATTTCAAAAGTGATGGTGGCAAATGGATGGTGACAATCCCTGCTCCAACATAGGCTATATTTTATGTCGGTGCCACTACCCCGAGGGGGGTTCAGAAGCGAAAAACGTTCTAAAATTGCGATTTTTGCGATGCTTAATAAGCTAGATACTTCAAGTTCGGCATGACTGTTATTTATAAGATCTAAATGCGCTCTAAGAACAATTTCTAAAGAAAAATGATCTAATGATTCTGCGATTTTTCAACTATTGAATTTCTAAAATTACCAAATTTCACAATAGAATACCATAGCGAAACCTTCACGCGTAAAAAGATAATGATAAGGGCGACGTTTCCTGACGTGTATATTGGCTATAGCACGAGTCACAAATTATAGTATCCTTATTATTCTGTTAAAATATAAAAGTGAATTATGAAATGTCAATATTTTGTTTGATTAAAGGTTCGTTAAGAGAAATTGACCAGCGTAGCGGGCGTAGCTTGCTAGTAATATATATATTTTTTAAGTAGTAAAGTCGTTGTTACGTGTGTGACTCAGAAAAATCACAAAAGTAACAACTACTTTACTATTTTTGTTTTTTAATGTTATTACTTTAGACTAAAGGTGTCACTACAAAAATGATTCTGTATGGGTCCTGTAACAGCAATAAAAAAAGTAAAACGTTATCTAAATAATTTCTCTTCCAAATCTGTCTCAATTTGCAAAAAAACACTCTCTAAAAGTCACACACATAACGATGGAATCGCCCTAATGCTAATTTTAATGTTAATGTTAATGCTGTAAATTTTTCACGTTTCTCTGTAAAATACATTTGTTGAACAGTAAAATATTTACCTGGAAATTTTTAGCATCCAAAATACCTATATTCTGGATTGGGAAAACTGATCAAAACACTATAAAAACCATCCGAAACGTTTTCGAAAATCAATGGCAGGAAAATAAAATTTGTTTTTATAAATGCTTTGTTAAATATGGAAAATATATTAGTTTCTGATATTTATAAATATAAAGAACGCGTGTTCGGAACAGTTAGTAACTTCGAAGATGTTATTAGATGTTATTATATATTTTCATTCGTGGTTATAGTATATTTTCCTAGACTAAGAAACACCATTCTTTTGTTACAGAATATGCAAAAGTCCATGGCACAAGTTAATAAAAATTAAACTAACTGTCTTACGAGAATATTATTTGAACGGAATCGCTTCTCATGTTAGAAGGTTTTATGCACATTAAAATATTCAATTTACATTTTTTTCACTATGACTAAGTCAACAAAAAAAAAAAAAACGCTCACAACTCAAGATAAAAAGTTGTAAGTCCTTTTTTTGTACAATATGCTTCCATATTTCAACGTGTGGAATAAAATAAAGTTATTAGAATAACTAAATTTTTTTTAACGTCTGATAAATAAAGGTCTTTAAATAAAATATCACATTTATTCAGACATAAAAGTTACATAAAATACAATTAAAAAAATTAAAAGTTACTGCAAACGTTTGATGCTATAATTTAGCCCCTCATCAGTGCAACTACGTACGTTGACCGGTGAATTTTCAACCATGTTTACAGTTAATAAAGTTAACCAGTTAAAACTTGAAATTTTTTTTGACAAACTTCCATTAAAGCAAGATCGTGTACTCAGGTGGAACAGCACAAGATTCATTAATGGGCGAAGTCTGTTTATGAGCAAACCAACCTTCAAGTAGAGTATTTCCTGATGGTTGCACTGTTACGTACGTAGTTGCACTGATGAAGGGTAAATTGTAGCCTCAAACGTTTGCAGTAATTTTTAATGTTTTTAATGTTTTAATTGTATTTTATGTAACTTTTATGTCTGATTAAATGTGATATTTTATTTAAAATAAAGTATTGTTTGGATGTGATTCGAGCTACAAGGAGAGCGCATGCTGAAATATTGTAGTACATTTTCGAAAAGAAATCGTCTGTAACAAGTTTCATGCTTTTCTTGCAGTTTTGAAGACATAGCGCCATAAACGGGCAATTTTTTGAACGACTATTTTGCGTAGAGTTTTCGACCATGTGAAGTTCTTTTCACCAAACCACACACTCGTACAGTTGAATTATTTTTTTTTATTGAATTTCAAAAGGTTGTAAAGATTTTTGACTCCCCTCGTATTGACATTATGCAATAAAACCCTATGAAAGATTAATCTGTGTATGACGAAATCCTGTTTTAAACGTAAAACTTTGGTGGGCAAGGTGAAAAGAGGACTCTACAGGTATAGGACAACGTAAGAAAGATAAATGTTCCAGAATCTAGGAAAATATAGTACGGCCACGAACGAAACTAGTCGTTGGGGGCCACCGTAATACTTACCAATCATCAATATGCATAATATAAAATATGAAAATAAAACATGTGTAAACTATTTATGAAATGCATTGCAATTCGAATAAAATCGTGGTTTGATGACGTGATAAACTTTAAATGCTCTATTACTGAATTGCCTAAAAGAAACATCCTTATAACTCCAAAACTGATAATCATATTAACTAACAGTTTACTGCGTTGGACTAAACTTCTCATTTCCAATTAAAATATATCTTTGAATTTGAATTTGAATGAAATCATATAAATGGTTTATGGTCACGAAAAATCGAAGAATGTGGAAAATAGGATTACAAATATCTCGGCAACTAATTATCCGATCGACTTCATTCTTTATGCAAAATTTATGTTTTTTTATTGTCTTTTCTATTCCCTCCATAAAATAAACAATTTCGAAAATTTTTATAGCCTTTTATCAGAACGAATTTTTTGAGATTCCGAAAAAACTAGTTCCGTATAATCGAGATTACTGAAATTCAATAAGCTTCTTCCCATTATTACATACTATGCACATACCAAATTTCAAGTTTCTATCTCAATTTGTTCGGGAAATAGAGCGTTTGCAGACACACAGGCACACATACAGACAGACGGACGTCAATTTTTTTTTTCTAAAAATATGTTTTTCGGAATCTTCAGTGTCAGAAACGTGTAAATCCGTCAAATTTCAAAACGTTTACAAGACTTCCCCTATACCACGTATGATGGGTAAGTAATATCCGACAAACGAAATATATAATTTATAAAAACAAAGTTTGTTTTGCTACTACTGATTTTCGCAAACGTTTCAGAGTAGTTTTCATAATGTATTACTTAGTTTTCTCAAACTTGAACATAGGTTTTTTGATTGCTATAAATTCTCATTTAAATATTTTCATGTTCATCAAACACAGACAAACCTCCTAAATTTAAAGGATTTTATTCAGAATTGATAGAATTCTAAAATTTATTATTCTGATTTGAGAAAACTGAGTAATACACTATAGAAACTACTGGGAGACGTATCTGAAAATCAATTTTTATTTATAGATGCTTCTTTAAAGCTCGAAAATATATTGATTTCTGAAGTTTTTAAAGATAACGAACCCTTTCTCGAATCGTGGGTAAGTTAGAAGAGGTAATTGCATATTTTCGTTCGTTGTTATATTATATTTTCGTAGATTAAGAAACAATTGTCTTTTACTTACCCATCATACATAGTATAGGGTAAGTTTTGTAATCGTTTTAAAAATCGAAAAAAAAAATGACGGATTTACATGTTTCAGACACTGGAGATTCCGAAAAACATATTTTTAGAAAAAAAAAAAATGCTGTCCGTCTGTGTGTCTGTGTGTCTGTCTGTGTGCTGTAAACGCTCTATCTCCCGAGCAAATTCAGATGGAGACTTGAAATTTGGTATGTACTTAGTATGTAATAATGGGAAGGAGCTTATTGAATTTCAGTAACCTCGATTATCCGGAACTATTTTTTTCGAACCCTCGAAATATTCGTTCTGATAAAAGGTATATAAAAAATTTCGATTTTTTTTATTTTAAGGAGTGAAAAGTTTATGACGTCATCAAGCCACGATTTTATTCAAATTGCAATGCATTTTATAAGTAGTTTACACATGTTTTATTTTCATATTTTATATTATGCATATCCATGATGGTTAAGTATTACGGTGGCCCCCAACGACTAGTTTTACAGTGTAGACAGTGTATCTGAAATGAGAAAAAACGGAATTTCAGACCGATGTTTTCAGAACCGATCCTTTTTAGTAGGTTTTGCTGTAAAAAATAACCTACTATTTTTCATTTACAATATTTCTTCCTTAACATTCAAAGAAAAAGTTTTGCCAAGACATGTTTTTTACATTAAAACAATTTATTTTTATGTTATTTTCATTTTCCATAAACATTTCTTATTTCAAAATATTTTTTAAAAGAAAGAAATTTTAAAGAAAATTAACTAAATTAATGTGATCCAATTTTGAATAATTTTCCTGTGGATAATATCAATTCTGATTTTTTGTTTAATTAATTTTACCAAATGATCTCTCTGTAACGCAAAATTCAATTTGTTTCATCACAATCCACCATTCATAAGCATTTTTCAATAAATAAAAATGTGTCATAATTAAACGAAAATATGTTTTATCATTCATAAAACGCAAACATTTTAAAACGATAAATTAAATGATGTCCTAATCTAAGAATTGCAGAATGATTCAAGTTATTAAAATTAATCAAGTAGAACTATGTATCCAGCGTTCACTTGGCGATTTATGGTGTTGAGCTGTTTCAGACAGCAGACAAGATGCTCTTATCAAAAATGTTATCTGAGTGAATTTTGTGCGCAGGATTTGTCCAGGATAGCTCAGTTGGCAGAGCATTGGCAGCTTAAGCCAAAGCTCTCTGGTTCAAATCGTGGCTTAAACACTTTTTCACTCAGTTCTAAAATTACAACTTATATGAAAATTACATCAGTCGCAAAAGAAAGAAAAATGTTCGTCCATCAAAATTAAATATTTTAATAAAATTATGTCAATATGACATCATATTCCTTAATTTTTATATTTGCACATAAAGAAACCAAACCCCTAAGTATTTAATTATTGTTTTTATTCATTCAATTTATTGGGATTTTACACAGTGCTTGCCCATCCATACCGAAGTTTGGAGAGCAACAGTGAACAAACAAAGTATTCCCTAAAATTATAATAGAATAAGCATTTCTGTTTGTAGAATCGATGTCAGGTGTAAAACATAATGTGTATGAAATTTTGTTGTTTAAAATATTAATATACCTTAGTTATAGTTGTTTAAAGTTTTTATCATTTCACATTTAACTTATTAAAACACTTTGACAATTATTACATATTAATTATTATTATTATTATTGAATTCTAACTGTTATACAGAAATAAACATTAAAAAGAATTAATCTACTGATTTGTGTATTTTGACAAATACAATTTGGAATTTGTATGACTATACGTTGAATTGTATTATAAAAATCGTCAAAACTGTACTTTATAAACAATGATATTACTATATTGCTAGTCTTTTTATATTTCCTATTAGCTTTCTAATATACAACATGATATTAAACATATACGAGTACTTTGAACTACTTTCGCTGCTACATTGAAGAAAATAATTTTCATAACTTTTATAGGATTAACCGTCTGCCTTTCTTTAAAAACATGCTGTTTTCTTTCTGTGTAATTTATTTAAGAAATATACGTTACGAGAAACATTTTTGTAATTTCTTTCTGTAACAAATGAAATTAATTTACGAAAAAAAAAAATTCCATTTATGTATGCCGTAGACAAAACTGCTTATTAAAAGTAATGCAAACTTAATGTGATTATGCCGGATGATTATAGAGGTTATGGCAATTGCATCTTAAATTTTAGATGATAAAAACTACATCCAATTAAAAAATGTACCGTATGTTCTGGCGTATAACGTGCACTTTTGAAACCAAAACATTCATCAAAATATACAGGTGCGCTTTATACGTCGGGTAGAAAAATGAAATATTATAAATTAAAAAAAGATAAACATAGTACAGTAAAACCTCTATAACGGACACTCCCGAATAGTGGACATCTCTATTTAGTTGGCATTTTTTCGATCCCCAACTCATGCATTATTTGTATGATTTTACCTCTGAAAATCAGACACCTTCTAATAGCGGATAAATTCCTCGCTTCCAAGCTGTTCGCTATTCAGAGGTTTTATTCCAATTGAGATGTACAAATTAATGAAGACAAAAACAAGATGCGTTTAAAGAATCAGAATACCATTCCAAACGTTTTGCGTGGATTTCAATACGGAAATAGGCTTAGCTGTATAATAATGCCACAGGGTTCGTACCAATGCTATTATATATTACACTTACGCAGATGAATGGAAGAAATTTAGCGTGTTCAAAGTAACGCCCTCTTACGACTGATTGTGTTTTTGCATGCCGGATAAGAAAAAGAAAAAAACAGAAATAAATGTTCCCCCTGGTTAGAAAACACACGTTTCTGGATGCGGGATCAACGGACAGTATTAAGGGTTTGGTTGTAGCATTACATAAATGACGGATAGTGGAGCTTATAAATTACTAGCAGTAGTAGGGAAATTTTCCTATACTAGTAGTAGCCATTTTTTTGGAAAAAGAAAATGTCTATTTTGACAACTCGCCGCAGGAGAGGAAAGTGGTGCTCATGTACGCGAACAAAATTTGCATGTAGTACGCTAGCTTTAAGATAGAAGCGTTTGGTACATACTAGAGCTCCTATACTGCAGGTTGAATCATTCCCGCCATTTAATAATTTGGGACCCAAGCTAAAACCGGTCAGCTTACCGCAGTGATGGATGACGAGTGACAGTGAGAGGGTCAGCAAACCGCTGCTGTGGCGGTAAACTAATGCTGTGCTGGGTTACAATTAAGGTTACTGGGTTACAATATGGCGCTTATTTTAAGCAACAAGATGTATATGCATCAGCTACCTTTATAGGAGCCTTAGTACGTACGGGTGCTTATTTTCGACTTGTTTCCTTTTGAATACTAGTATTTCTATAAATAAAATTTCGCTGTATTTAATGTCGGTTACATATAACGAAATTTTCTTTTTAGGGTTTCGTTCATGTCACGAAACTTCTATTACTCACTCTTCGTTGTCTGTCCGTCACAGAGCCGGTTCTCAGAAACTATGTAACTTACTGTCATGAAATTTTGTTAACACTTATAGCTAAATACCTATTATGAAGCTCAAAATCATAAAATTTGAAAAAATCGTACTATTTTAATATATAGAGATAAGAAAACAAAAAATTAACAGCCTTTTCCTATTCAATTCAAACATTTTTCGTTACAGCAGTTGCCAGCAATTAAAAATCCACAATAAAATTCTTTCTACAATAATTAATTTTCTATTGAAAGATTTCCCGTGAAAAATGAAAATTAATTAGGAAGTTTCACCAATTGAAAAAAAAGATTAATATGACGTCCTATTGGTAATAAAATGGAAATTTTCAAACATTTCTCAATAATACAAGGAAGTATGAGTCTGTGTAAATACGAAAAACAGCCCAGCTAGAAAATGTTTGCACTTTTTTTGCAAAAAAGTTTCAATTGTGTACAATTTGTGCAAAAAAAGTGAATATTTTTGAATATTTCAAAAAGTGTACACTTTGTGTGCACATTATATGCATTTTTTATGCATACAAAAAAGTGCATATTTTTTGTTTTCAAAAACTGTGCAAATTTTTTGCATAAAATAACTGCCTGTTTCGTGTTCGCAAAAAGTGTGCATTTTTTATGCACAGAAGTCTTTACTTTTTATAGATGTAAAAATTTCTATATTCCAAGTTTTGATTATTTCTATGCATAATGGTGCCAATTCAAATCTGTAAATTTTTTCAAAAGTGCATGTATTTCCTATGAGAATACAATATTACCTAAAAAGAAACATTTCAACGTCACAGATTCGTGCCCCCCTTCCAGCAATATTTTCCTCCCTCACCCCCTCGAGGGATGTGAAGGTGGGGCTGGGGGGGGATAAAACATATTTCACACTTTCTGTTCTTCTAAGACCTGCAATTTGACTAATAATATAAGATTAAATTCTTTTTCAACATTTTTTAATAATAATTTAATGGGGGGGGGGGGGGTAACTCCCTCATTGAATTGGACGTATGTACATATGTATATATTATATAGATATTATAAAGAAAAATATAGCTTTAAAACACATATTTTACTGTACATTATTTTTTTTTTTTTATTATTTTTTTTCAAAAAAAAAAAAAAAAAAACTTTTGTTAAAATTTTAAGTTTTTAAAAATTACAAACTTAAATGAGGAATATCTCAAAATTTTCTTCTCGGTAAATTTTAAAAAATTTAAATTTTTTTTTAAATTTAAATTTTTAAGATTTGAAATTTTATAATTTTACCCCTCTCAAATGCACAGTTGGGGTATTCTACATCTCCCAGAGACAGTGAAAATGATCTAAATTACATAAAGCATATATTCTAAAACTAATTAAATAAAATTCCAACTGCTAATTTTTTGAACAGTGTGACAGGCCGACAGGAGTCGAGGATATATTAGTTTCCATCTGCGCGTGCGCGGTGCCTTTCCTTCTGTTGTCGAGATACATGAGGCAAGCGTAAACAAGAATTGTATATACAAGATTCTAACCCAATTTTTCTCGCCTGATGTTGTCTATTTTACAGAAAAAGGTAAATTATTCAATTTTATGTTGTAATGTTCTCTAAAAAACATTGTAAATGAACGTTTGTTTGGAATAAATCCACCCTAATCCTAGTTATAAATATTAGGCTTAAATGCTACCGCTTTTGGGGAAAAAAAAAATCTTTTAGCGGTAGTGCTTTTATCAATTTTCACAGTAACTTGTGATTTTCAGTTTAACTATAGCAGGGTTCATACAGACGCCTTACACTACTTAGAAACTCCATAGAAATTAAAAAGTTTCCAAGGAGATACTTAAACTCCTTAAATAAACAAAACAAAATACTTCTTAAAATATCACAAAGTATAATTTAGCGTTCAACAATGATTAAAGAAAGTAAAATAAGTCTTCCCATGTTTATAAAAATGAAGTTCAAGTAATTACTGTCCTTCTAAGAAAAAAAAAATAATCAAATTGTGTTTTTGTTTTGTTTGTACATACCCGCAAGTTTTCCCTTTAAAATTTGGTTTTTAAAATCTATCTGCATGTAATGTATGATGAGTATTTGAGAATTGACTGTCCTCTGTATCTGTAATATATGACCAAAGCTAAGATACTTGTTTTTATTTTACTTTAAAGTTAATATGTTTAAAAGAAAGCTATGAACAATATTAATATGATTATTTATTGAACTTCAACATGGGGTACAGTGGACCACCCACTCCTGGGGCACAGTGGTCCACAATCCACTCTGCTCCTGTAATGCAGAATGTTCAAAATATTTAATAATTGCTTATTTTCTATAAATAAATATTCTTTTAAAGTAGTTATTTAACTGTAAAATAAACAAATAAAAATAACAATTTATTTAACATAGTAAGAAATGTTTTGTATTTACTGCCTTTGATAAATATAACTGTAGTCTAATTGTTGATGATTTTATTCAAGTAAGATTTATGAGATGCAAATTGAATGGAAATCAGTTTATTTCTTCTGAAACTGTAGATGAATCTGCTGTTGATGTCAATGATTTCATAATGTTGCTCTCAGACCCAAAATTATTTCTTGAAAATTCCAGGCTCAATCTTACTCATAAGTACTTAAGAATTTAATTTGCAAATTTTAATGTGAGTTGATTTTTTTGTACTTAAGTAATAACTTCAACTAAATTGCAATTGTTCCTGTATTAATCAGTTATTATTTTCAAAATATAATTTTTTTGTTTTTGCTTCAAAATTTATATTACTATGTTATTTTGTGGGTGAACGGGCAACAAAAAATAATTAGATTAATGAAAAATAGATTTATATTGTATTTTAGATAATACCTAATAGTGGTCCACTGTACCCCGGTGGGTGGACCACTGTACCCCGCTTCCGGGGTACACTGGTCCACTTCACAAGTGTATATATATATATATATTTTTTTTTTTTTTTTGAAAAATGTATTGAAAACTATGTTGTGAGAAAATTATGATGGATGTAAGGTTTAAGGAATATTCAAAAATATTTTCATACAGATCGGTCAGTCTGTTAAAGAGAAAAAAAAATGTTAACTGAAAAAGTGGTCCACTGTGTACCGGTCTCCCCTACATAAAGTTTAGAACAGAAGCAGTATCTTATTAGTTATTCGAGCTTTTTATTAATCTTTCAATCAAGCGGTCTTGGAAACCAAAATCACTCACAGTATGTATGCAACAGTTTTTGTGACAGCAATTAAGGGTTAAACTGCATAAAGTAATAAAGGAACAGCTTTGTGATTAACCTGCTGTGTGCCATCTTGTTTTTTAAATCAAGACATATTTGTTTTGTTTCTCATTTCCTTTCATCCATATTTACTTATTATAAACACATTATTTAATTTTATTGGCTAATTTATTTATATTTAATAATATAAGTTAAAATGTTTTGATTTAAAAAATGAGATGGCTGACCGCAGGCAATATATCAAAACGTTTGTTTTGTTTCTGACCAGTGATAGAAATTGGGTAATGAAAGGTAGGTGTGAAGTGATGCTTACTGTAACTATCTTAGGCGTCTAATAAAAATTTCTAGTTGCAATTTCTAAAATTCCACATAACTGTATCGTTATATGCTATTTTACAGAAAATTGTGAATATTTTGTTTTTATTTAAATTATTGAAATTCATAATCTACAATATTATAATTATTGAAGCAACTGTAAAACTGATAAAGCTTTTTTAGTTAATACTACATTTTCAAATTTAACCCCTTAACTGCCAACGAAATCTGACAAGACCCCCCAATACCTTATTTTATCAGAGAATTCTGCGAATAAATAAGCTGAAGATAACTTTTCTGGCATAGTGATAACAAAATACAGATGTTACCGTGAGCTAAATACGGAACTGGTAATGAAAAATGCCTTATTGGCACGCGGGTTTGCCAAACCTGTAAAAGAAGAATGTTTTCTAAAGGCGTATATATACTCACGTGGCAGTTAAGGGGTTAATAGAAAAATGCACTTAACCATGTTAAACAAAATTTTATCCGTTGTTGATAATTATTTAAATTTAGCAAAAAAAAAAATTAAAATAAAATCTAAAAGGACCACATTTGTGTGTGTGTTAACCATTAAAATACCATCTTATCTGTTGGGACTGCATTATCAATTCATGTTAAGCAAAAATCCTCATTAACCCTTTTTATCCTGACGGTACTTATAAGTACCACTTTAACCCGTTCGCGACGAGAGTCTTTTACAGAATTTTTAATCTGTTACCACCGGTTTATCAAATGAGAAATTTTCACCTAATTGAATCTCAAAAATGCTATGATTAGATAAGAAAAACTTTACAAAAAAAAAAATAATAATAACTGGTGGAAATAATGGAGGATTCTGAGCATTTAAAAAGTAGCTGGAAAATTAATTCAGGATATAAAGGGTTAAGCAATTTAATGCTAACAATGCTTGACTGCATGTAGAGTGCACAGATGAAAGTCAAACAATACCCACTAATTTTAATAAAGTTAGATAATAAAATCAGGATTTCTTAACCGTCCTTCAGCTACATCATTTCACAGGGATTTATAGCTTTATCTGGACAAAAATCTGCTAAATTGGGTCCACACAGTTTTATCATTAATAAATCATTAACAATATCAGTGGATAAACGGTTATGTATATCATTTTTTATTAAATTAAACTGACTAAATCCCTTTTCACATTCAGCAGTGCTAAATGGCAGGTTCAATATAAAGTTTAGAAGTTTGCATAAATTAATGTATTCATTTGGATTTGCACACTCTGCTAAAAATCGCTCTCAAACTGTCTCGCATTAGAA
Source organism: Maratus michaelseni (assembly GCA_963931845.1). Lineage (NCBI taxonomy): Eukaryota > Metazoa > Arthropoda > Arachnida > Araneae > Salticidae > Maratus > Maratus michaelseni. Next base: position 405,979,656 of record OZ007592.1, read on the forward strand.
TTTATGTTTGGTGTCAGACCAAATTTTCAAAAGTGAGTGATTGGCTAAGTTAAACAAAAAATAAGTGTTAAAAAGGGTTAGGCATCAAATTTAACTCCCGGGAACAATTTTGTAGTCGTCAGATGCTATGTAGTTGCATTTGACGACTGACTGCTAATTTCGAACAATGATTCTGACATAACCCAGTTAAATCAAAACATTTGTTTTGTTTCTAACATAACCAAGTTAAATCAAAACATTTTAACTTTTATTATTGAAAATTATTTTCGAATTAATTGAAAATAAACTAAAAAATTATTTTAAAAATATAAAAATATGCTTTGATTTTGTTTGTCAAAATTTGTTGGGGGGGGGGGGGACTCTGCTGCAGGAACCCTCATTCAAGGCCAAAACTAGCTCTTTTTTTTGTTCACAGGAGGTAAACATATTTTTTGACCCCCCCCCCCCGACTTAATTTTATTGACTAATTCATTTATATTTAATAACGAAAGTTAAAATATTTTAATTTAAAAAATGAGATTTCTGACCTTGAGCGATAAATCAAAACATTTGTTTAGTTTCTGACATAATCAATAGGGTGGGTCGAAATCATTTCTATTACCGCTGCAGAGGCAGTCAAAATTTTGAAAAAACCGGCAAAAATTTCAATTTTTCGTTTTTTCTAGAGTTTTTAATTTTTATTATATGTCTAGAATTAAATAAATTTACATTATAGCTTGTAATAACTTATAAATGTGTAGTAATTTTGATCATGAGCATTGCGAACCAGGGGCGAGAGAGGCCCACCCCCTAAATTTGAGAGAAAGGGGTTTTTTGAAGTGATTTTCGGGATTTTCCGAACTTTTTAGAGATTTTTTGTTGGGAGGGGGGAGAAAAAGTGAAAATTGAGGGAGAATTTATGTAAGATTTCCCCCCTATTAAAAAAATCCTTAAATTTACCATAAAATCGCAAAAATTTCTTCAAAAAGCCCTTTTTCCAAAATTTAACAGGGGCAGGCCCCTCTCGCCCTTGGTTGGCAACCCCATCATCAAAATTACTAGACATTTATTAGTTATTACTAGATATAATGTAAATTTTTTTAATAGTAGACATATAATATGAATTTGAAAAAAAGTAAAAAACGGAAAATTGAAATTTTTGCCGTTTTTTTTTTTTTTTTTAAATTTTGGCTGCCCCTGCGGCGGTAATAGAAATAATTTCACCATAATGACATTTTATTGGAACATTACTAACATCTTGATGTAGCTTTTGCATTCTATTAGAAATTGTATTGGTATGGTTGGATAATTTAATTTAAAAAAAAAAAAAAGCGATTTTTTTAAACTTTGCCCTCTTTGCAGCGGTAAAAGATATTTAAAAGATATTAACCATTTGGTGTAATATTTTGTGAATTTATTCCTTATTACCAATGGCAACTTTTCCGCACTATTACGTTTCGATTATATAAATTTCGGTTTTTTAGACCCACCCTAATAACCAAGTTAAATCAAAACATTTTAACTTCTATTATTAAATGTAAATAAATGATTCAATAAAATTAAATAATGTGTTTATAATAAGTAAATGTAGATGAATATTATTTTGGAATTATTAATTGAAAGTAAACTAAAAAATTATTTAAAATATATAAAATATGCTTTGATTTTGTTTGTCAAAATTTGTTGGGGGGGGGGGGAACTCTACTGCAGGAACCCTCATTCAAGGTCAAAACTAGCTCTTTTTTTTTTTGGTTCACAGGAGGTAAACATACTTTTTGAAGCCCCCCCCCCCTTAATTTTATTGACTAATTTATTTATATTTAATAATGAAAGTAAAAATATTTTGATTTAAAAAATGAGATTTCTGACCTTGAGTGATAAATCAAAACATTTGTTTAGTTTCTGACATAATCAATCGGGTCGAAATCATTTCTATTACCGCTGCAGAGGCAGTCAAAATTTTGAAAAAAAAACGGCAAAAATTTCAATTTTTCGTTTTTAAAGTTTTTAATTTTTATTATATGTCTAGAATTAAATAAATTTACATTATAGCTTGTAATAACTTATAAATGTGTAGTAATTTTGATCATGAGCATTGCGAACCAGGGGCGAGAGAGCCCCCCCCCCCCCCCCCCCCCCCTAAATTTGAGAGAAAGGGATTTTTTAGAAGTGATTTTGGGGATTTTCCGGAACTTTTTAGAGATTTTTTGTTGGGAGGGGGGAGAAAAAGTGAAAATTGAGGGGGAATTTATGTAAAAGGTCGCCCCTACTAAAAAAATCCTTAAATTTACCATAAAATCGCAAAAATTTCTTCAAAAAGCCCTTTTTCCTAAATTTAAGAGGGGCGGGCCCCTCTCGCCCTTGGTTGGCAATCCCGATCATCAAAATTACTAGACATTTATTAGGTATTACTAGATATAATGTAAATTTTTTTAATAGTAGACATATAATATGAATTTGAAAAAAAGTAAAAACGGAAAATTGAAATTTTTGCCGTTTTTTTCAAAATTTTGGCTGCCCCTGCGGCGGTAATAGAAATAATTTCACCATAATGACATTTTATTGGAACATTACTAACATCTTGATGTAGCTTTTGCATTCTATTAGAAATTGTATTGGTATAGTTGGATAATTTAATTAAAAAAAAAAAAAAATGTGTTTTTTTTAAACTTTGCCCTCTTTGCGGCGGTAAAAGATATTTAAAAGATATTAACCATTTGTGTAATATTTTGTGAATTTATTCCTTATTACCAATGGCAACTTTTCCGCACTATTACGTTTCGATTATATAAATTTCGGTTTTTTTCGACCCACCCTAATCACCAAGTTAAATCAAAACATTTTAACTTCTATTATTAAATATAAATAAATTATTCAGTAAAATTAAATAATGTGTTTATAATAAGTAATTGTGGATGAATATTATTTTGGAGTTATTAATTGAAAGTAAACTAAAAAATTATTTAAAATATATAAAAATATGCTTTGATTTTGTTTGTCAAAATTTGTTGGGGGGGGGGGGGAACTCTACTGCAGGAACCCTCATTCAAGGTCAAAACTAGCTCTTTTTTTTTTGGTTCACAGGAGGTAAACATACTTTTTGAAGCCCCCCCCCCCCTTAATTTTATTGACTAATTTATTTATATTTAATAATGAAAGTAAAAATATTTTGATTTAAAAAATGAGATTTCTGACCTTGAGTGATAAATCAAAACATTTGTTTAGTTTCTGACATAATCAATCGGGTCGAAATCATTTCTATTACCGCTGCAGAGGCAGTCAAAATTTTGAAAAAAAAACGGCAAAAATTTCAATTTTTCGTTTTTAAAGTTTTTAATTTTTATTATATGTCTAGAATTAAATAAATTTACATTATAGCTTGTAATAACTTATAAATGTGTAGTAATTTTGATCATGAGCATTGCCAACCAGGGGCGGAGAGAGGGCCCCCCCCCCACCCCCACCCCCTAAATTTGAGAGAAAGGGGTTTTTTGAAGTGATTTTGGAGATTTTCTGGAACTTTTTAGAGATTTTTTGTTGGGAGTGGGGAAAAAAGGTGAAAATTGAGGGGGAATTTATGTAAGATTTCCCCCCTATTACAAAAATCCTTAAATTTACCATAAAATCGCAAAAATTTCTTCAAAAAGCCCTTTTTTCCAAAATTTAACAGGGACAGGCCCCTCTCGCCCTTGGTTGGCAACCCCATCATCAAAATTACTAGACATTTATTAGTTATTACTAGATATAATGTAAATTTTTTAATAGTAGACATGTAATATGAATTTGAAAAGTAAAAAACGGAAAATTGAAATTTTGGCGTTTTTTTTTTTTTTTTTTTTTTTTTTTTTTTTAATCAAATTTTTGGCTGCCCCTGCGGCGGTAATAGAAATAATTTCACCATAATGACATTTTATTGGAACATTACTAACATCTTGATGTAGCTTTTGCATTCTATTAGAAATTGTATTGGTATGGTTGGATAATTTAATTAAAAAAAAAAAAAAAAAGCGATTTTTTTAAACTTTGCCCTCTTTGCAGCGGTAAAAGATATTTAAAAGATATTAACCATTTGGTGTAATATTTTGTGAATTTATTCCTTATTACCAATGGCAACTTTTCTGCACTATTACGTTTCGATTATATAAATTTCGGTTTTTTCGACCCACCCTAATAACCAAGTTAAATCAAAACATTTTAACTTCTATTATTAAATATAAATAAATGATTCAATAAAATTAAATAATGTGTTTATAATAAGTAAATGTGGATGAATATTATTTTGGAATTATTAATTGAAAGTAAACTAAAAAATTATTTAAAATATATAAAATATGCTTTGATTTTGTTTGTCAAAATTTGTTTGGGGGGGGGGGGGGGGGGGAACTCTACTGCAGGAACCCTCATTCAAGGCCAAAACTAGCTCTTTTTTTTTTTTGGTTCACAGGAGGTAAACATACTTTTTGAAGCCCCCCCCCCCCCTTAATTTTTATTGACTTATTTATATTTAATAATGAAAGTAAAAATATTTTGATTTAAAAAATGAGATTTCTGACCTTGAGTGATAAATCAAAACATTTGTTTAGTTTCTGACATAATCAATCGGGTCGAAATCATTTCTATTACCGCTGCAGAGGCAGTCAAAATTTTGAAAAAAAACCGGCAAAAATTTCAATTTTTCGTTTTTAAAGTTTTTAATTTTTATTATATGTCTAGAATTAAATAAATTTACATTATAGCTTGTAATAACTTATAAATGTGTAGTAATTTTGATCATGAGCATTGCGAACCAGGGGCGAGAGAGCCCCCCCCCCCCCCCCCCCTAAATTTGAGAGAAAGGGATTTTTTAGAAGTGATTTTGGGGATTTTCCGGAACTTTTTAGAGATTTTTGTTGGGAGGGGGAGAAAAAGTGAAAATTGAGGGGGAATTTATGTAAAAGGTCGCCCCTACTAAAAAAAATCCTTAAATTTACCATAAAATCGCAAAAATTTCTTCAAAAAGCCCTTTTTTCCTAAATTTAAGAGGGGCGGGCCCCTCTCGCCCTTGGTTGGCAATCCCGATCATCAAAATTACTAGACATTTATTAGGTATTACTAGATATAATGTAAATTTTTTTAATAGTAGACATATAATATGAATTTGAAAAAAAGTAAAAAACGGAAAATTGAAATTTTTGCCGTTTTTTTCAAAATTTTGGCTGCCCCTGCGGCGGTAATAGAAATAATTTCACCATAATGACATTTTATTGGAACATTACTAACATCTTGATGTAGCTTTTGCATTCTATTAGAAATTGTATTGGTATAGTTGGATAATTTAATTAAAAAAAAAAAAAAAATGTGTTTTTTTTAAACTTTGCCCTCTTTGCGGCGGTAAAAGATATTTAAAAGATATTAACCATTTGGTGTAATATTTTGTGAATTTATTCCTTATTACCAATGGCAACTTTTCCGCACTATTACGTTTCGATTATATAAATTTCGGTTTTTTCGACCCACCCTAATAACCAAGTTAAATCAAAACATTTTAACTTCTATTATTAAATATAAATAAATTATTCAGTAAAATTAAATAATGTGTTTATAATAAGTAATTGTGGATGAATATTATTTTGGAGTTATTAATTGAAAGTAAACTAAAAAATTATTTAAAATATATAAAAATATGCTTTGATTTTGTTTGTCAAAATTTGTTGGGGGGGGGGGGGAACTCTACTGCAGGAACCCTCATTCAAGGTCAAAACTAGCTCTTTTTTTTTTGGTTCACAGGAGGTAAACATACTTTTTGAAGCCCCCCCCCCCCTTAATTTTATTGACTAATTTATTTATATTTAATAATGAAAGTAAAAATATTTTGATTTAAAAAATGAGATTTCTGACCTTGAGTGATAAATCAAAACATTTGTTTAGTTTCTGACATAATCAATCGGGTCGAAATCATTTCTATTACCGCTGCAGAGGCAGTCAAAATTTTGAAAAAAAAACGGCAAAAATTTCAATTTTTCGTTTTTAAAGTTTTTAATTTTTATTATATGTCTAGAATTAAATAAATTTACATTATAGCTTGTAATAACTTATAAATGTGTAGTAATTTTGATCATGAGCATTGCCAACCAGGGGCGAGAGAGGGCCCCCCCCCCACCCCCCACCCCCTAAATTTGAGAGAAAGGGGTTTTTTGAAGTGATTTTGGAGATTTTCTGGAACTTTTTAGAGATTTTTTGTTGGGAGTGGGGAAAAAAGGTGAAAATTGAGGGGGAATTTATGTAAGATTTCCCCCCTATTACAAAAATCCTTAAATTTACCATAAAATCGCAAAAATTTCTTCAAAAAGCCCTTTTTTCCAAAATTTAACAGGGACAGGCCCCTCTCGCCCTTGGTTGGCAACCCCATCATCAAAATTACTAGACATTTATTAGTTATTACTAGATATAATGTAAATTTTTTTAATAGTAGACATGTAATATGAATTTGAAAAGTAAAAAACGGAAAATTGAATTTTTTGGCGTTTTTTTTTTTTTTTTTTTTTTTTTTTTTAATCAAATTTTTGGCTGCCCCTGCGGCGGTAATAGAAATAATTTCACCATAATGACATTTTATTGGAACATTACTAACATCTTGATGTAGCTTTTGCATTCTATTAGAAATTGTATTGGTATGGTTGGATAATTTAATTAAAAAAAAAAAAAAAAAGCGATTTTTTTAAACTTTGCCCTCTTTGCAGCGGTAAAAGATATTTAAAAGATATTAACCATTTGGTGTAATATTTTGTGAATTTATTCCTTATTACCAATGGCAACTTTTCTGCACTATTACGTTTCGATTATATAAATTTCGGTTTTTTCGACCCACCCTAATAACCAAGTTAAATCAAAACATTTTAACTTCTATTATTAAATATAAATAAATGATTCAATAAAATTAAATAATGTGTTTATAATAAGTAAATGTGGATGAATATTATTTTGGAATTATTAATTGAAAGTAAACTAAAAAATTATTTAAAATATATAAAATATGCTTTGATTTTGTTTGTCAAAATTTGTTGGGGGGGGGGGGGGGGGGGGGGGAACTCTACTGCAGGAACCCTCATTCAAGGCCAAAACTAGCTCTTTTTTTTTTTTGGTTCACAGGAGGTAAACATACTTTTTGAAGCCCCCCCCCCCCTTAATTTTATTGACTTATTTATATTTAATAATGAAAGTAAAAATATTTTGATTTAAAAAATGAGATTTCTGACCTTGAGTGATAAATCAAAACATTTGTTTAGTTTCTGACATAATCAATCGGGTCGAAATCATTTCTATTACCGCTGCAGAGGCAGTCAAAATTTTGAAAAAAAACCGGCAAAAATTTCAATTTTTCGTTTTTAAAGTTTTTAATTTTTATTATATGTCTAGAATTAAATATATTTACATTATAGCTTGTAATAACTTATAAATGTGTAGTAATTTTGATCATGAGCATTGCGAACCAGGGGCGAGAGAGCCCCCCCCCCCCCCTAAATTTGAGAGAAAGGGATTTTTTAGAAGTGATTTTGGGGATTTTCCGGAACTTTTTAGAGATTTTTTGTTGGGAGGGGGGAGAAAAAGTGAAAATTGAGGGCGAATTTATGTAAAAGGTCGCCCCTACTAAAAAAATCCTTAAATTTACCATAAAATCGCAAAAATTTCTTCAAAAAGCCCTTTTTTCCTAAATTTAAGAGGGGCGGGCCCCTCTCGCCCTTGGTTGGCAATCCCGATCATCAAAATTACTAGACATTTATTAGGTATTACTAGATATAATGTAAATTTTTTTAATAGTAGACATATAATATGAATTTGAAAAAAAGTAAAAAACGGAAAATTGAAATTTTTGCCGTTTTTTTCAAAATTTTGGCTGCCCCTGCGGCGGTAATAGAAATAATTTCACCATAATGACATTTTATTGGAACATTACTAACATCTTGATGTAGCTTTTGCATTCTATTAGAAATTGTATTGGTATAGTTGGATAATTTAATTAAAAAAAAAAAAAAAATGTGTTTTTTTTAAACTTTGCCCTCTTTGCGGCGGTAAAAGATATTTAAAAGATATTAACCATTTGGTGTAATATTTTGTGAATTTATTCCTTATTACCAATGGCAACTTTTCCGCACTATTACGTTTCGATTATATAAATTTCGGTTTTTTCGACCCACCCTAATAACCAAGTTAAATCAAAACATTTTAACTTCTATTATTAAATATAAATAAATTATTCAGTAAAATTAAATAATGTGTTTATAATAAGTAATTGTGGATGAATATTATTTTGGAGTTATTAATTGAAAGTAAACTAAAAAATTATTTAAAATATATAAAAATATGCTTTGATTTTGTTTGTCAAAATTTGTTGGGGGGGGGGGGGGAACTCCACTGCAGGAACCCTCATTCAAGGCCAAAATGCTGTTTTTGTTCACATGAGGTAAACATACTTTTTGATCCCCTTCCCCTCTTCCTCCTCCACAAAGTAAATAATAGCCAACTTATTTTAATCATTAAGTACATAATATTTAACTATGTAATCAACTTTGTCAAGTATTTATTTGATAAAACCTCTGAAACCGGAATCTAAAGGAATATTAAAAAAATATCGCAATATATGGATTTCCTTCTTGGGATGTATAATTGTTGATACATATGTTTTAGCATATTAGTTAGTAATCTGTAACTTTTAAAATGTAATTACGAAAATTTTAAAAGCTTATAAAGTAAATTTAAATTACTATAAACTAAGGATGCACTGAATAGCGATTTTGGCCGAATACTGAATATTCAGCCCACAAGTATACCGAATATTCGGCTGGCCTAATATTTTCATATTTCAGACTAAAGTATTAAAAGTTAAATTATAAAACAATTTTGCATAATATTTAACACAGATACTGCCATTTTATGAACCAGACCTTTTTACAAGAAGCCTTTACAGAAAAAAACAAACTGTGCTTTAGCTTTGAGTTATAACTTAAAAAGAGTATAGTCTTAAAACTTTTTTAATTAATTTAGTTAAACTTTGATTAATTAAACTTTGTAGCTTCTTCTGTGAATTAAAATAAATTTATAAAATGTTCTTATATTCAGTTATAAGCCATTTTGTATTGGGTTGTTATTGATTTTCTTCTCTTCCAGAGTGGAAACTTAGCTGCTAGTAAAATGTGGTTGAACAGAGACTTGTTGATACATCTCATGTAAGTATTATTTTATAATTTTATAAATCTTATTACATTATATTTTATTACAGTGTCCAGTTTAATTACGCTGTTTAGGAATTTTGTTATCTTCTTGTTATCTTGCGGCCCTCACAATTACGATTATGCCAAGGTTGCAGCTATGTAGATATGCCATTAATGGACACCTCCTTCCCAATGTTTTTGGTTTAAAAAAATAACCAATTAATATTTTGCTTTTTTTTTTTTCATCTCATAACTCCCCATTGCATGCTTTACAATCTGGAGTATTGTTGACACTCTAAAAAATCCTGAATTTCGTCGATCGACCGCGTAAAAATCCTGAATTTCGTCGATCGACCGCGTAAAAATCCTGAATTTCGTCGATCGACCGCGTAAAAATCCTGAATTTCGTAGATCGAACGCGTAAAAATCCTTAATTTTGTAGATTGAACTTGTAAAAATCATGAATTTCATTGATCGAACGCGTAAAAATAATGAAATTTGTTGACCGGGCATGTAAAAATAATTAATTTTATTAACCGAGCATGTAAAAATCATGTATTTTATCGACCGAACGAGTAAAAATAATGAAATTCGTTGACCGGGTGTGTAAAAATAATTAATTTTATCAACCGAGCATGTAAAAATCATGTATTTTATCAACCGAACGAGTAAAAATAATGAAATTCGTTGACTGGGCGTGTAAAAATAATTAATTTTATCGACTGAGTGTGAAAAAATCATGAATTTTATCGACAGAGTGTGAAAAATCATGAATTTTATCGACCAAGCGTGTAAAAATCATGAATTTTATCGACCGAGCGTGTAAAAATTATGAATTTTATCAACCGAGCATGTAAAAATCAGGAATTTTTATTGACCGAGCATGTAAAAATAATGAAATTCGTTGACCAGGCATGTAAAAATAATTAATTTTATCGACCGAGTGTGAAAAAATCATGAATTTTATCGACCGAGTGTGAAAAAAATCATGAATTTTATCGACCGAGTGTGAAAAAAATCATGAATTTTATCGACCGAGCGTGAAAAAATCATGAATTTTATCGACTAAGCGTGTAAAAATCATGATTTTTATCGGCCGAGCGTGTAAAAATTATGAATTTTATCGACCGAGCATGTAAAAATCAGGAATTTTTATTGGCCAAGCATGTAAAAATAATGAAATTCATTGACCGGGCGTGTAAAAATAATTAATTTTATCAACCGAGCGTGTAAAAATCATGTATTTTATCGACCGAACGCATAAAAATAATGAAATTTGTTGACCGGGCGTGTAAAAAAAATTAATTTTATCAACTGAGCATGTAAAAATCATGTATTTTATCGATCGAATGTCTAAAAATCATGAATTTCATCGATCGAATGCGTAAAAGTCATGAAATTTATCAATTGCTGTGTAAAAAATCATGAATTTTGTTGATTATGCACAGAAAATCGTAAATTTCTTGGAACGGGCACATAAAAGCCATGAATTTCTTCAAACTGGTACATAAAAATTACGAATTTCGTCGAATGGATGCTGAAAAATCGCAAAATTTAGGGAAAAAGGGCAATCAGGAAATCCTGCATTTGGCCAGTTTTTAAAGTTTAATCGATGAATGGCGACTGGCGAGTGCTTATTTTCACCTTTACCCTGAAAGCTGCACATTATCTTCCATTATGTTTGTTTAGAAACACTCAGTTTTGAAAAAGAAAACAATGTTCACGATCTTACATTTATGCATTATTAGTTCTTATGAATGTCATCATTAACAGTTAATTTTCTTAGTTGTTACTTTTCAAACAGGAAATATATAAATGTACAAGTAATCTCTCTTATTTGAATATAATTCTACTTCTTAATTTTCTGGGATATCTTTATTTATTAACAGTTAAAAATAAAATTTAACTAAATTTTTTGAAAATATTTTTAAAAGCCTGTTTGGTTGGGCCATATATAAAGATATTCAGCAAAACTGAATAGTTTGATATTTGGTTAGGCCGAGTGCGACCTATTTTCAGCCTAATTAAATATTTGTAGTATGGCCGAATACATACCAAATATTCTGTGCATCACTAGTTGTAATTTTCCAACTGGACAAAAAATGTCCGGGCCAAGAATTTGAATAATTGTGTTAAAATTAATCTAGAGTAAATTTCTAGTTTGAGATTTGGAAAATGTTGTTCAAAATGTTTTTGAAAATGACCCGGAGTGAGTCCAAACATGTCGAACAACCTAATAAAAGTTATATTTGTATTATGTTGTTAATTTACATCTTTTTAGCATTTAAAAGAAATACAATATGCAGTTGTTGCATCTGTTTTTTTTTTAGGGTGGGGGGGGAGGTATGAGAGGAAAAAGCCAAATATTAAAAAATATGTAGAAGATACAAAAAGAAGCTACTGGGGGGAAAACGAGCAGGGCGCTTTTACAATATCATTATCTAAAACGGACAGGGTGCATCGGCAAGTTTAAAGGAAAAGGGCAGGGTGCAGCACCCTTTGAAAAACATCAAATGAGAACACTATGTAAAAATGATCTTTTATTTAAAAATTAATTGAAAATCAAATTTTTCGTTCACATTCACACACAAACATTTAAAAAAAAAAAATACTGTTCAAGCTTCCTAAATTTTATATATTTCTTCTGACAACTACTTCTTCCCTTCCCCCCTTTCCTCTAGCGACTCTGAATATAAATTGGCTGAGCAAAAATCACAAAACATAAACAAAATTCACATAACAAAAAAAAATCTAATTAAAATTTTGGAAATTTTTTTTTTTATGGTCCTTCCTATTATGCAACTTTATTAATAATTTCTCAGCTCTGCACCCAACAGTCTGAGCCTTCGAGGTTAATATAGATACATAGTTACACACATGCATTTTTAATAGTATAGATAGTAAATTTCAAGTTTGAGATTTGAGAAATTGTTTATATGAACAACATTTTCCAGTTTGTCCATATATTACACATGAAAAAAGTCCTTCCGGCCTGTACCGGGAGGAAAAGGTAGCTTTCCTATATCTTAGTTTTAAAATTTTAGCTAATGTTACACGAAAACAGCAACTTAAAATGCAAATAAAACGTTTACAAAAGATTCGTTAATACTGAATTTGAATAAAAAATTCGCCAAATTATTGAGCAATAGCCAAATTGGCTTCATTTATGAAAACTTATTTTGGTCGCCAAGTTTGGCGAGAATTTGGCGCTAACGGATATATAGTTTTATGCGTTTGATTGGGAAAATTATTACAACAATGAAAATTTTTGTAATGTGCTGTCTTGTTTCAAAATGTCAGCCACCCTAGAATTTCAAACTGCTCTATCTCAGCCGTTTTTTAAGATAGAGGTAAAACAAAAAATGCTCTGGAATCCTCGTTTCAAGGCCTAACAATGAATTAAAAAATAAATTTGAATTTTTAACTTTTTTGTATATTTATTTTAGTTTTAAATTTTTAAATGGCCGCCATCTTGAAACAAAATGGCGGACCAAGCTGGCCAACGAACTCGGTCGAGACATTGGTGAGCTTAATACACACAATTAGTTTCATCAAAATTGATTTATAAATACGAGCGTTATCGTATGACATAGGTCAGATATATATATATATAAATCAACATTTGAACGGAGGGTGGTTTTGGGGTCTGGGGGTCATGATCGGTGAAAATATATCGAAATTTTCCGGAACTGCTTTCCTCCGAACGGCTGCAATAGGTAGCTTTATACTTTTTTGTATTGAAAGCTACCTAATAAGTGAATTTTAACTATTATTTTTTCCTGTAGAAAAACAAACTACTTAATAAAATCTAATATTGAATTCTTATATTTATGTAATGTCTGTAAAGTAGTTCAGTTTGCATATTTTTGCATGATTTATTTATTTATTTATTTTTTTTTTTTTTTTTTTTACACAGGAAACAAACAGGATACAGCTTGAAATTGATGTGATAAAAGTAAATCATCCAAAGATACACCTCCACAATGTGACTGTCAGACTGTCAGAATTTATTTTGTTTAAATCTAAAAGCAAGAAAATTTAAGTCCGGAACATTTACTGTATACATTACATTACCGGAACAGAGTACCATTAGTTTATTATTTATGTTGTGATTTCAAATAAATGCAGCAGCTGTACTGCAATGGTCATTTTTTTTGTGTGTGTGCTGTGGTTTCTTTCACATTTTCCCAACAGCAGCTAGATTTTAGCAGTCGTCTATCAAAGCTCTTTGCAATCAGAAAAATGATTGCATCCAGTTGCAACAATCAAAATTTTCAATGACTGGATTGGAAGTGAAATGATGAGAAAAAGCTGATCACACTTGTGTAAATAAACAAAAATAAGTAAAGTTGATTTTTTTTTTTTTAATGCCTTTTTCTAAGTTCAAATACATTAGTTAAAACATTTTCAACTAATAACTAGAATTTAGTGCAGCTCTTTTCAAGTAAGTGTAATAATTTTCTCTTATTGGGTTTTAACAATATTGGACATGTTTTTTACTGTATGCAGTGTTATATTTAATTATAAAATTTACATATTTAAATTTAAGCTTATTATCTTTTTCCGCATGTTGGTGAACTTGTACCATGTCTGATAAAATTATTGTTCATAATCCTATGTATAATTATGCATCTTTCCAAAAGTGGGTTTATTATACATTGATAGCTGTAAATTTCATAGTAAGCTGAATCTTGATTTAAATATATGCTTAAAATGTTCAGTATGCAAAAAATCTACTTGAAGAAATGCACAAAATCTGAGGTGCCATATACGCTCAGATTTTGTGCACTTTATATTTTACGCATTTTTTGCATGCCAAAAATATCCTAAATTGTGCATTTTTATGCATAATCAGAGACTCTGATTATGCATAAAAAATGCACAATTTAGGAATTATTTGGTATGCAAAAAATGTGTAAAATAAAAAGTGCACAAAATCTGAGCGTATTTGGCACCTCTGATTGTGCATAAAAACTGCAAAATTCAGGGATTATTTCATATGCAGAAAAAGTGCACAAAATCTGAGCGTATTTGGCACCTCTGATTGTGCATAAAAACTGCAAAATTTAGGGATTATTTCGTATGCAGAAAAAGTGCAAAAAAAAAAGTGCACAAAATCTGAGCGTATTTGGCACCTCTGATTATGCACTTTTTGTGCAGAATTCAGTTTGCACTTTTTTTGCACAATTCAGTTTGCACTTTTTATACACAAGTAGAGGTGCCAAATACGCTCGGATTTTGTGCACTTTTTTTTTGCACTTTTTTTGCAAACTTTTTCTAGCTGGGAGCTTAATATGGCGCCATTAGAGAATTAAAAAGAAAATTAATCTGACGTCTAACATTTTGAAGGTCTCTATACAACATGTTTAATTTTGAAATTGATTTTTTTTAATATCGCATTTAGTCCACATGGCATATATTGTTATGACAAAGTGTAATAGCGAGCTTCGCCCGCTGTCGAACCGGTTCAGATTTTCGAAGAAACGAGAAAAATAGACCGGTAAATTTTTACTTTATAAAAAACATGATTTTTTTTTTGAAAATGAAATTTATTTGGATTTATTAAAGGAAGGATAAAGTGTTTTGAAAGGAATATTAAACGAAACCCTTTGTGCGATCTTCGATCACACTTACCTACTTGTTTAAAAATCTTGGTATGGAAAAGGAAAGAGTAAGTGAAAAGGTACTCTATAAAAAAAAAGACAAATGTTTCTTAATCTACAAAAATATTATATAACCACGAATGAAAGTATACAATAACCTCTTTCAAGTTATAAACGATTCGGAAGACCATTCTTTGCCGAAAGAAACCTCAAAAACCAATAAATTTTCGAGATTTAAGGAAGCATTTATATAAACAAAGTTTTTTTGCAGCCACTGTTTTTCAAAAACTTATCTGAATATTTTTTACAGTGTATTAATCAGTTTTCACAAACCGGAATAAATGATTTCTCAATTAAAATTCTCAATTAAACGTTTTCAGCTGCGTAATTTAATTTATACCTGCAAGAGTAACAAAATAATAATAGTTTTTAATGTTAATGTTAATGCTGTTAATTTTCACATTTGCCAATAAAACATGTTTGTTGAACATGAAAATGTTTTTTTGAGAATGGATAGCATCCGAAAATCCTATATTTCTGTTTGAGAAAACGGATTAATACACTATAAAAACTGCTTGGAAATATTGCCGAGAATCAGTTTGAACAAAAGAAACTTCGTTTTAAAAATACTTTTTTAAATTTCGAAAATATATTAGTTTCTGTGGTTTCTAAAGTTAAAGAACGGATTTTGGAAACGTAGGTAACTCGAAGAAGTTATTGCATATTTTCGTTCGCTGTTATATTATATTTTTCATAGATTAAGAAACATCTGTCTTTTTTTCTTTTTTTACAATGTAGTACTCGCACAAACCCTCTGCTACGTAAATTTTTATGTTCGTACCACGTATTCTTTAGAATATTTTCGTGTTACATATCTATTTTCATGCTACCTGTCTCTTGAAGGTTACTTTGCAAGAAAAGGTATGCGCGTACTGCGGAAAATATTTCTGAAAATACAGAGTGTGTCAAAAATAATCAGTAGATAATAAAGCAAAATATGAAGCGAAATTTGTAATATGCCACACGATGCCTCTTCAAATCACACTTATTGATTAAGCTTCTAAGCCAGCCATGCTCAATATTTTATTCTCGCAAATAACAATATTGCGATAAATGCAATATAAAATATTTAAAAAAATTAATATAATTATAATACAGTGAGATATACAGTGTTTCAAATAGAATCAACCGATTTGAAATGCGTATATTATGAAATATATTGAACATAGACGCTTAATTATTAAAGATTAATTTTATATTACATGGCTAATCATAATTTTTTTTTTTACAAACCAAATTAAAGTTGCTCAATATGTCCAGGTTTGGATGCACGGAATATGTCTATACGGTAGTCAAATTCGTCCCAAACTTTTGTGAGCATGTTTGAATCTACTCCTTCCAATACTGCTTAACCGTATCTTCAGTTCGGCTAGTGTAGCTGAAAGTGGAGGCATATAAACGTAGTCTTTTATAAACTCCCACGAGAAGAAATCGTACACTGAGAAGTCCGGCAATCTGGGAGGCCAGACAAACGCTGAAGTGGCGGGCAAAGGAAGAGCGTTTGCGCTACCTGCCGGCAACTACTTCAAACTCGAGATTTCCCTCTTTCTACCTATACAGTATTCGATCAAAACGAATTATCAGCTGAATAGTTATGTTTTTTATTTTTTTTTAATCGGATGATTCTTTTTAAAACATTCTGCATAAAAATGTAGTCTTAAATCGTAAGTACGTGTTATGCATCGGGGTGAGTTATAAAGCCAGAATATACGGTATTCAAATCAAGTATAGATTTTAGATATGCATCTGATTTATAAGGAAGTGTTTAAGTAGTGTTAAAATACGAAATTTAATATTTTATTGATCTTCTTTTCCTAAAAGTTATATTTAGAAAAATGTTGACCTGCATCTAAGAAAGGAATTAAAAAGATCCCACTGTTTTATTACCAAAACTTATCGAGTCATGATAGTTTTAATTTTATGAACTTGCAGTGTTTTTCGGTGCAACTATTGGAAATACGATTTTTTAGTTCTAGCAAATGCTGAAAATATATAAAATGCAAGGACACAAAATAAGCCAGTAAGTTTATGTTGCACAAATAATACTCTGTTTTAATGTCCTTCTCAGACGCAAGTTAACATTTTTTTCAAAATATAAGTTATATGAAAGAATAGTTTCGCTGTTTTTCACGTATTTTTGTATTAATCTCTTGTAACACAAATGACGTATCTGAAAGCTATATAAGATATTAATACATTTTGTAATTTGAAGCACGCTTCTATCATATCCGCTTTAATCTACTCTCTCTCGAATTATGAAAAAATATATATTATTATGTCTATTGATGTACTTAAAATGGTTTTCTAGATTATCTAGAATACTAACTATTTCTTTATACAAGTTTGGCTTGATTTGATTGTTTAAAAGGGACTGCTTTAAGGAGGGGTGGGGGAGAAATACAAGGAAAAACCAAGTCTGTAAAGCAATATAGGGACCTCTCGGTCCCTATATTGAGGTCTTAAAAAAGTTACAGTATTCAGCCGCAGCTGAAACCGTCGGAAAACGGAACAATGGGTGGCAATTCCATAAATGTAAGAACGGAAGAAAATCGCTCTTCTGCCGGCACTGCCAGGAAAATTCCAATTGCAGGCAAGAGACAGAGACTGAATAAGGCTTTTACAGAAGTGGTCTCGCACTACCGGAAAACAGATTTTCCCACACGATACTGGGCCGTGAGGGGCGTAAGTGGTGGACGCTTTTGCGTGCGTCGGAGAAACAGACTCGCGACAAGGGCGCGTTTTTCTGCCAGAGGTCTACGCGCGATAGGAAGAGAGATTAGAGAAAATGTGAACTGACATTCGGGTTCTACAAGTTAAATTTGAGAGGTAGATTAGGTGATTGTTGATACAAGTTGTAATCTTTACAGGAGTCGAACCCAGGACCTCATTTGGCTAAAATTGCCAATGCTCTAACGTGTGCGCGACCTAAACAGCGCAATGCCAACATAATTCATTCAGACAACCTTTTGATTGCTATTTCACATATTAGCGAAATATACAGAAGTTATTTTTTTCTTCTGTACCGATTCCTCAACAAATCTGTAAGAGATCAACTTTTCAGTTTTATGCTACCATTTGTTTTCAAAAATTAAGGCAATCTTGAAGCCACGCATGAAACCTAAAACCTTATAAGATGTTACTCAAAATAAAAGTTAGTCCAAAGAAGCTGTTAATGGATTCGAAATGGATTGTCAATGAATGTTTATGGCTTAAATTAGTAGCTTCATTTGAGGTGTAGGTTAGCTAGAGGATTAAGAGGTAACCACCATAAAATGCATTTTGGATCAACCTGTTAGTATTGAAGGTAGGCAGTAGCATTTGCGCGCTCTAAAGCAATTAGGGTATATAAATAAACATTTGTACCTTTTACGGAACTTAGGTAAGATAATTTGCTTACCTTCTTTTTTCAGCATTCATAGCAATACCTCTTAATCCAGCATGTCAGATATCCAGAGTATCCACGTCATTTTATCCATTTATACGGTGATGTACACTGCGTATCCATAAGTTATTTAATGAATTGAATTATCCAAATTGATGTAGCACACTTCTTTTATCCATATTGGTACACTAAATATGTTTTATAAGTGTAGAAAATAAGATTAATAATAATTCATTATACTTGTTTTAGTTTAGAGATTTAATTAAGATTATTTAACAGTTACATTTCTTTAATATATAAACATTAGATAGAATTTAATAGATTTTAAGGGAGAACGAATTATACATGTTTCGTTTCCAGCGCGCGAGAATAGCAAGTTAAAGTTCTATATTTGAGAAAGAAAGAGTTTTCCAGTCCTTTATGTGATGTCATTTTCCAGACCTGTGATTCGTCAGAAATGACGTAAAGTCAAACTCACGTCATTCATACGTATTATTACTTCCTACTTCCTTGTTCTCATTCACGAGTTCGGAAAACCACTTTATGTTGCATCGTAGATTGCACTTCCTTTTGAAATTGGGTTAAATTCTTTATCGTGATGAGTTTTAAATGAAAGTAAATAATCTGTCACTGAAATCAATTAACGGAGATTACTTTTCTGATATATTTCCAACAATCTCCTCCTTAATCTCTGGAACTTTATTTCTTAAATTTAAATTTTTTCTGTGTATTTCAAAAATAGGTTTGGGAGTGGGCTTAGTCAAGATGTCCGCTATCATGTTCTTTGATTCGCAGTACTTTAGATTAATTGTACCATTGTCTTTTAAGTGCTTAATGGAATGATATCTAATGTCAATATGTTTGGTGCGACGAGTATACTTTTGACATTCAATCATTTTTATGCATGACTGATTGTCCTCATGCACAGTTATAGGTAATGACTGTTCTAAGTTGAATTCTTGTAAGAGTCTTATTAACCACAAAATTTCTTGCGACGCATTTGCTGTTGAAATATATTTTCACAGCCTAAGAGGGACTGCTCAGACGATGAGGCCAAGTCTGTAGAGCATAGGTGTCCCTCCCGGTACCTTTATTAAGGTTTAAAAAAAAAAAAAATACAATTTCAGCTAGAGCTGAGCCCGCCGGAAAACGCGACAGGGGGCGGGTGAATCGCAATGGGCCATTATTGCCCGAAATTCACAGAACAAATCCCTCGCTGCCGGAGAACAGATCTCCCTCGCGACACGGGGCAGCGAGGTGCCGAGGTTCTTGAAATGGTTTGAGAATGATGTGCCGCAAAGCACCTGGTTATCAGACAGCAGATAAGCTATCGGGTTGTTCGCCAGAAACATGCTCTCTCACGACAAGGGGCGCTGTGGCATCGCCAGAGTAACACTATAACTCCACTCGCGACAAGGGGCGATGCCATACGAGGGAATGGGAGTTGCTCTGGGTACAGACTAGCTTGTGAGGTTGGAGATGTGTGCTAAGTATTGGTGGATGTGTTTGAGTTTGTTCAGAAGTGTGGGTCTAGAAAGAATATTTTGAAGCCATCCCTTAGGGGGAGTGGCTGGACGTTTAATGTGCCAGCGTGCAGTAAGTGTGCATTCGTGGTAGGCGTGGGTAGGAGATCCCACCTCGCCACACTCACACCTATTAGATCCTGCACAACCAAATTTGTGGAGGTATGATTTAAAGGGCCCGTGGCCCGTTAGGAAGCTTGCGGTGTATGGTGTGAGGTGATATATGTTAAGTGAGACTTTGGGGATTAGGTCAAACGTGTGCCTGCCCTTATCAGTGAGTTCCCAGTACTCCTGCCATTCCGAGATGATCCTGGATTTCAGGACACTCTTGATGAACGTCTGGGGCACTGGGAGGTGGTGATCAATGGATGTATACTTGGTGGCTTGTTTTGCGAGTTCGTCCGCGTACTCAAGTGCCTTTGTGCGCTGAGACGTGGCCGAGATGTGTTCTGTACAAGAGACTTTTGAGTTTTAATTTAATTTTTAGTACGAGTGGGTTAGATGTTCTAGGTGCGTGAATGGCCTGCAGTCCAGACAGGCTATCACTGAAAATAGAGACCTTTGCTCCAGATTGACCCTCTAGCCACTCTAGGGCGGAGAAGATTGCAAATAGCTCTGCCTGGAAAACGGAGTTGTTATCTCCGAGCCTACAGGCCCACTGATGAGTCACCGTGTCTCCTTCCGTGGCGCAGAAGGCTGCTCCCACGCCGGTATCTGTGCGGGACCCATCAGTGAAGATGGTGGAGCAGGTGGCATGGGTGTAGCTATTAAGTTGTGGGTTGACTTGAAGGTGCGATGTCTCTTCCGCAGGGTGGATTTGCCAGCCGTGGACTTTGCGTTCAATGGTTATGTTGGGAAAGAGGTTGTTGGATATGTGGTCCTGTCGAAGTTGTAGGATGGATGCTTTGTTGAATTCATATTTTAAAGTTATTGCTATGGGTGGAATGCCTGTGAGTATTGTAAGTGCATCAGTTGATATTGTACGGTACCCACGTGAAAGTTGTAATAAGAATATCCTTTGGATTGAAGTTAATTTTGTGAGTGCCTGTTTTGTAAGATTACCCCCCCAGATGCATGCCCCGTATGTTATAATGCGTTCTATTATTGTTAAGTACCAGGTTTTTAAAAGGCTATTGCTTACACCCCTAAATTTAGATCTTAATTTAAGTGAGTTGTGATGATAGGAGATGAGTTTTAATCTTAAGTAATTAATGTGTGGGATCCAGTTAATGTTAGAATCGATTGTTATACCAAGAATTTTGAGTTGTTGTACGTGATGTATGCTAACGCCATAAATCCTCATTACTGGTGGTCTATTGGGATCTAGACGACGTGGCTTATTGAAGACCAATGCCTGGGACTTCCTGGAAGATAGTGTGAGGTGTAGTGTGTCCAGAAGCTGGCAGAAGATGCGAAGGGCTTCGGCAAATGCTTCCTCCAGATGACGGCGAGTGCGACCCGAGAAAATGAAGCTAAAGTCATCAGCAAAGGCATAAAGAGTATATCCGAAGCGGTTCAGTTCTTTTAGAAGTATATTTGCTACCAAGAGCCAGAGGATTGGTCCGAGGCAGGAACCCTGAGGACAACCCTCTGTAGCCGGTGGGATGAGGTGCCAGCTCCCCAATTTATGAGGACACTCCTTTGAGACAGGTATGAGCTGATGACTCCAGCTATGTTCCCGGGACAGTGAAGTACTTGTAGTTGTGTGAGTATGTCACGCCATTCCATGTTGTCGAAAGCCCCTTGAATATCGAGTGAGACCAGTGAAGTGTAGTTACCTTTTGCTATGCTATCGGTGCAGGAGATCATGATGGCATGCAAAGCTTTTTCACATGATCTGCCCTCTCTGAACCCGAATTGCCTTGGATGTAGAAGATTATTTGATTCGAGATAATGAGAGAGCCGAAAAACAATGAGCTTCTCTAACAATTTGCCTAATGTGGGTAGCAGGCAGATCGGGCGGTACGATTTCGGTTCAGAGGGTGACTTCCCTTGCTTTAGGAAATACACTACTTCTCCTTGTCTCAAAACTTCAGGGAAGTAATTGTAACTTAGGCAAAGATTTGCCCAACGCGTGAAGATTTGTGGAAAAATTTTGTGTGTGAGTTTAAGAATTCGGAAATCTATGGAATCAGGTCCGGGTGCTTTTTTATCTTTTAATTTATATAGTGCTGTCTTTACTTCCGCATTCGTGAATGTTTTGTCTGGTGGAGCAGTAAAATGTATGTCTGTATTATCAGTTGTGGGATATGCCGAAGGGCCGAAGAGTTGTTGTGTTAGGTATTCTAAGTTATTTTGTCTTGATGTTGTGTTTGGAGGTTGTTCAAGCTTAATTTCATCTGGAGTAAAGTACTTGCCGGAGAAGAATTTTTGAGAGGCACCAAAAGAGTTATTATCGCTGCTACAGAACCTTTCCCAAGCCTGCTTCCTTGCTGTCAGGACATTGCGCTTGTGCTGGGCTGCCAGCTTGGTGCGCTTGGCGCCCAGAATTTTTATGTCTGGAGATGACGGATCATTCTGCCTCAGTGCTTTTAACTTGCGACGAAGCGCGGTAAGGTGATTCCTCCCTGCGCTGAGCTCCGGTGTCCAGAATGAGAATGTTCGTGTCTTTTGGACTGCTTTCAGTCGAAAAGAGGCTTTCGCAGCTGTGTGCATGGTTTCAATTAATTTTTTTGTAAAGTCGTTAATTTTGTCTGTGTTATCAATTTCAGCAAGCTGGCTATGTAAAGCCTGTTTGTTTGATTTTATGATGTTGTTAAATTTGCGAAAATTACCTCTCGTAGTATTAAAACGTTTACGTTGAGTATAGAGTGGAGTGGTTTGATATGTGTAGCGAATGTACTTGTGATCGGAGTCACTGAAAATGTCGGAGACAAACCAGGTGGATATTTTGGGAAGTGTTAGTGAGTTGACTAAGGTGAGGTCCGGCCAGCCAGTCGCAATTACCTTGCCCTTGGAATCAAGTCTTTCAAATGTGGCATCCGTGTTGTGTAGATTTGCTATTGCCAGTGTGTGCACTACGAGGTGTTCAGTGAGGAAGTCACCCCGGAGATCTTCATGCCTACAGCCCCATAGTGTGGAGTTAGCATTAAAGTCCCCGCCACAGATGAAAGCCTTCCTCTGAGTGATGAGGTGTTCCCATTCCATAAGGGTGTCCTCAAAGTCAACGGAGGGAGCGGCATAAGTTGAGCCGATGAATAACTCTCCTTCCTTCGCTGTGACAGAAATGAACACACTGTTAGCGCCGGTGAAAAGATGAGTGATGACAAGATTAGTGTTCCGGATGACAACATGGGCTGAGTTGCGTTTTGAAGGGAAGATTTTCCAGTTCTTAGGAAAAATTGAGAGAGTACCATTTTTGTTGCAGTGGGCGTCCTGTAGCAGACCAATATCAATATCACTATCGATCATAAATTGTTTAGCATTGGCATTCGCCGCAGTGCTATGATTTAGATTGATCTGTAGAAAATTTAGTTTACCAAGAGGGAGGGGAGGGGGAGAACTAGAATGAGGAAGTGACATCACTGTGTGTGGCTCTGAAATTAAAAGTTATTTAATAAAAATTATTGTAGAAATTTGAACCTGGAAACTGTTCGTTCTCTGTATTCAAGTGCTGTGCTGCAAAGAATGGCAAGTTCATCGGACGGAGCATGTCTCTGTTACATAACAATTGATTAGCTGCATTTTGCGGTGAACAGGAGGCAGTGTAGCCCTGCGTGGAGGAGGATTTGGCATGAATATTTCATCCAGCCGACGCCTCTCCGCGTCATAGGCCGAGCGGTATGCATCGCATCTTGGATCTGAGCCCTTGTGGTTGATGCTGAAACAGGTCTTCATATGTTTGTTGTGGAGGTAACAATTAATGCATGTAGGTGCTAACGTACAGCCTTCTGTTGCGTGTTCCTCCCCGCAGGTAGCACAGGCGACAGTGTTACGACAATGGTTTTTGCTGTGATCTAATCCTTGGCATCTTCTGCAACGCTGGATATGGGTATGGGGACGCAAAATGCAATGTTTTAGCCCAATCAATACACCACCATTACTGATTATGACACGCGACAATGGAATCGGCATGACTATGAGCCATTTCGCAAGGTTTGGTGATCTGTGCTCCATCTTTTTTATGAAATAGAGTTCGTCCTTTTGCGGTGCAGATCGCCTCTCCCCAGAAATGTAATGGTAAATTAGAATCACTTAACATTGTTCTTGTCATTTCAATTAGTGATCTATTCTTGCGTTCAGCAATACCATTCTGGCTCGAAGAATATGATACTGTCAGCTGTCGCTTAATTCCATTTTCTTTTAGAAAATTATCTATATTAGAATTTTTGAATTCTTTACCATTGTCTGTTATGAGTTCTATAGGCTTTTTGCCAAATTTATTGTTGACCAGTGCAACATATTCTTTTAATTTTTCAAATACCTCACTTTTATTTTGTAGGAGATAAATTATCGTAAATATTGAGTAATCATCTATGAATGTTAAAAAGTAATTTTTCCCACCTATGGTTGGAGTTTGAATAGGACCACACACATCGGAATGCACTAATTGCAATATTTTATTTGCTCTAAATTTCGTCTTTTTTGGGTAAGGTGCGTCAGTTATTTTTACTTTAATGCAAGATTCGCATTCGGTACTATGGGAACAATTATTTATGTTAATTCCGCATGCTAATTTCTTTGTCATTATTTGTTTTATAGACGCGATATTGTTATGCCCTAATCTTCTATGCCACTGTTCTATGCAGTTTTTATTTTTGCAATTTGTTAACATATTTACGTAATTTTCATCTGTGGTTTTGCTAGTTTGCTGAATTTCGTATAAATTATTTTTTCTAAATCCTTCTAAGCGAATTAATCCCTCATATTCTAGAAAACATTTATTATTTTCAAAAGTTATTTTGCATCCGTTTTTCGTAGCTTTAGCTACCGAAAATAAATTAGTTTCTATTTCTGGTACTAGTAGAACATCCTTTTATGTTACATCGTCAGTTTTACCGTCGGAGGTTATCGTGGTAATGTTTATATTACATGATCCGTAGGATTTTAATTTATTGCCGTTGGCAATTACGACGTTAGTTTTTTCTTTATTTATAAATTCAGCAAATAAATTTTCATTATTTGATATATGGGAGGACGAGCCCGAATCTATGATCCATGCTTTATTTTGCGATTTGTTCGCTATAAATGCGCAATTTTTCTTTTCTTCGGTTCCTAATTAAGCTGTGCTTTTATTTGGATTATTCAGATTATTTGAGTCCGCGCTTCTTAACTTGTTTTCGTCTTTTTGAAAGACTAAGGAAGATGAAAAGTTTTTTTCTGTTATTTTGTTTTAAATTAGTTATTTTGTTTTTATTGTGCCAACAATTAATTGTGTTGTGATTTTTCATTCCGCAATCTGTGCAGTATTTTTCTTCCTTTTTAAAAACTGTGTTTTTAAATTTTCGTTCGGCTCTAAAAGCTTTGTTGGAATTATCACTTGCAATTGAATGTTCGTTTCTTTTGTTGAATTCATCAGTCAATTTGCTTTTAATAAACTCTGGAGTTAATATATCTTCATGCTTGGCTTCTAATGCGGTTATTAGGGTATCGTAAGAAGGTGGCAAAGAGCAAAGCAGTAATGCTGAAATATGATTTGTTTTAATTTCTTCGCCTATGGCTGATAACTTATCAATTATTTGTAATATTTTAATTATATGTGTAATCCTATTTCCTCCTTCTGATAATTTTGTTCCGTATAGTCTCCTTAAGAGAAACAGTTTACTTGATAGATTGGACTTCTCATTGATACTTTTCAACGTATTCCATGTGTCCCGTGCATTTTGTAAATGCTTAATATGTATAATTTGATTATCCTCCATACTTAAATTTATAAGCGTCCTTGCCTTTTTATCCTTCTTTAACCAATCGGGCGTCATTGGATTAGGTGGGTTGTCTGTGACAACTTCAAAGAGCTCTTCTTTTATTAAGAGCATCTCCACCTTGAATTTCCAGTTTGCATAATTGCTGGAATTCAATTTTTCTATTATACTACCTTCTTTGAAGGTTGCCATTTTTCTATTTCAGAATATTTTGAAATTAATTTCTTTTCTTTTAAGTATTCAAGGATTCAAGTACACTATTTTATTATTATTATTATTATTATTTTTACCCTTTACATTCTTAAGAATATTCTTCGGTCTCATAATCTTTGTTAGTATTGAAGGTAGGCAGTAGCATTTGCGCGCTCTAAAGCAATTAGTGTATATAAATAAACATTTGTACTTTTTACGGAACTTAGGTAAAATAATTTGCTTAGCTTCTTTTTTCAGCATTCATAGCAATACCTCTTAATCCAGCATGTCAGATATCCAGAGTATCCACATCATTTTATCCATTTATACGGTGATGTACACTGCGTATCCATAAGTTATTTAATGAATTGAATTATCCAAATTGATGTAGCACACTTCTTTTATCCATATTGGTACACTAAATATGTTTTATAAGTGTAGAAAATAAGATTAATAATAATTCATTATACTTGTTTTAGTTTAGAGATTTAATTAAGATTATTTAACAGTTACATTTCTTTAATATATAAACATTAGATAGAATTTAATAGATTTTAAGGGAGAACGAATTATACATGTTTCGTTTCCAGCGCGCGAGAATAGCAAGTTAAAGTTCTATATTTGAGAAAGAAAGAGTTTTCCAGTCCTTTATGTGATGTCATTTTCCAGACCTGTGATTCGTCAGAAATGACGTAAAGTCAAACTCACGTCATTCATACGTATTATTACTTCCTACTTCCTTGTTCTCATTCACGAGTTCGGAAAACCACTTTATGTTGCATAGTAGATTACACTTCCTTTTGAAATTGGGTTAAACTCTTTATCGTGATGAGTTTTAAATGAAAGTAAATAATCTGTCACTGAAATCAATTAACAGAGATTACTTTTCTGATATATTTCCAACACAACCGGTTTAAAGTTAAATAACTTATACTTAAAATCCCACTGTGTAAAATCTCAACTTATTCATTATATGCATTATATAGATATTATATAGAACTATTTCATTTTATAAGTAATTCTCACTTAGTATAGCATAACAATATTCTGACTTCATAAGGCTCATAAAAAAAATGTAAATAATTTCGAAGAAATATCTTTATTTCAAACTGAAATATACACATATTTTTGGAATGTCGTTTAAAAATGTAATATTAATATATATATATATATATATACAAATATTTTGACCTTATTAAATGATAGCAAAACGGAAGAAATATTTCGTAAGAAAAAAATAAAAAAAATATCTTATTGCTTCTTTTAGTGAAAATATAAAAACCGAATGTTAAAGAATGAAAAATTGCTCAGTTTCAAGTATAAGAAGAATATATAGCATGTGACTGTTTCATATTTCGTTTAATCTGTGTATTTTGTACGATTTTACCTTTTCTGTTTTTTAGTGATATGAAATTCATACTGAAATTTTCTACCATCAAGAAATTACTGTCGTGTTATTGTACCAGTGCTATATTTATTCTGCGGCCCAACGGTTATTTCATTGTTTTTGTTTTCCTAGAATGACTAATCATATTTTTAAATTATTGAAGCTAATGGTGTTTAAAATATTTTTCAACGCAAAGTAACCGACGCATACTCTTATATTGCATCACTTTATTAAATTAAAGGAGATATAATTTATCTCATAATATGCATTACAATAGACAAATTGATTACATTCCTTGAGCCTACGCTAGTCACGCGAAAAATGCTCAATCTAATGTTAAGAGCCTACATCAGTCACGCGAAAAAACGCTCAAGCTAATGTTAAGTTTATGGGAAGGTTCTTGCGCGATTTCTCGCTAACATTTTAATATTTTCAAATGTTTTTTTTTTTTTTTGCATAGCATAGCTGAAGTCAATCTCCAACGTTATTAGTTTTTACTTTTTCGATTTTGGCTCCAGTTGTTTTATATAAGGGTACTTTCACTTTCAGAACCGGTTCCGAAATTAGAAATGTCAGCTTATAAAAAAAACTGTAACTAAAATCGAAAAATTAAAAACTAACAACGTTAGGGATCGCCCTCAGCTATCTTATGGCAAAAATCATTTAAAAATATTAAAATTCGAGTGAGAAATCGCGCATGAACCTTCCCATAGGCTTAACATTAGCTTGAGCGTTTCTTCGAGTGACTAGCAGGTTCTTGACAAATTTCTTGCTCGCATTTTAATATTTTTAAATGTTTTTTTTTTTTTTTTTTTTTTTTTTTTTGCATAGGATAGCTGAAGTTGATCTCTAATGTTGTTAGTTTTTACTTTTTTGATTTTGGTTACAGTTTTTTTATAAGCGGACATTTTCAATTTTGGAACTGGTTCTGAAAGTGAAAGTACCCTTATATAAAAAAACTGGAACCAAAAAAGAAAAAGTAAAAACTAACAACGTTAGAGATCGACCTTAGCTATTCTATGCAAAAAAATCATTTAAAAATATTAAAATACGAGCGAGAAAACTGTCAAGAACCTTCCCATAGACTTAACATTAGCTTGTGCGTTTTTTCGCATGACTGATGTATTCTTAAAGGAAAAAATAAACAAAATAAATCATGTTTTTATTATTATATAAGTAGTTTTAACTACACCCTTTTATTAAAATTAATTTTAACTTAATAGTTTGCTTAATTTGTTTTGCTCTTGACTAATTAAATATAACGTGTCGAGTATTTGAAAAGAATGTTTTTTTTATGAAAAACTTATTTAATTTTCAAAAAGGTAACTTTTATAAAATTTTAGCAAATATAACGTAATGTTTCATCTTTTTCAAGTAAACCTTTTCATATTGTGTTATTTTAATTAAAATATTTACCTAACGCATTAGCATATTTATTTCATGCATCATTCTTCGTTATTAAATTATTCATTGTTAGAGAGATTTTTCATATTTATAGATTCTTAATACTTGATTAATTCATGAAACCTTCCCAGCATATTCATAATTAAAGCAATTATTATTAATTTGCATTTAAAAAAATAGTAACGCAATTTACGTCATCGGAATTTTAATGCGATCAATTTCCAGTCGAGGGTGGATATTTTTAATGGTATTGTATAATCTCACCGTCAGTAATGATACTTACAGCTGTTGTAGTTTAAGTTTTATCAATTGTTCAAGGTTAAATTACATTTCAGGCAGTATAAATAAGTGACTATTATAATAGCCGTATCAAATTGTTAAATATAAGTTTATAATAAATGCTTGGAAGACTCACTTGCAGTTGAAATAAAATAATGATAGATATTAATTATAGTCTAAAGTGAAAAAAATGTCAGCAGAATTTAACAGAGTGAATACGACAAGCAAGCACACAGTTTTAGAACAGACATGTAAGACAAACATGCAAATAAAAACATTTGATACTCAGCAAATTTAATTTTGTTTATTTAAGTTGGCAACCGTGTATACTCGAATAAAGATAATAAAGTAGTATAAAAAATAAATAGTAAATTAGTTTTTAAAATATTTTAATTTACTTAAAAGCTGTCTCTCTTGATTATAAAGACAAAAAAAGGGAGAAGATTTATTCTGTCGTTTATGTTTTTCTGCATTTAAAATACTGGCACTCAATTCGTGTAATTAAACTGTAATTGAAATTAAATTAAAGCAGTGTGAAAGCTTACTAAAATACAAAGAGATCATATTTTTATATTTAATTTTCTTACTGTAATCAAACTGGTAGATTTACAAAAAAAATGTCTGACATGGTTGCAGGAAAATTCCCTTTTTTATAATAAGAATTTGAAATACACGGTGTTCTTATACTGCCATACAAACTGTGCAGATCAAGGATCTTTGCTATGAGTACATAAAAGTTGTCCAAAGATCCATAACTCGACAACGCATAGTTTTGGAGAAAGTTGCAAAAGAAAAAAGTTTGACATTACATACTCCCTACTATTTTCTAATGCATTAATTCATATAATACTGAACGAAAGTAAAGTACGTGTCGCAATACTCATGAACGGAATGCTTTACCAATATGCGAAGATTGTCAACAGTTTAAAGCTGCTCCCTTTCAAAGCGATCCCAAAGGCGGCAGTTCATTTAGATATAAAACACACGCAGAAGGCTCTTCTCTTTTTAAGTTGTTTCCCATTCTCACGCTTATGGGTACAATTTTTATCTTTTAAAGTCTTTTATTTTTATTTAAATCTTGTTTCTGATCCGAATTGATCAATAAATCTTATTTATTATTAGGATGTGACGCCATACTATTTTTTTCGCATTTTTCACGAAAACTATGCGCTTTACAAGTACATGGTTCTTTGGACACTTTTGAGCGAGGAATCACGTTCTGCAAAGTTTTTGTAGAGGTATCCGAACACATCATTTACTCATTTCTTAATTAAAAGGATATTTGTATGTAATATACTCCAATCAGTTAAATAAAAATACCCCAATTTTCAAATAGTGTATTAAATTTGCTTGTATAATTAAATCAATAATTTAGGAATAATGAAATAAAATTTTCAACATAAGATATTCACGGTTCAATATGATTGAGTTTCGAAATTACAGCTATGGATAATCAGATTCTAGTTGACACTTACCAATAGGAAATTACTAGAGGCACTGTTTTGTATAAGCAGAGGAAGGGAATATGTATATAATTATTATCCGTGATTTAGAAAACAAAAAATTTCAAATAAATGAGAATATAAAAACATTAAAAAAAATTTATAGTGTTTCATAACAGCCTCCGCAATTTGCAAATTCAATATTTCATTAACTTAAAAAAACATAAAGATAAAACAAATATCACATTTATTAGTTAGCTCATAAATTTTATATACAGCAATTTAAAAATAGTTCGTATCTTGAACTCTTGCTGCGTTGTCTCAAGTGAAAACAAGTGGGTAAGTGTGATAGAAGATGGCACAAAGGGTTTCGTTTAATATTCCTTTCAAAACACTTTATCCTTTCTTTAATAAATCCAAATAAATTTCATTTTCCAAAAAAAAAAAAAAAAAAAAAAAATCATGTTTTTTTATAAAGTAAAAATTTACCGGTCTATTTTTCTCGTTTTTTCGGAAATCTGAACCTGTCCGATAGCGAGCGAATCCCGTTGTTATACTCTGTCAATATAATGTATATCATGTGGACTAAATGCGGTAATTAAAAAAAATCAATTTCAAAATTAAACATGTTCTATAGAGAAATTCAAAATGTTTAAATAGGCCAATATTTCCATAATCGGGTTTTTATCATGATTCAATACATTCATCAAACTCATATGACGTTATAATAATTTGATGACGTCATATATACTTCCTTTCTCTATTACTCATATTGATATACTGTCTTTGTATTATTCCCAAACATTTGAAAAAGTCCCTTAAACTTCCAATATGAGGTCATATTAATTTTCCTTTTAATTCTCTAATGGCAGCATATTAACGTGCTTTCTGTACTTAGACATACTCATACTCCTTGTATTATTGACAAATGTTTGAAAATTTCCGTTTTATCACCAATATAACGTCATATTAATCTTTTAGGTAGCTTTCATTACAAAAAGCTACCTATTGCAGCCGTTCGGAGGAAAGCAATTCCAACAAATTTTGATATATTTTCACCACTCATGACCTCCAGACCCCAAAACCACCCTCCGTCCAAATGTTGATTTATATATATATATATATATATATATGTCGCATTTTTAATAAAAGGACAGTATTCTGATGATTTGAATATAGAATCTTTTATTGAAAGAAAGATTACTACGGCAGTAGCATTTCATGTCTGCATCCATGATGGATTCCACGCAGCAAGTGATGCTAGAAGTATTTTAGAAAAATCTCATCTCCGAAGGGTTGTCAGTTCAAAAAGCCATGTGGTTTTATTAATTAGGCCGATAAACTGATAAAATTGGCTACCCTGCTAAACTCGTGATTATGTGTCATCGGGCCCGTATACAAGGTGAGGGGCGATTCCTTAAAAAAGTAATTAATAGGTTTGATTTCTATACTTTTCCCACAATTTCCCCCCCTTCCAGACAAGTGTCCGGGGATGGGCCGGCTTCCATACACGAGACTCGCCTGAAAAGGACAAAACACTTTTTACATTAAAGTAACGTTAGAATTTAGAAATGGGTTTCTTTTTAAGTAAGCTGCAGGAGATGAGTTTTTTCTTTCGTATAGTTAGCATATATCAGAACAATAATAACTTTAATACAAATAATAAGAATAATACCACTATAAAATGCGATGCTATAATCAATTGGACACGATAAAAACAATTGTATTAATAAAGGCAAGACACTGTGAAAATATAATATATAAAATAAAATAAATAAATAAGAAGTATATTCCAGAATGTTGCAGTTAGTCCAATGCAATTAGTATAGCAATGTCCAATATTATATAAAAAAATCAAAATTATATGAAAACATCCTGGCATCATCCAGGAGACTGTACTCTTTCAAAAACACACTTATAATATATTCATAAAAATGTAAAACTCAAAGATCAATTATCATCCAATATGAGTTCTTGTGATACACTATCTTTTATTTGTTTGGTGTATGTAATTTAAATTGATCATTGGGCAAAAAGTATCTTAGCTTGGAGGCGTGGATTACTTCATTGTCGTGCTTTGTCAACCAGTTAGGTTTATTTATTCGAAAACTTACATTAGACAATTTTTCAATAATTTGATAGGGACCTGAAAAGGGCGGGCTTAATTTTCGGGTGTTAGGATAGTGAAATTCCTCGGCAAGTACCAGATCACTAAGCTTGAAAGGAGCTTCCACAAATTTTAAGTCATATCGGATCTTGTTTTTTCAGGTGGTGTTCACCTGTTCTTTTGAAATCCTCTTTCCTGGCTTCCTCAATTGTAGGATAGTAATTTTCATTACCTAATGCTGATGCATAAGGTAATTTCCCAAACATTAAGTATGCAGGGGGATATTTGGTGACGGAGTGTGGTGTGTTATTGTATTCAATAATCACGTCTTTCAGAAGTTTGGGCAACGGGATATTTGAAGGGGTCGAATTGACCTTTAGTCTCAACCGGGTGCAAATTGATTGATTCACACGTTGAATCTTTCCATTACACTGTGGCCTATGAGATTAAGTAAGTAATTTTTTTTACCTTATGATTCGATACCCATTTACGAAGTTTGGACGCTGTAAAAGCAGGATTCCTGTCCGTTAACATTTTCTTCGGAATTTGGATATCAAAAATCTGTTTGAGTATATTAATGTAAACTTCTGCCGTAACATTTTTAGAGGCAAAACCCCAAACATAACGAGTAGCGTGATCAATAATCAAATGCATGTATTTTTTTGTGGAATTGTAATAATTGAAACCACCTACTGTGTCTAAAGATATTATATCGAAGGGTTGTTCTGCGGGTGGTAAGGACTCAAGAATACCAAATTTAGGTTGGTGGGATTTCTTGTTGAGTTGGCAGACCTCACAATGCTTGACAAGTTGTGTAATATCCTGAGTCATGCTTCTCCAATAGCATTGCGGTGAAATTAAATTTAGCATTTTTTGTATTTCTGGGTAGCCAAATTGCTTATGGGTAGTTATTAATAGTTTCTCTCTTAAGGAGAAAGCAACGACAATTTTTTGAAATCCTTTTTCGTGAATTACCAGAATGTCATTAACTTTTTGGAATTTAGAGCCTGTTACATTATCTAACTCTTGGTGTTCTTTAATTTCATCTAATGTTAGTAAGTGAATTTGGGCATTCACAGGAAGTGAAATGGGATTTGTGGAGAGCATATCGGCTTCAAAATTTGTTGATCCTTTATTGTATTTTACAGTATAGACATACATGCTTAATTTTAGCGATCATCTGAATAATCTACCGGTTAAATGTTTTACATTTTTAAGCCATACTAAAGCAGCATGATCGGTATGATTGTGAAAGATTTTCCATGAATGTAATAATGAAATTTGTCAAGAGCATCGATTATTGAGAGCATCTTTCTGACCATTCCCAAGGAGTATCTTTTTTTAATAATTTATTTAAAGGGGTTCTAATTTTAGCATACTTGTCAATGAATTTGTGATATATATTTATAGATCCAAGGAACATTTGTAATTCTTTAACATTTTTGAAGGTATTAATTTTTTAATAGTTTCGGTGTTAGCATTGTCTGGTTTTATTTGGCTGTTACTAATTTCATAACCAAGGAAGTCAATTTGAGTTTTGGCAAAGTTACATTTTGAAAATTTTAAGTTTTGATTTTACTGTCGGCAAATATTAAAAAGAGTTTTAAGGTGAGCCAGATGCTCCGCATAGGAATAGGAATAAACTATAAAATCATCGAAATAGTTGGTAGCGAAGTTGATTTTATGTTTATCTAGGTTCCTTCTAAGAGCTCTTGCGAATTGAGCCGGAGCATTTTTGTAGCCAAATGGAAGGACCAAGCACTCGTAAAGGCCCTGATTGGTCACAAAGGCTAATTTTTCTGTGTCTGAAGGGTGGAGGGGCACATGCCAGTAACCAGAGGCTAAATCTAGTTTAGAAAAATATTTGGCATTGACAAGTCGGTCTAAAAGCCAGTCTATTCGGGGCAAAGGTTCAGAATCTGTCTTGGTAGTGGCGTTGATTTTTCTGTAGTCAATACAGACGCGCGTTTTACCTTCTCCTTTTTTATAGGCTAGTGTAACGGGAGAGGCATAGGAACTACATGATTCTTTAATAAGTTTAGCTTCCAATAACTCTTGTACCTGCTTTTGAATTTCTGCATTGTCCCACGGAGATGCACGGTAAGGTCGAAATGAGATAGGAAGTTCTGAGGTGAGAATTACTCGTTGGGGTTCCCATCTGACTCTACCCACATCATATCGATTACGTGCAAAAATATCTTTGAAGTCGCTTAGAAGCCCCTCCAATTGTAGGTTCTCTTCAGTAGTATAATGATTAAAATTTTTATCATCATAATCCGAGAGAATTTTAGTATCAAGGTAACACTGCCCCTGTTGAGACAAAATCCCTTGATTTGATTTGGAAGGAGAACGAAGCGGCTTCTTGTAATTCATATCACCCGCTAAAGTTAAAGTGTGGTTAAATGAGTTTTTATGGGATATTTGACTGGAAACGTTTTGGTCATACTTAAGGATGACTCCATCTTGAGTCAGAGAATTTGCGATATGAATTTTTTGTAATTCAGGGGTTCCCAGTATTGCATACGGCAAATACGACCTAACGAGGTGTAAGGTGCTATTTTGCCTGATATTCCCTATTTGGAGGGATACTTGAATTTTTTCAAAAATCTGGACCTGTCCCTGGGTTTGACTAACATTAAAAGGCTTGCAACTTTGAATAGACGTCATATCCAAAGCTGCTATTAGATTTTCTGGAATTATTGAAAGGGTTCCACTATCTTCCACTATCCAAAAGGGAGTATCCTAAAAAGTCTTCTCTTCAGCTAGTGTTCATTATCCAACTTCCACTATCCAATAAAAATGGTACTTCGACCCCATTATAACAAGTTTTTGTGTATTTTCGGTTTTCGTAATTCTCACATTTGAGGTGCCCGGGCACGATAAACCGTCATTTAGCATTCATGGGCATTCCTTGATCAGGGGAATACCCATATCCATTTTGGGGTTGAGTTTCATTATTATGGGTTGCAAAGTTGTGGGCCATTGCTGTCCCTGCATTACTTTGGACATCATACTTATGGAGTAAAGTATGATGCCTTCGATGGCAATTTTTACAACTCATCTTCATTACAACTCATCACGGACATTTACTTGCAAAATGGCTAATACGCATACAATTTGCACATAACTTGTTTAATTGGATGGTTCTCCACCTGTCTACAGGCATATTCAATAACTTTTTGCAGGTATGGGTGGGATGCGAATCAAAACAAACACCGCATTTATTACCTTCTTGAATTTTGTGGAATTTCGATCTATCGTAAGAATCTCTTGAATAAGCTATATTTCTTACATCGGTTTTGTTTGGGTTCTCTAATGCTAGCAAACTTGTTGCTTGCGTCTCTAAAAACTTTAGAAGTTCCGTGAGAATAGGCATATCATTGTGGGTAAGTGTAAGTTTCCATCGCTCTTTGAGATTATCATTTACTTTTTGAACGATGGTAAAAATTATCATATTTTCCACTAAAGCATTTTGTGTTAATTTTAACGAATCTAAAATTCGAAGCGACTCATTGCAAGTATCTATTATGTCGAAAATAGCTTTAGAGGATGAGGAACAATTCTTCATATTTTTTATATTGTATAACTTGCTTATTTGGGCCATGCCCAATTCTCTAGTTTTATCGTAGCGAGCGCAAAGAGTCTCCCATGCATTTTTATAACTGGCCTCTGAAAGAGGAAATCCAGAAATCAATTTATGACTAGCACCATTTACCCTAGCTAGGAGGTATTGTAATTTAGAAACTGGGCCCAAATCTGAATTTTGGTCTATAGTTGTGATAAAAATTTCCTTAAAAGAGAGCCACTGATCAGATTCCCTATAAAAAGCTTTTAAATCAAATTTGGGAAGGTTAACGGTTTTCTCTAAATTATAATTTTTAGATTTATTATTATTCCCTGACTCCCCTTTGTAAATGTCTAAGCTCTTATTTATTTTATTAAGTGAGGTGTTTATCGTTATTGTTAAAGTGTCTAGTTTAAGAGCAATTTCATCGAATTCTTTAATAATATTTTCAGTTTCCGATTCCTTGCTTTCGAGAACCGCGTTTTCACGAATTTTGTTTAACTCACTATTAATATCCTTTGCTTGTCCCTGATACACACAAGAGTTATCGTATTATCATCTATTTTGGGATTTATGATATTATTTATACGGGTAATTTCTCCCTTAAGAACTGCTTTCTGCTTTTTAATATTTTCCATTTTTTAATTAATTTTAAAATATAGTTTTTTGAAAAATCTAAATATTATCAGAATTTAAATATCTTTCAAAAAGTTTTAAAAGTTTTTGCATTATATAAACAGATGCATAAAATTGTAAGCATAACATACATAAAAATAATGATTTATATAAAAGAATTATTTATTTGAAAATAAATCATGGATATCCATTAATTCTATTAAACCAAAAAATTTGCTATACTTCAAAACCATGGTTTTCATAAATAAAAATAAAAACAATATAACTGGAATAATATACTTATTAAAAAACTTACCTTAAATTATTTATAATCATTTTTATTTCATAATAAAATCAGAATAAAGATATATTAAATACTAATATGATATTAAAAGAAGTAAATACTAGGGTACCCTTTGACCTCAAACACTTAAAAAAAAAAAGAAAAATCCTTTAAAAAAAAAGTAAAGAAAAATATCTTCGGAATTGACACATTCTTTTCGCGCAGTAAAATAATAAAACACATAGCGATGACTCCACTTCCCTTATCTGTAATAGATTTCGGAATATCCTTTAAGAGAATTGTATATATCTTTCATCACTTCAGCGGATGTTACACTAAACCGAACTATTAAAGGTTTTCTTTGAAGAATTCACATATCTCACGCATGTAAAGCAACTGTTGAACCGAAAAAATAACATTCTCCGCATGGGGAATAACGACGATTTCTTTCACTTAATTAGAATATGAACTCCTACAATATAGAAGATAGAAGACACGAAGAAAATTGAAAACTTTTTCACAATTCTGCGCAAAAACACAAAATGCATCAAGTCGTACTAATCAAGACTTATTATCGATGCTTTCTTGAAGTACGTTGATAGGAACACTCCACCCGCCGTTTGTAGAAAAAAAAACACATTTCTAGATCGTGCACAATTTTCTTTTCGATGAACACTAGCTGAAGAGAAGACTTTTTAGGATACTCCCTTTTGGGGCCTCTCCGCACGTTAAATAGATGTCGATAGATGTGGCATCTGGAACTTTAAGACAATCTCCAATCTCTAACAATTTTTTGATGACAATTTCTCTTTCGCTGTTCTTTTTCCTTAATGAATTTCCCGCTGTAATCCTACCGACTAAGAATACTGTCACATTTTTAATGAAAGGACAGCATTCTGATGATTTGAATATAGAATCTTTTATTGAAAGAAAAATTACTATGGCAGTAGCATTACATGTCTGCATCCATGATGGATTCCACGCAGCAAGTGATGCTAGAAGTATTTTAGAAAAATCTCATCTCCGAAGGGTTGTCAGTTCAAAAGGCCACGT
Source organism: Maratus michaelseni (assembly GCA_963931845.1). Taxonomy (NCBI): domain Eukaryota; kingdom Metazoa; phylum Arthropoda; class Arachnida; order Araneae; family Salticidae; genus Maratus; species Maratus michaelseni. Next base: position 406,017,579 of record OZ007592.1, read on the forward strand.
AGTTTTATTAATTAGGCCGATAAACTGATAAAATTGGCTACCCTGCTAAATTCGTGATTATGTGTCATCGGGCCCGTATACAAAGTGAGGGGCGATTCATTAAAAAAAGTAATTAATAGGTTTGATTTCTATACTTTTCCGACATATATATATATATATATATATATATATATATATACAGTAGAGTCTCGATAATTCGAGGTGGACGGGACCGAGCTTACCTCGAACTATCGAAAACTCGAATTATCGAAATCATAAAATTTAATTAATAAATAAATGAAGATAAAGCAATTTTTAATTTTCAGTGTATATTTAAATGAAAAATGTACCTACAAATTTTTACATTACTGCTGATAGCAACATGTTAATTATATCTTAAAATAATTGTCAATTGTTTTTTGTTTTGACACATTGCCACGTTTTCGTGCAGCAATATCACGCCATCGTCGAAGCAGCATATTGTCAGCTGGAGTTGACTCAGGCTATTGCTCCACTTATCGCATGGCGGACTTTAGCGCAGCAGGCAGCCCCTCGATGTGACTCATTAGCAGTGTGGAATTTGCCGGATTCTGGCAGAATCCGTAAATTCTAGTTGTTCGTGACTATTTATCCATTCCTCTATAACTTCTGGCACAAAATCTTTAAAAAAAAACAATTTTTAAATAGTTCTTGAGTCATCCAAGCACTTTTTGGTTTCTATACGTAATCGGTAGTGAAGATATCGAGACATGCTTAAATGCTCTTGGCTTTACAGCTTTTCAGATAACAGCAACAAGTTTAATCTTGTGATTTCCTGAAGTATTTGTTGCAGCAAGAAGTGTTACCAACTCTTTGCTTTTATGTGACCTGGAGTACTTTACTCTTAGCTTGACGCGATTGTTTTAGATGGTAGCATTTTGAAATTAAGTCCAGATTCATTGCTATTATAAAGCTGGTCGTTCATAAGGTTTTCATTTGCCACGACTTCCTGCAATTTCTTGCAAAATTCCACGGAGATGGCCTGATAATCTTCAGATAGCTTCTCTCGACAGAGCTCTAGTTGCTGGATACGATATATTTTTTTCAACTTGTCAAACCATCCTACACTATCGGTGAAGTTTTCATCACTTTCTTCAAATTCTTTTCAAAACAGCAAAGCTTTTTCTAGAAGAATCGGACCTGAAAGGGAACATCATTTTTTACTTTGCTGTGTAAACCACATTAAGATTCACCAGTTTTTTCATACTCACACTTTTTAAGGATTTTCTGTCCAAGGATAAATCAGAGCAGTTGTTAGTAGAAAACGGTTCTTTAGTTTATTTCTGTTCCGATATGTTCGTAGTAGACAAAAGAAGTGAGTGGGGCGGAAGCTCGTTGAACAACTATTCTCTGGTTCTCTCCAATTTCAACCGGTGTGATCCCCTGCACATATAGGAAGAATACAACCGTTTTCATTAAGAGGGTGGATTTCTGTAGGTGGCTTCGGGTTGCACAGTTGACATGTGACCAGTCGAATAACAATAAAAACCTGATACTTGAATTTTGTGGTGCGAAATAATTTTTTCACTCGAAATAATTCTTGCGTATATTTTGGTCAGTATTTGGAAGCTAAACTGATTTTTTTTCACTAACTCGGATTTATGGGAAACTCGAACAATCGAGACTCGAATTATCGAGACTCTACTGTATATATATATATATATACAGTATATACAGTATATATATAGTATATATACATACATGTACAGTATATATACAGTATATCTAATTATGCAAATATTGCTAGGAATATAGCTGATTTTTATTATATGGCGTTATCACAAGGTTATCCGGTTCAGTTTTTGTCCGATCTAACATACAAATTTATCAGAAATAAAGGTTATAGTGACGAACTGTTAGGAGTGTTCAATACGAGCGATGTTTTGTTGATGTGATATTTGTGGGAGTGTCGGTTTAGTGGGTTGTTTACCGTGTTGTAAGTTGAGAATTTGATAGTGAAGTCTGGTTTTAGTTTGTCAGTGTAGAGGGTTATTTACCGTGATGTAAGTTGAAAACTTGTTGGTGTAGTCTGGCTATGGTTTGTCGGTGTAGTGAGATGGTTGCTGTGATGTAAGTTGAGAACTTGATGGTGTAGTCTAGCTATAGTTTGTCGGTGTAGTGGGATGTTTGCCGTGCTGTAAGTTGAGAATTTGTTGGTGTAGTTTGGTTATAGTTTGTCGGTGTAGTGGGTTGTTGACTGTGATGAAAGTTGAGAACTTGATGGAGTAGTCGGGCTTTAGTATTTCGGTGTAGTGGGATGTTTGCCATGATGTAAGTTGAGAAATTGATGTTGTTGTCTAGTTATAGTTTGTCGGTGTAGTGGGTTGTTTACTGTGATGTAAATCGAGAATTTGTTGGTGTAGTCTGGCTTTAGTTTGCTTCCTTTTGTTATGTCTGTTTCATTCATTTTCAGTCTGTACTTGTCAGGTATGGGGGAGTGTTGCATGCGTAAAACTAGTTTAACCCAGCAGTGCATGTCTCAAGCCATGCCACCTGACACAGGTTGTTTTAGCTTTTCTTTGTTGTTTATTGGCATTTTTAATTTTTGCTGCAATTTGTAGTGTTCTTTTGTTTTGAGTTTAAGTAGTTAGTTGCGTTTTCTGGTTCTGTGTAAGTGTAGTTTGTTTAGTTTTGTTTTTCTAGTATTGAATTTAAGTGGTTTAAAGTTTTTGGTTGGCATTTGTGATAATGGTTCTGCAAGTGATTTTCCATTGGTGTTTATTATTTTATATATATATATATATATATATATATATATATATATATATATATATATATATATATATATATATATATATATATATATATATATATATATAGATAGATAGATAGATATAGATATATAGATAGATAGATAGATAGATAGATAGATCTGACGTATGTCATAATGTTACTCTGTTATTTATGAACCAATTCGGATGTGACTGAGTATGTGTATAGGGCATACCAAGGTCTCAACCGAGTTCGTTGGACAGTTTCATCTGCCATCTTGTTTCAGAATGGCGGCCAGTTAAAAAATTTTTAATTTTTCAAATTTCAAAAGCATGGAAAAAAATTATAAATTGAAATAAATTGTTTCCATTATGTATTAGAACGTGATACAAGAATTCTGGAACATTTTTTGTTTTGGTTATATCTTAAAAAATGGCTGAGCTATGGCAGTTTGAAATTCTAGGGTGGCTGAGATTTTGAAACAATCTGATATTTGTTATGCTGTAACTTTCGTATTTATGAATCGATATGAATGTGACTGATATGTGTACAGAACATACCGAGTTCGTTGGCCAGCTTCATGCGCCATCTTGTTTCAAAATGGCAGCCAGTTAAAAAAAATTCAATTTTATAAATTCAAAAAGTTGTACAAAAAAATTATAAATTGAAACAATTGTTTCTGTTAAGTGCTAGATCGTGATACAAGGATTCCGGAACATTTTTTGTTTGGGCTTTATCTTCAAAAATGGCTGAGATAAGGCAGTTTGAAATTCTAGGGTGGCTGACATTTTATAGCAATCTGATATTTGTTATGCTGTACCTCTCATGCTGAAATTCGCATTCAAATTCAGTATTAACGAAATCTGGGATTGAATCTACTATTATCGGGTTCTAAGCATTTTAGTTTCGGGTGTTTGAGTAAAAGGAGTTGAATTTTTATAAACATGGACTATGAAAGCTACCTTTTCCTCCCGGTACAGGCCGGAAGGACTTTTTTCAGTTGATGAAACTTTTTATTTCATTTTCATTTTTCACGTGGAAATCTTTCAATGGAAAATTAATTATTGTAGAAAGAATTTCATTGTGGATTTTTAATTTTTGGCAACTGCTATAACGAAAAATGTTTAAATTTAATAGGAAAAGGCTGTCAGAATTTTGGTTTTTTATCTCTCTATATTAAAATAAAACGATATTTTTAAATTTTATGATTTTCAGCTTTATAGTAGTTATTCAGCTATAAGTACACAAAATTTCAGATCTGTAAGTTATATAATTTCTGAGAACCGGCTCTGTGACGGACAGTATACGTAACGGGGCGAATAGGGTTTCGTGAGATGAAAGAAACCCTAAAAACTAAGAAGTAGAACGATATCAATGGTTTTTAAAATTTAAAATTTTAATGTTTTATTTTGCGATTAAAACGCAAAAAAAAAAAAAAAAAAAAAAAAAAAATCTTTTGCAATGAATGCCTAAAATAAAAAGAAACCATGATCACAGTTACAGTATCTTTTTTTTTTATTTAGGCATACCATATAATTTGAAATTTTAAAGTTTATTCGAAATACCACAGCGCCATTTATTTTCGAAACTTTTAATTATATATAAAATTACTGCACACCTAATTCTGTTTTTACACGACAATATGTTTAAAGTCTTACGGCCATTGAATACTAGTATTTACAGTAGTAATATTCGTCTTATTTAATCACAGATTTAAGTGATTAAATAAAGCAAGGATTACTATTAAAAATAGTGGTATTCGAAGTCCGTAAATCATTGAATTAAACTTATAGTCGTGTAAAAACAGTGTTAAGTGCATACAAAACTTATGAGTTAAATTTTAAACGCGTCACTTATTTAACTTGTATATTTATTATAATTAATGGGTTAATAAATTTTAAATTTAGGGAGTCCTTTATGGAATGCCCTGTATAATGTTGCAGTAACTTTCTACATAACTCAGTAATATCCATAAATGATAAGATAAAATTTTAAATCTATCAATGCAGATTTTAGATAGACTTTTATAAAATCATCAAAGACGTTAACAAACTGATTTTATTTACTTAACGCATTTATTAACTACGCCAAAAATAAATCCCTTTTACGTTTTTCTTTAATATGTTTATTTTATCTATGTCTCTCGCTGTAATTATTTTCAGTCTGTACACCTAATGTCGTTAGGTTATGAATTCTTTTATTCTGCAAGCATTCATAAAAGATATTTAGTAATCTAAAATAAGCAACGTATCGTCTCCAATTAGTATTAATAACCGGTCTGGAATGTTTGAGTTTTCTATCGAATTTCTTTATTTTTTGAGATACCACATATCATTAGTACCAAATTCCTTATCAAGAAATATTTCTAATTACAATGCAAAATACTTTCAAAATACATTCATTAACTAAAATTGAATATAAAGCATATTCATTTCTGTATATTTTACACCGTATTCAGTAAAATATTATTTTACTTTTTATATTTACAATTTGTTAACAGAGTATGCCTAATTTTATTATATAAACTAACACAAAATTTGCTTCTTACACTGCATAAGTTTTAACATATATACACTTCAAAAAGTAATTGTTGATTTGACAGTATAATACTGGCACCCCAGCTGCTAGTATTATACCGTAAAATTAACAGTATTAAACAGTAAAATAAGCAGTAATATGCTACAGCGCATGCGCGGCGTAATTTTGCCGTATAATACTAGCAGCTGGGATGCCAGTTTTATACTGTAAAATCAACAATTATTTTTTTACAGTGTATTAAAACAAATTTATGTATCATATTTCATTCTCATATATCCAAATCCATCTCATACACCAAAATCAATCAATATATGCTTTTAAGATTTTATAATTGCTCATTTTAATTTCGAATAACTTTTAATTTCCAATAAAATGCCACTATTTGTGAAATATTTGTATTAAAATGTTATTTTATTCATAATAATGTCAATGTTATTTGAATGTTTTAATTATATATAATTGTAACAGAAAATCACATAAATTTATATGCTTAACCCTCTGAATGTCCAGCAAAAGGGCAAAATTGTATTGTTGTTTTCGCTGTATTCTACTTTAAATGCTAAAAATAAAATGATTATTCCAAAATTATATTAAAAAAAAACTTAAGTATATATATTAATATAAACCTTGAGGGTATCAATCATTACCCAATGTATTAAAACTGCATTATATATATATAATTATATTAATTTATAAAATGCTTGTATTGCAGTGACTCCTGGAGCTTAGTGAACGTAATAACACGGGCTTCTCAGTGAGAGGGAATCATCTGACTGTCCATCAAAAGGATAAAATTGCAATGTTGTTTTCCCTGTATATTATTTTAAATGCTAAATAAAGCTGTTTATTCCAAGATATTTTTTTTATTATATATATGAATGTAAACATTAAGGGTATCAATCATTACTAAATGTATTAAAATTGCATTATATATGTAGAATTATATTAATTTAAAAAATGCTTATATTGCTGTGAGACCTGGAGCTCAGTGAACGTATTAACACGGGATTATCAGTGAGAGGGTTTTAATAACTACTGTGTAAAAAGTGGGGTTTTAAATGTATTAATTTTAATTTTTTCCCCCAATAAGAGAATTCGAAAGTGAGAAAAAATACAATCGATTCTTTTAGTAAGAAACGTCTTAAAACGAAATGGAAAACAATAATTTCAGAACATTCACCCATTTATATTCCTTCGACCGTCCACGGTTTAACATTTTCTAGTACTTTCTTTTCAAAATGATTTCCTGTATGTCGTTTCTGATAGGAATTATTTTATTTTTTCTTTTAGCTTCACACTCTTATTTTAAAAAGAAAGCTATAATATCGAATGAACAAAATCAGTAAAAGTAAACTGTCACATACTTTTCAAAAGAAAGCAAAAGAAAGAAGCAATGCATGCAAGATTAGAGAATTTTATATACTCTCATTTTTACATTCTTCTATCAATAATAGAAGAAAGTATTGTAAATCAAAAATTTTTCGACTTCCAGTTTTCGATGGATTTACACGTTTTAGGGATAAGAGATTCCGAAAAACATGTTTTTACAAAATGTCTGTCTATCCGTCTGTCCGTGTGTCTGTCCTCATTGTATCATCGAAAAGTGTATGAAGTTACGCTTCAAATTGAACTAAATTGTTATATGATTTTTTTCTATGGCCAGCAGGTCCTACTTGAATTTGGGGTTATTTCGAGGAAAGGGGGCGCTGCGATCGCGATTTTTGTTCCATTTTCACAATTATATCATCGAAAAGTGTATGAAGTTATGCAGATAATTGAACCGAATTTTTTGCATATGCTTTTGACTATAGCCTCAGGTTCCAGTTCAATTTGTGGATATTTTGACGAAAGGGGGCGCTGCGATCGTGATTTTTGTTCCACTTTCACTATTGTATCATCGAAAAGTGTATGAAGTTATGTAGATCACTGAACCAAATTTTTTTCTATGTTTTTGACCATAGCCTGCGGGTTCCAGTTGAATTTGGGAATATTGCACTTGGAGGGGGCGCTGTGATAGCCATTTAAAGATTTCAATTTCAAAAAGTTGTGCAACAAATTAGAAATCTTAAAAATTCTTTGCGTTAAATGTTTGGCCTTGATCCAAGGATTCCAGAGCATTTTTTGTTTTGCCTCTATCTTAAAAACTGGCTGAGATATAGCAGTTTGAAATTATAGGGAGGCTGACATTTTGAAACAATACAGCCGGTTTTCCCATAAATCGGTTTAATGTATTGGTTTTAGTGAACGTGGTTTCTCCAAATTTTCTTTCGTTGTTATGTAACCATCGTTTCAACATTTACATGCTTAATACTATATATTTATATTCGCCAACGTCAAATTCTGGCCAAGAATGGCGACAATTGATGAAATATCGCCAAATTTGGAGGCAAAAATACGTTGCCATTATGAAGCCAACTTGGCTATGTCTGTCTAATTTGGCGATATTCTCATTCGAATTAAACATTGACGAGAACTGAGAGTGACTCTTCTGTAATTGGGTTCCGTGCATTTTAGCTTCGTGTATTTTCAGTAGAATTAGCTAAAATCTTAAAACCAAGCAATAAGGAGGCAATCTTTTCCTACCGGTACGGACCAGAAGAACTTTTCTTAGTTTCGTATAATATATCGCGGCTAATCGTATCCAGGTGTTCACAAGCAGCTGATGCACAACAGAATGACAAAAAATTTTGATTTCTTTTGGCGGTGTGATAGCGAATTTTGAAGCATTAACATGTATGATATAGAAGAAAGTTTTGGGATTGGCATATCCGACTAGTTTATATCTATCATTCTACGGAAACTCTCTACTATTTTAAGGACAGAAGCTTCTTATTTAATGTTCTGTACTAATATTGTACGGCATTTGGAATGTCGATTCTGGTTAATGCATATATATATATATATATATATATATATATATAGCGTTTGCTTGTTAACTAAGAGAAGACCCTTTAAATGCCTCAGAGGAGGACTTAAAGGAATCGACTGGGAGCAGAGACTTAATGTCCAATCCACACCTACCACCGGTGCAGCCTGTTAGTACCCTTGCCTAGCGCATGGGGAACGAACGCGGATGGGGTTCCTCCAACCCGCTTAGCCAGCGTGAATGAATTTGGCCACCTTATTTTACTATGAATTCACAAAACAAATCACGGCCATCAATTCCCGGAAGTTTGCATGTTCCTGGTTACCGAAGCGATCAGAAAAACATGAATACAGAGGGTGTTAAGAATCACCGGGCTCGGCTTGGCTACCATACGTTGGTGACCTTGGCTACGTATAATGGACGATACCTATCTTCGGAAAGGCGTTTACAGGAACTTGAAGAAGAATTAGAAAAAATCAACTGGGGCATCCTATAATTATTCTAAAGTAAGAAAAAAAGATGAAGAGAAGATTGATCTTGCCAGTGGACATGTATTGTCTTACAAAGGTACAGAAGATGGAAAAACAAAAGGCGTAGGATTTCTGATTCATAGAAGGTGGAAGAATCACATCGTAGAATATGATAGTGCATCAGATAGAGTTGCAAGGTTAGTTATACAAGTAACAAGAAGATACAAGCTGCAAATTACCCAAGTTTATGCACCAACAATTAGCTATACTGATGAAGAAATTGAGGATTTCTATGAAGAAGTAGCTTCAATGCATCAAAAGGGGAAATGGTACATAAAATTAATAATGGGAGACTGGAATGCTAGAATTGGGGAAAAAAAGAAAGGTGAATTCTCAGTAAGAAATCATGAATATGGGGTGCGTAATGGAAGAGGAAAGAGATTGATTGCATTTGCAGAATGTTAACAGATGTATATCAAGAATTCATTTTTCAAGAAAAAGCCACGAAGAAAATGGACATCAGGTAGTGCAAATGGCTCAACAAGTGAAATCGACTACATCTTGAGAAATAAAAAGCATCTTATTCAGTATTGCAGCGTTCTCAATAACTTCAACACTGGAAGCGATCACAGGTTGGTTAGATGCAAATTGCTTTTAAATACTAAAGTGGAAAGAATAAAACTTTTGCAACACTTAAAGAAATCAGTCGATATTATAAATCTCCAGAAACATAAAGAAGAATTTAATTTAGAACTTAAAAATCATTTCCAAGTACTTCAATCTTAAAAGAAGAACAAGATGTTAGAGTAGTGAACAAGAAAATAACAAATACTCTACAAAAAATGGCAAGGACGATAGCTGGTGAAGCACAAGTAAAGCAGACAAAGAAAATAACAGAAGAAAAAAGAAGATTGATGAAGAAACGCAGATAATTTAAAACGAAGGAAATCTATCTTAAATCTCAAGAGTTGAATATGCAGAATTATGTAAAACGGTAAGAAAATGTGTTACAGAAGATATCAGAAAATTTAACTGTGATCTTGTCAAGAAAGTTCCAGAAAATAACAAAAGTTTAAAATCAGCTAAGAGCAAGCAAACTGTGTGTTGGAAGAAAAGGTATATTTGCACTGAAGAGGGCAGATGGAACAATCACCAAAATTAATAATGAAATTGTATACATTGTGGAAAAATTCTATAACGATCTATATAAATGTGGAGATCAAAGGTAAATTAACCTACGTGATCCACAAGTAAACATAACAGAAACTGAAGAGATAATCCCAGTGATGACAGATGAAGTTGTACAAGCCATTAGATGCATGCCAAGTGGGTAAGTGTGATTGAAGATCGCGCAAAGGGTTTCGTTTAATATTCCTTTCAAAACACTTTATCCTTTCTTTAATAAATTCAAACAAATTTCATTTAGCAAAAAAAAAAAAAAAAAAAAAAAAAAAAAAAAAAGTCATGTTTTTTTATAAAGTAAAAATTTACCGGTCTATTTTTTCGTTTTTTCGAATATCTAAAGCAGCCGAATAGCGGGCCAAGCACGCTATTATTTTCTGTCGCAATAATGTCCGTCATACGGACTAAATGCAATATTTAAAAAAATAATAATTTCAAAATTAAACAAAATGTTAAAATATGCCAATATTTCCATAATCGGATTTTTATCACGATTCAATATGTTTCTCAAACTCATATATTTACTATTCTCTATTATTTATATTGATACTCGATTTGTATTATTCTCAAACATTTGAAAAATTAGTTAAACTTTCCATATGACGTCAGATTTTCTTTTTTAAATCGCTAATGACGTGATATTAATCTGCTTTGTCCACTTACACATACTCATACTCCTTGTATTATTGAGAAATCTTAGACATTTTCCATTTTATTACGACTATGACGTCAATCAATTTTATTTCGTATTTATCTTTTTTTTCAATTGGTGAAACTTTTTATTTCATTTTTATTTTTCACGCGGAAATCGCCTGATAGGAAATTAATTATTGTAGAAATATTTTCATCGTTGATTTTTAATTTTTGGCATCGGCTATAACGAAAAATGTTTAAATTTAATAGGAAAAGGCTGTTAGAATTTTGGTTTTTCATCTCTATTTATTAAAATAATACGAATTTTTCAAATTTTAATATTTTCAGCTCTTCACAGCTGATATTCTGATTGATACACAAAGTTTCAACTCTGTAAGTTACATAGTTTTCGTGAATGGCTCTGTGACAGACAGACAACGGAGCGGGAGCAATAGAGTTTCGTGAGATGAACGAAACTCTAAAAAAGGGTAAATGTCCTGGCAAAGAGGGAATTACTATTGACCTTATCGAAGAAGCAGGAGAAAAAATTGCAAAAATGCTAGCCTTACTGTTTTCCAAATGGCTCGCGAAATTAGATGTACCAGTAGATTGAAATAATGCTGTGATGGTGCTACTTTACAAGAAAAGGGAGAAGGAAAACATTAAAAATTACCGTCCAATCAGCTTACTGTCAGTGATTTATAAAATGTTCACCAAAGTTTTAACGGCAAGACTTGAATCAGCCCTGGACTCAGCTCAACCTAGAGAACAAGCAGGATTCCGAAGTGGATTTCGCACAATGGATCATATTCACACAGTAAGGGAACTTATGGAAAAAGATAAATAATATAATTTACCTCTCTGCCTTGCTTTATTGATTATGAAAAAGCATTTGATTCGGTCTACACATCTGCAGTAGTTGATTCTCTGGAGGACATTGGGGCATACAAACCTTACATCAATATCATAAAGAATATTTACAAGAAAGCAACAGCCACCATCCGTTTGGACAAACGAAAAGCGAAGATCAAGCTTGGAAGAGGAGTAAGATAAGGAGACACCATTTCGCCTAAGCTTTTTACTGCTGTCTTAGAAAATATTTTCAAGAAGCTGGATTCGGAATACAAAGGGTTTAGAATAAATGGGGAATATTTAATCCATCTCCGGTTTGCTGATGACATTTAAATTTTAAGTAATAGCCCTGGAGAATTGGAAAATATGCTAAAAGATTTGGCAGATGCTAGAATTAATGTGGGATTAAAAATAAATTTTGAAAAGACTAAGGTGATGTTCAATTCATTTGCATCAAAAAGGAAAATTGTCTACAACAACACTCAGATTAAAGAAGTGCAAAGTTATGTGTACCTTGGACAAGAAATATCATCGGACAACAGTATCATGAATGAAATCGATTGGAAAATTAGAAATGAATGGAGTGCTTTTGTGAAGAACAATATCATTGTGAAGAGTAACATGCCTCTTTGTTTGAAAAGAAAGGTGTTTAACCAATGTGTTTTGCCTGCACTAACTTATGGAGCAGAAACATGGACGCTAACAAAACGGATAGTACAAAGATTACAAACAACACAGTGAAGTATGGAAAGATGTATGATAGGCATAACCAGAAAAGACAGAAAGTGAATAACTTGGATAAAAAGTCAGACGAAAGTTTTTGAAAACATTGAGAGAATTAAACGGCTAAAATGGAAATGGGCTGGGAACATTGCAAGAAGACAGGACAATAGATGGATAACAAACACCATACAGTGGTATCCCAGCGATGTAAAACGACCAAGAAGACGACCTCAAGTAAAATGGAGTGACGAAATCAGAAAAGTGGCCGGTGTTAACTGGAGGACTAAAGCACTAGACAGGCAACAATGGAAAAATCTGGGGGGGAGACATACATCCAGCAGTGGATTGAAAACGGTTGATGATGATGATGATGAGTTATATAACTATGAACTAAGAAAACACATACAAGTTCGTATAACGAAAATGACCAAGTCACTTAAAATGCTGAAAAGAGAGCATGTAATTGTATAGTATATTGATTGTTATAGTTAAAAAAAATAATAGAAAGTATGTTACTAAATAAAACCTACCAATATTTATATATATATATATATATTGTATACATTGTCAATTACTGCAAATACAGGAGCTACAAAAGCAGCTCGTAAAAAAAGGCAGTACAATATCAATGCATGAATTTAAATTATCTAAGATTTGAGGGCAGATGTATAAAACTAAACTATGGAAATTGTTTGAATAAAAAAAATAATATATTAAAAGACACAGAAACAACAAATCAGTATTACAAGTCGACTGACCAGGCTTTACTCTTCAGTGGATCGAAAGGCAAAACTGAACTCACTCCCACTCTTCTTTAAAAAAAACAGTAATATCAGCAGGACTCTCAAGGCTAGCCAAACTTATATTAAACACAAAATAATAACAAATGAAATTATTCCTTTACTAACTATTAATATAGTCAAAAACTATTTCAACAAAATATAACTTTCCAAATTAAACTGATTAAACTAAAATCTAACAATGAAAAATAGTATGTACAATCTTAAATTTATTCAATAATTTATAATTAAACAATTCAATTTCTTTTTTGTTAAAGTAAAACACAAGTTAAATCGTCTCCATCCCAAATTTCAATGAAAGTACTACAAAGAAATGTCTTCTTACTGATTGAACTTCAGCGTGAGTCCATTAACTCGTAACATGAAAAACATTTATTAATGCTTCCTCCAGTATACCAAGGATAGCTAAAAAAATCCAAATCAGCGGCTTCTTTCACTTTACTGTAACATCCACCATTACCCCTTCTATAAAACAGACTTTAAGGCAGTCGTGTCATACAGTAAATTCTAGAAACTGCAGCCGTATCAGGTCACGCCTTCAGCCCATACTGTTATCAATTCTTCTTCAAAAGTAATTTAATATAATGTTGTAAAAATTTGGATGGAAAATTATTATCATAAAATAAATTTCAAAAAAAGTTATATAATTGATTATTAAAATTTTAATTGTTATTACAAATGTTACTGAATTTAATAATTTCATTTATTATTGTTTATTATTAACGTTTTAGTTTTTTATTTAAAATTTTCTGTTTTGAAAATTTTAATATTATATGTAGAAATAAATTTGCCTTCTGAATGTTAAAGAGGTTGAAATTATCTTTTGTTAAGTTTGTAACAGCCATTTGCTGCCAGTGAGAGTGAACCAGACTGTTCAGTCGTAAAAGAGAGCACAAGATGTAAAATTTAAAAGTCAAGTTTATTAAAACCTAATCGGGCAGGGATTTGAGAAAGTACACCACTAAATTTTCCTTACTCCAAAATAATTCAGCTTTCCCGAAACTGTACTCAGCAAAACACAACTTCAATATAATAAAGATTCAAAACGAACTTACAACTTTGAAGGTAACAACAAGTCAGGATGCCTTCAGCAAAAATCCAACTCCACGCTGCAAACTAGTCGAACACTGATTTCAATATGTCCGCCTAGACTAATGCTGAAAATGGCATTCCGTTAGCACCCAAGATTTATTTTATTGATTAGCAGAACATATCGTTAATATCTCTTACCAACTTCTTATTCTTTTTTCAGCTTCAGATTGATGAGCTCAATAGCTGAATCTAAATTCACTCTCATAGACGAAGAACTCGACCCAAGTACCAACTTTCCAATGCATTCCGAAGCTTATATACTCAAACATTGATTGACCAGCTATAACAATTTGTATAAATATGGATGAAAAGCAGAAACTCACAAGTTCCGATGTATTCAAAGTCATCCGTCGGAAATTAAAGAAAGATAGCCTTGATCAAGTTTTACGCACATGGACAATTACTGGACAAAAACTACGTTCTCATTCAAAACATCACCTACTCACATGGTCAGAGTAGTAGATTCCTCAGAATTTTAGTGTCCAAAATTTACAATTTAAAGATTTATTTTATAAGTTGGATAATTACAGATTGCTAAAAAATGTAAATGTCAATAAAATTTAAATTATTGTAAAATTAAGTTTCAACAAAAATCATTTGACAATTTAAAAATCAATAAAATTTTTAATGATACTTATGATTTCTTTCCTATTAAAATGTTTTATTTATGTTCCATATAATTATAATAAAACTTTTAGTAGTAAGATGTTCACTTATAGGAAAACTGTTTTACTGATGCGGCTAGTGCTTTAAATTGTATTTGCAATATTGGAAATTAGGATGGTTATATAGATGATTTTCATGGTCATGTGATCACAGGTGACTTGAATATAATTAGTAATAAATATGTTGTTTTTAATGAATTTTAGATAGAGATTTCGAATTAATGAAAAAGTTAATTTTAAAAAGGCTATAGTAGTGTTTAATAACGATATTGATGATTTTATTAAAAAACAAAGTTATAGAAATACTTTACCTTTAGAGGTTTTATTTTTTTGAGTGAAAATTTAATATGGTAAAACATTTAAAAATATTTTAAAATAATTTTATAAGTAGTAATGACTATGAATATCAGGAAAATAACAGTAATGATTTGAATTATATCAAGAATTTACAAACTAATTCATTATCGTTCCAGTCGATAAAGCAGGGATAATTATGCTATTCTATGAAAAATTCTCTATAATGAAAAAGTAAATAATGAATTAAAAAAATAAAAAATTCTATATTAAAATAAATCAAAGTTTAAAATCAATTCTTAAAAAGTTTGTAGCTTGTAAAAAGCAGTAAAAATCTTTATTGTTTTATAATTTTAATCTACCGAATCATCATTAATTCCCTTTGATTTTTATTACCGCTAAGTTTCATAAAACACCTATCAAATTCGGGTTTATTTGTTGTACTTCTAAAAGTATTCACAAAAATTTTGCTATTTTCCTTCAGAATTTGATAAAAAAGCCGTTTACAATAGCCTTTTTTGGTCTATTGACAATAGTTTTGAGGCGTTGGATAAAATGTGCTTCACTCCTCATAAAATACAAGTTTTTGATTTGGAAAATCTCTATATTCGAAATTCACATTGTAATGTTTTGAAAGAGATTTTTGATTTGTGTTATATTAAGGAAAAAATTAAATATTAATAGAGATGTTTTCTTAAGTTTGTGTGTGTTTTCCAACAACTACGTCACATTAAAAATAGTATTTTTATCAATTACACACAATTTATTCACAAAACCCGCGGCTTTGTTCGCGTAATTCTTGAAAAGTTCCAAGTGGTATGCATTAGAGGAAATTTTGCCACAGATAATTCTGAAATTACTAATTAAGCAAATTTCTGTAATAACTATGTCACAGAAATTGCAATTTTAATACTTTTCGGTTTCTGCTTACATTAAAATTTCAAAATTTGTAAAAACTGTTCTGTGGATGCATTTGTGTCTCTAACGTAACAGCCATGTAAAATTTCAAGTTTCTATCCCTAACAATTTCAGATAAATCATTGTTTAGAAGGTTTTTAGAACGTTTCCAGTTTATTTCACTTTTTTAAATTTCGATTTTTTTTTTTAGAAACCTCACTGAAAACTTAAAAATAGCCATCATGCCAAATTTCAACTTCCTATACCAGCAGCATCAATAAAATCGCAATATTGGAAATTTATTTGCTTCTGCACCTTTTTAAATTTCGAATTTTGTAAAAACTGTTCTGTGGAAGCATTTACGTATAAAAAATAATAGGCATGTTAATTTCTAAGTTTCTATCGCTAACAGTTTAAAAAAACCATTATTTATAACGTTTTCCGCTCAGTTTACGCCTTTAAACTTCGAATTTTTAATAGACTGTTTATACCGAGAGTCTGCATCTTAAAAGTTACAACTATACTAAATTTCCAGTTTCTAATTCGAATAAATCCCATTAAATCATAATGTAGAACGTTTTTAGACAGTTTTCCTCTCATTTCAGCCTGTTAAATTTCGATTTTTTTAGAGACCCTTCTTAGCGAACATTTCCGTTTTAAGAGTAAGCACCATACCAAATATGAAGCTTCTAAATCAGCTGTATCACATAAATTGCAATTTTAGTACTTTTTTTTTCTTTTTGTTCCTGTCCTTTTACATTTCACATTTTTAGTAAACAGTTCTGAGTGATCATTTACGTGCGTTACAGCCAGGCGAAATTTTAAGTTTCTAGCCTTAATAGTTCCAAATAGATCGTAATTTAGAACTTTTTAGAACGCTTGTAGCGCATTACACACTTTTAAATTTCGATTTGTTTTCAAATTGTTCTCTGCGACCATCTATGATGTAAAAGCAACAGCAATGTCAAATTTTAAGTTTCTATCCCTAACAATTCCATAGTAATTGCAATTTAGAACGCTTTTTAAACGCTTTCTGCTCATTTTACCCTTTTAAATTTTGAATTTTTTTACAAACTATTGTTAGCGATCATTTGTATCTTAAAAGTAACGGCCATGCCAAATTCCAAGTTTCTAATCCTGTTAGTAAATTAAAAAAAAAAAAATGTACTTTAGAACTTCTTTTTTTCGCTTTCACCCTTTTAAATCTCGATTTGTTTTAAAACACTGTTCTGTGTGACCACTTGTGTCTAGAAAAGTATCAGCCATATCAAATTTCAAGTTTCTGTTCTGAACAATTCCATTGAAATCGTAATTTAGAATGTTTTTCGAACAGTTTTCCCTCATATCACTCTTTTAAATTTCGATTTTTTTAAAAATTGTCCTTAGAGAACATGTATATCTTATAAGTTACTACCTTGCCCAATTCAAGTTTCTAATGCCCTTTCAGTATAATAAAATTGCGATTTTAGAACGTTCTTGTTCAACCATACTTGCCAACTTTTACACTTTAGGTGTAAAATTTACACTTTTGGAGCATATTTTACACTTTTACACACCTAGGGCACATATTTTTACACTTTTTGGCAAAGTTTCTTCCAAGTTTCATTTTTCATCCTTTAATTTATGCTTTCTAGTTGCTTATAGTAACGGTAAATGATGAATGTGAGGGGAATATTTAGTATTGCCAAAGAATGAGTTCAGATTTCATTGTCAAAAATCATCAGGAAGATTTTTAAAATTTGTATTGCATGTAAGAAGTCGTGTTTTAAATAAATTTGCTCAAACGTAAAGCAAAATCAGTTTCTTAATGAGTGTTGTAATGTTTTTCATATTTTTCTCAACAAACTATTTTTATAATTGTCAGCACTGTATTATTTATTACTATTCATCTATTATGTACTTAAAATTTTTTGAAAAAGGCCGTGTATATGTTACTTAAAAATGGACTACACGGGTTTTGTGTAAAAAAAAAAATGGTGTGAAATACTCTTCATGCGTCATTTTACACTTTGCCATTTTCAAAAGTTGGCAGGTATGCCTGTGTTAGAGCACAGACTGTCACCACAAATTTGCGAGCATAACGTTTAAAATCGGTTCGGTAGTTTCAAAGATTCCATAGAAATTGTAATTTAGAATGTTTTTAGAACACATTTAGCTCATTTCACCCTTTTAAATTTCAAACTTTTTAGAAACTGCCCTTAGAGAACATGCATATCTTATAAGTTACTATCTTGCCCAATTCAAGTTTCTAATCTCTTCAGTACAATAAAAATTGCGATTTTAGAACGTTCTTCGCTTTTACAACTCCCTGAGTGTATCGGCACTGACATAAAATATAGCATGTGTTAGAGCACAGACTGTCACCACAAATTTGCGAGCATAACGTTTAATATTGGTTCGGTAGTTTCGAAGATTCCATAGAAATTGTAATTTAGAATGTTTTTAGAACACATTTAGCTCATTGCACCCTGTTAAATTGCAAACTTTTTAGAAACTGTTCTTAGAGAGCATTTACATCTTATAAGTAACTGCCATGCCAAATTTCAAGTTTCTAGTTCCTTCAGTATAAAAAAATCGAAATTTTAGAACATTTTTCGCTTTTGCACCCCCTTGTGGTAGTGGCACCGATATTAAATATAACCTATGTTACAGCAAAGTATGTTACCATCAATTTGCCACCATCACTTTTGAAAACGTTTCTATAGTTCCAGAGATTCCATAGAAATTGTAAGTTAGAATGTTTTTAGACCGCTTTTCTCTCATCTCACACTTATAAATTTCGAATTATTTGAGAATTTGTTCTTAGAGAGCATTTACGTCATAAATAACTACCATGCCAAATTTAAAGTTTCTAGCTCCTTCAGTATAAAAAAATCGAAATTTTAGAACGTTTTTCGCTCCTGCACCCCCCCCCCCCCCCTGAGGGTAGTAGCACCGACATAAAATATAGCCCATGTTGAAGCAGGGATTGTCACCATCAATTTGCCACCATCACTTTTGAAATCGGTTCTGTAGTTCCAGAGATTCCATAGAAATTGTAATTTAGAATGATTTTAGAACGCTTTTCGCTCATTTCACCCTTTTAAATTTAAATATCTTTATTATTATTATTATTATTAGAGAGCATTTACGTCTTATAAGTGACTACAATGCCAAATTTAAAATTTCTAGCTCCTTCAGTATAAAAGAGTTGAAATTTTCGAAAATGTTTCGCTCCTGCACCCCGTTGGGGTTAGTAGCAGCAACATAAAATATAGCCTATGTTGGAGTAGGGATTGTCACCATCAATCTGCCACCATTACTTTTGAAATCGGTTCTGCAGTTCCAGAGATTCCATTGAAATTGTAATTTAGAATGTTTTTAGAACGCTTTTCTCTTATTTCACCCTTTTAAATTTCGATTTTTTTTTAAATTTGTTCTTAGAGAGCATTTACATCTTATAAGTAACTACAATGCCGAATTTCAAATTTCTAGCTCTTTCAGTATAAAAAAATGCAATTTTAGAACGTTTTCGCTTCTGCACCCCCTGGGATTAGTGGCACCGACATAAAATATAGCCTATGTTGAAGCAGGGATTGTAACCATCAATTTTCCTCCATCACTTTTAAAATCGATTCTGTAGTTCCAGAGATTCCATAGAAATTGTAATTTAAAATGTTTTTAGAACGCTGTTCGTTTATTTCACCCTTTTAAATTTTGAATTTTTTTAAAATTTGTTCTTAGAGAGCATTTACATCTTATAAGTAACTACAATGCCAAATTTCAAATTTCTAGCTCCTTCAGTATAAAAAAAATTGCAATTTTAGAAGGTTTTTCTCTCTTGAATACCCTGGGATTAGTGGAACCAACATAAAATATAGCCTATGTTGGAGAAGAGATTGTCACCATAAATTTGCCACCATCACTTTTGAAATTGGTTCTGTAATTCCAGAGATTCCGTAGAAATTGTAATTTAGAATGTTTTTAGAACGCTTTTCGCTCGTTTCACCCTTTTGAATTTCGACTTTCTTTATTTGTTCTTAGAGAGCATTTACATCTTATAAGTAACCACAATGCCAAATTTCAAATTTCTAGCTCCTTCAGTATAAAGAAAGTCGCAATTTTAGAACATTTTTCGCTCCTGCACCCCCTGGGGTTAGTGGCACCGACATGAAATATAGCCTATGCTGGAGCAGTGGTTGCCACCATCAATTTGCCACCATCTCTTTTGAAATCGGTTCTATAGTTCCAAAGATTCCAAAGAAATTGTAATTTAGAAGGTTTTTAGAACGCTTTTCGCTCATTTCACCCTTTTAAATTTCATTTTTTTTTATATTTGTTCTTAGAGAGCATTTACATCTTATAAGTAGCTACAACGAAAATTTCAAAGTTCTAGCTCCTTCAATATACAAGAAATCGCAATTTTAGAAGGTTTTTCGCTCCTGCACCCCCATAGGGTTAGTGGCACCCACATAAAATATAGCCTATGTTGGAGCAGGTATTGTCACCATCAATTTGCCACCAACACTTTTGAAATCGGTTCCGTAGTTCTAGAGATTACCCCTTACAAACAAACAAACAAACAATCTTTACCCCTTTATAATATTAGTATAGATAGATGTGACATAAGAACGGCCACAAACTATTCTAGTTTTGCAGTAAATTTGTTATTTTTTTATTTTGAACATAATTATACTGTTAGATACAATAGAATTTTCCATATCCTAATCCTAATCCTAATAATATTATAAATCCGATTGTGTGCAAATGTTAGGCTGGAGCCAGCGTCAAAATGGAGAAATTAATGGCCCTGTATCTTTGCATATAGGTGGATTATAACCCGGAAATGAACATAGACTGCTTTTCGTTTATTTTATTCAAATACTTTCCTTATTAATTCAAAATTTGATTATTTTCACAGAGAATCAATGGACATTTTTAGATAAAATTTAACCATTTTACTTTATTGTTGCTAGGGCTTTGATCGTTGCTAATAAATAAAAATGCGGAAAAATAATTTTTCCTCAACAATTAAGTTTTAATTGAACGATTTTCACGTGAAAAATGAAAATAATTGAAAAGAAGATGAATTTCTGTGATATTTGAAACAACAATATGGAGTATTTGTTATTATACATGAAGTATGAATATCGGTTACATTAAAAAGATCTTTTTCTGTCAAAAACTGCGTTATAATTAGAAAGAAGAATTAACCATAATTATATTATTAAGAAAAAGATTTCGCTTGTACCATGGAACTATGAAAAGGATCCTTCTTGGCTTGAACAAATATGACGTCATAAATAAAACATGTATTTTCAAATATTCGTAATATTACAAAGAGCATGACTATCAGTGTAAAAGTATATACATAATGGACGTCATATTTAAGATGAATAACTGAAATATTTTTTTTATACTGATTAATAATAAGCTTGAATATCAGTTACAAACAGATGTGAGTTTTCTGCTAAAATTCACGTCATTATTGCCAGGAAAAGAAAATTAACAAGAATTATATCATTGAAAAGAGATTTCTCTGGGATCAAAGTGACGTCATAATAAAACGGGATTTTTTAAATATGTTTCAAATGAAGCGTGTATCAATTTCATACATTAATAATCACTGAGTACAGTGAAAGAATAGAGAGGTAATGAACCGTAAAATCGGCTTGAACTATGAAGCCAGTTATCGCTCAAATCATTAGGCCCAAGGGCTGACTTCATTGGATGGAGAGAGGCTACACGTGGAACAATGATTGGATTCATTGGTCGGGGAGAGGTTTTCAAAGCAAGTCGCCAGTTGTTTGGGCCGACTGTAGGGTTGCATTTTCAGCATCACGCCAAACATGAACATTTCATCTCTATTTATTCTCTGAACTCTGTGATTAATAATACAAGCATCAGTAAGATTATTAGGAAAAGAAAATGGAACACAAGTCTATTAAGTTAAAATCTGACTGTGTGTATTTCGCAACTACTCCTCTCAATTCAATGCCGATTTACTTAACACCGGTTATCATTGATTCGAGGATGTCATATAAACTCTGATAATTTAAAATTTTGAATTAGATTCCGAGATATTAATATTTTTTTGTAAATTTTAACGAAATTGTTTTAAAAATGGTACTTAAATTACTCCATTTTTGTGGATAAAGAAGGAGAAATAAAACGGATTAATATATTTTTATGCCATTTTCTTATTAAAACTGAAAAAAATTATTATTTTATTTTCAATTTGAATAGTTGATGAAAAAAAATCTTGATTACAGTAAAATTTCCTAAAAATAAAAACATATTTCCACATATTCAAACTTTATAAATCAATTTATTCTGCAGAGCAAAAATTGCCTATCAGCATATTGTCAAGAAATCAAGATTTGTTTCAGCTATAGATTAAACCAAGGACACAAATTTGCTGTTACATGCAAACGTAACACTTGCAATTGCAAAACTTTTTGCAACCCCAAATTACATGCAAACGTAACATTTACATGTAATTTGCATTCAAATTAATTTTAATTTGAACCGTAATAAATGTTAATTTGCAATGAAAATTATATGCAAATGTAATGTTTACATATAATTTTGGGTTGCAAAAAGCTTTACAATTTAAGTGTTACGTTTGCATGTAATTTTGGGCTGCAAATAGCTTTGCAATTGCAGCTCCTTGCATTTAGGGGTAGAATTATTCCTCCCTATTCACAAGAATTGAATTTAAAGAAAAGCATATACTATTTCCAATGAATTATTTTTAAATGATGGCTGTTAAAACGTTTCTCAAAGTCGTTAAAAGTAAAATGGTTTATCAGGTAAAATTGACATTTCTTTTTACCTAATTCGTCGATTTACACGATTTTATTTGGCCATCCTTTTTCCATTGGTTGCAGTTTCCTTTTCGCGGTTATTTGACACAAAATTTTACCTTTTTTAAACTGATTTATGTCAAGGCCCCTATAACAAAGAAATATCGTATTTTCTTCTATGAAATGTGATAAAGAGTTAGTTAATTATTTACGTTTTTAATTATCGGGAGTGAAATATTTTGCTTGATTAGTACATTTACTTTTCTTTTAATGTTACGTGAACGAAGTCACGGGTAACAGCTAGTCCTAATAATATTATAAATCCGATTGTATGCAAATGTTAGGCTGAAGCCAGCGTCAAAATAGAGCATTTAATGATCCTGTGTTTTTGCATATAGGTGGATTATAACCCTCTTATGAACATAGGCTGGTTTTTATTTATTTTATTCAAATATTTTTCTTAATAATTCCAAATTTCATTATTTTCATAGAGAATAAATGGACATTTTTTCATACAATTTAACCATTTTACTTTATCGGCTTTGATCGTTGCCAAAAAAAATAAAAACACGGAAAAATAATTTTTCCTCAACAATTAATTTTCAATTGAACGATTTTCACGTGAAAACTGAAAATTAAAAAGAATTCAAAAGAAGATAAATTTCCGTGATATTTGAAAAAAAAAGGAGTATTTGTTATTATACATGAAGTATGAATATCGGTTACATTAAAAAGATCTTTTTCTGTCAAAAACTGCGTTATAATTAAAAAGAAAAATGAACAATAATTATATTATTAAAAATAGATTTCGCTTGGACCATGGAACTATGAAAAGGATTCTCCTGGGCTTGGACAAATATGACGTCGTAAATAAAACATGTATTTTCAAATATTCGTAATAATACAAGGAGCATGAATATCAATGTATAATCAAAGTAGATAGATAATGGACGTAATATTTAAGATAAAAAACTGAAATATTTTTTATCGATACTGATTAATAATTAGCTTGAATACCAGTTACATACAAATGTGAGTTTTCCGCTAAAATTTACGTCCTGATTGCCAGAAAAAGAAAATTAACAAGAATTGTGCCATTAAAAAGAGATTTCTCTGAGGAAAAAGTGACGTCATATTTGAAAAAAACGGGAATTTTCAAATGTGTTTACAAAGAGCGGGAATCAATTCTTTACATTAATAATACAAGGATCGGTAAGTTTAGAAAGTAGATGAGTTTCACGCCCTATTTAAAACGAAAAAATTATTTTTTTTTAATCTATACCGATTATTAAACATGAATATCAGTTACATACAGATGAGAGTTTTTTGCCAAAACCACACCATGATTATCAGGAAAAGAAAAATATTACGAATCTATTATATTTAAATCTGACCGACTGTTTGTATTTCGCAATTATTTCTTTCAAATTGTCAAACGCAACGCGATTTACTTAACATTGATAACGCGATTTACTTATCATTGATCCGAGGATGTCATAAACTCTCAGAATTAAAAAAAATAATTTAAATTCAGAGTTTTTTTTTTTTTTTTTTTTTGTTTTTTGTAAACTTTAACGAAGTTTCTCTAAAAATGACAACTAAATTATTCCAATTTTGTGGATAAAAAAGAAGAAATAAAACGGATTAATAAATTTTTCTCATTAAAAAAGAATTTATTTTCAATTTGAATAGATGGTGAAAGAAAAAAAAATCTTGATTACATTAAATTTTTTGAAAAATAAAAACGTATTTTCACATATTCAAACTTCATGAATCAATTTATTCTGGAGAACAAAATCGTCTGTCAACATATTTTCATTTAGAAATAAAGATTTTTTTTTTCAGTTATAGATTAAATCCAGTAGGCAAATTTAAGCTCCTTGCCCTTAGGTCTACAATTATTGCTCCCTATTCACAATAATTGAATTTAATGAAAAAGAATATACTATTTCCATTATCTTTGAAGGATGGTTATTAAAACGTTTCACAAAGGCGTTAAACATAAAATGGTTTACCAGGTAAACTTGACATATGTTTTTACACAATTCGCCGATTTACACGATTTTATTTGGCCTGCCTTTTTTCATTGGTTGCAGTTTCCTTTTCGTGATTATTTGTCACAAAATTTCACTTTTTTCTGACCTTGCGAAACTTGGTGATAGTACTGTTTTTTTTTCTTTTGCGAAGAATGGAAAGGAGTTTAAACTGCATTTCCATCCACTGAAGAGTAAAAGATAGTATTACAGAGAAAAATTCCTTTTTCACAATTTTCTACATTTTAAAGTCAAATATATTTTTACATATAGTTATATTTTCAGCAAGGCTGAAAATTTTCTTAGATAATACGCTGTGTAGCAAAGTGAAAATTCACATCTTTTGTTAGTGTCAAATATATAGTTACGTTTTATAGTAAGATGGCATCACACAGAAAATTTAATGGGATTTTAATGTTCAATGTTATGTGCTTCTTATACATTATATTATATGCTTGTGTGTTTTCAAGCCTGTCTTTAACCTTGGCGGATTTGATATAAAGAATATATTTTCAACCAGTCTTTAAGAATAGGAAGAAGAGAAAAAAAATGACAATTTCGACCAGACAGACAAAGAGGACTGTAGAATAGTGGTCTTCATCCTGCGTCCTGCCGGCCACATGTTACTTTAGTGGCCGTCATGTTATTTCGATTTTTAAGAGAGATAAGTTTGTGGGACATCGAAAAATTTACGCTTTTTGCGTCAAATAAACAGGTTTTTAACTAATTTTTTTTTCATAAAATAGTTCATTGTCTTTTTTTAAATCTAGTACTTAATTGATTACATTGCTTGTTCAAAATGTTTTTTTTTCACTTTTAAAAATCTTAGAATTTTGAAACCATGGCAGTTTATTTTCTCTGGATAAAGCAATTATCGAGAAACAGTTAAATAGCCAGTTGGTGCATTTAATTTTCTCCATACCAACGCAAATGCATGCAAAGTTAATTTTTTTCATTAAGTGACGTAAAAAGGCTGATGAAACCAACAGTACTACCTGCTTTATACTAACTCCTTCCGGTGACAATGGCATTGATGCATTCTTTCTTATGTATCATTATACTTCGGTGAACACAGTAGTGCTAGTAACTTTCGTTTTTTCAGGTCTAACAGACAGATTATTCGTATGTACACTATCCTCTTAATTGCTCTTTCTATCCCTACTATGTGGATTATTCCATTTATTTTGCAGGTGGACTAATAGAGAAGAGCTACAGAACACCAGATGTATGTGTTTGGGACTGAGCATGTTTCATGAATCCAAAACCGGTTACCTTTTGTTCTACAAATTTTTAAATAAATCACTAATATTAGGTTTCTTAATTTTTTTAAAGATAGAATTTATAAAGTAATGAAATTAAAAATTATAAAAATAACCGGGGGAACCTGGGTCTATAAAGCAGTGAAAACAAACAACATACCACTGAGCTATCACGAACACATAACGAGACACCTTAGAACAAAAGCTATTCTAATCTCCCTTTCCCTATTTGCTAATAATATTTCTAACTATTCTTGTACATATCTAATTTTCAAGACTATATAAAAAAATATACAGCTCAAAATGATAGCATTTTACGAAAACACTTAAAACAGTAATCGTAATAACACTAAATTGTACTTTTTGTCTAACTTTCCTATGAAATACGAGACTTTCAAGCAAAAGTTTTGCGCGTAATATTACAACAATACGAATGATTTAAAGTTATTTCTAAAAACTTAACCAGATATATCAATTTATCATGGTATAAAAGATAAAAGCTGATGTCTATTAGCTATTTCTTTTATGAGAAAATAAATCAACTCTGAACACCATAAACTATTTTGGATGGCAATAAATGAAAATAATTTTCTGTTTTTGAAAATGGAAAGTGACAATACAATTAGAATTTCAGTTGATAAATTTCTTCCATGTATCGAACATAGTCCCGTGAGACATAATGCAAACTTTATGTTGCGGGTAATTTATTACATTTTGATTTATTTCTCTATTTAAAATAAAAGAAAACTAAGTAATTGTAAAACCTTAAGCAGATTCCTTTGCTTTCTTGAAATTATTGTGTCACAAATAAAACTTGTCAGAAAGAAAACTTTTCCGGAAATATCTAAAATTCAAATATCTCTCAGTTTTCCCATTGAAAAGTTAACGTTATATCTTATACTAAAACACTCCTTCCAAGAAATAATTTTCTAGTAATGACAAGTCACATTAATATTAGTATTTCCATCCATAAATTTCTTCCATGGATAATGACATGTCCTTTGAGACACAAAGCAAAAGGTTTGTTGATGGTAATTAGTTACGTTTCAATTTATTTATCTTGTTAATAAAAAGCAGACTTTTACCATAGTTTAATTTATAAAAATTCCACTAGTTTGGTTGTATTCACTATTGTAGAAATAACGTTTTTTAAAAACATTTTTTTTTCAGATACAAGGAAAGTTTTCTCAATGAAATGCTATCATTATATCTTGTACTTATATTTCTTTACGCGAAATAATATTCCATTCTTGACAAGAAACATTATCATTAGAGCATCAATTTATAAAATTTATGCTTTAGATTCGACATGTCCCTTGAGATTCAAAGAAATAGCTTTGTTGTTGCTTATTAGTTGCGTTTTCATTTATTTATCTTGTAATAATAATAGCAGTTTTATCTCACAGTTTACAGTAAACAATCTTATTCGTATTTGTGTATTAACGGTTGTGGAAATAAAGCTTTTAGAAAAATATTTTTCCAGATATAATATAATTCTGTTATCTACGAGTATGCTGAATGAAATATTGTCACAATATTTTATACTTCCTTTATCATTTCTTTCCAAGAACAGCGCACACGTCTTATGATATTTAAAACTAAAGCATTCTTCAGACTCCCTAGAATTAGAGTTATTGGTCTACTTAAAATTAAAGACGGATATAAACGACAGACAATTGTTTTCGAGTAACCTATGTAGAATAAATAAGTATAAACTACAATTCGAACGCAAATGATTAAGAAATAGTATTTATGCAAATATCGATATACATATAATGTCCGAGAAATTATTTTCTCATCTTGAGAAGGTCCCATAACATATAAAATAATGGTAATCTTACGCATTACAAATTCCATTTATAAATATCTTCCATGTCTGCCATATGTCCCTTGAGAAACAAACAAAGAAAGATCTCCGATGTTGCTTATTAGTTACGTTTTTATTTATTTATCTTGTTAAAATAAAAGCCGCTTTGTTTCACAGATTATAACTTAAAAAATTATTTCGTTTGGATGTACTAAATATGGTAGAAATAAAACTTTTTAAAATTATTTTTATGGAAAAATGGATAATTGAATAATCTCTGAGCTTAACCAATGTCACATTATCATTATACCATACATTACAACATCTTTCCGAGAACAATGCATCCACCTCTCTACAATTAATTTTAAAGCATTCTTCAGAAATTTTAGGATTTAGAATAATTGTTCTATTTAAAACTAGCTGATCCGTCCGGCGTTGACCGGTCCCGTCAAAAAATAATACGAAACGCGAAATCACTTTAAAAATCGCTGCACGAAACCGTTCCTCTGGTAACTCTTTGTCTTTCGGAAATTAAATAGAGTGATGGACCCCGAAGCGGTAGTAAATTTAATACCAACCTCTCAAATGCCTGGATCATTTGATTCAAAGCGGGACAGCTTTTAATCAAAATTTTAAAAAATGTTTCCGTTGGATTTACACAAAATTTGCATTTTCGGAATCAGAAAAATAAACTACGTACAGACTGCGAGTTTCGATTCAGTACCTCCAAAACCTTTCTTAATACTCGAAGACGACTGAAAATAAAACTGTTTCGTTGTCTGGGATTATCTAATCACTAAATTTCTTTTGCGGTTTCAATAAAAATAGCCGTTTTCGGAGCACGCACAGGAAAATCTTTTCGTTCCACCTCCAAGGGATGCATTCTGTTCTAAACAAATTTTCTGACACGTGTTCCCGCTGCCTACGATAACGTGTATAGTAGACGTGCAACGCACGCGCAGTAAAATCTTTTAGTTAAAGTTTCCACCACCCGGTGGAGCATTCTGTTCTAAATAAACCTCTTTCCGAACGAAAAACCGGCACTCGTTCCCGCTAGTTACGGCACCGTGTAGAAGGCGTGCTGCGCACGCACGAAAATTCTGTTAGTTCCACGTTCCACCGCCAGGGGTACCAAATCTATGTCTTAATTAATTAGCTACATCTTAATTAGTTCATGTTAAGTTGAATGAACCGATTTCCGTTGAAATCTGGCCCATAGAACCCGAGAAATTAAATCATCCCCCTTGGATTAATATTCCTAAATGGTGGTAACCAAGGTCTGAAAAAATTATACCGAAGTTTATTTAGTACCTGGGAGACGTGAATCGGACCAAGATTAAATCCAAAATCTTTTAGTTACATTTCTACAGCCAGGGGAGGGGGTGCACTCAGTTCTAAACAAACCTCTTCCCGAACGAAAATCCGGCACGTTGCACTCGCTGAAAATATTTTAGTTCCACTTTCCACCGCTATGGGGCACCAAATCTATGTCTTAATTAGTTATTTATATCTTAATTAGTTCATGTAATGTTGAATGAATCAATTCTTGTTGAAATCAGGCCCTTTGTTTGAATCGGACAAATTTTAAATGCAAAATTTTTTAGTTAAATATTCCACCGCTAGGGGGTGGATTCTGTTCAAAATAAAATTCTTTCGGATCGAAACTCCGTCACTTGTCATGCTGCCTACGATACCGTATAGTAGGCGTGCTGCGCACACGCTGCAAATCTTTTATTTCCATTTCTTACAGACACACACACAGACACACACACACACACACACATATATATATATATATATATATATATATATATATATTCATTTTGCATATCGGCGTATGGATAATTTGAAATTTTTTTTTTTCAATAAGATTATATTATTAGAAAATTGATTTTTTTGTTTTTACACTTCATTTTCTTTTACTAATAAACAACATTATTACATAAAACAGGTGTTTATAGTCAATTTACGATAACATAGTTTTATTTGTATGTAGAATAAAGATAATATTGGGAACAAATATTATTTAATAAGCGTGTCTGGTTTTCTTCAAAAACAGGGAATTCAGTTTCTGTTTACAATTCATTAAAAAAGTTATATTGGGAACATTGATTGCAATCATTTCTTTCATGTTTAGAAATTACTCTTTTTTAGTACTAAAGATGCATATAAAGTTTATATTACGCATTTTAAAGTTAAAGCTTAAGCAAGTAATAAAAAATACATATCGAAACAATTTTATTAACAACTTAAAAAATATCAATTTAACGAATTATTAATTAAATATATATTCCTTATTCAGAAATAAGAAATATGCTAAAAAGTCCACAGTTTCATGTATGCATGAGGAATAATTCTGAAGTGCAGCAATCTTTAAACCTATAAACAAATTATAGATATACAATAAGTGAAGCAACTCATACAACATGTGAAGCAGCTTTCTTTGTCAATATGTATCGAAAGCAAAATGTATAGTAAACAATCTGGCGGCAGGTTAAAAAAAATTTTCAACTGAAATTCTCTTTAATGAATAAATTCTAATGTATACGCATAACTGACAATTTACCAATTTTTTTAAGTGAAAGAAATAAGTTGTGCACCTGAAATTTTCTTTAAGAATAAATTCAAATTAATCCCACGGAAAAAAAGACACATTTTATTGAATAAATTTTCGTGGCACAAAACATGTTCATCTAACTATAAAAAAAATGGAATGTTGCAGGTATGAAAAAGTGATTATTTAAACATAAATAAGGTTATTGCAGGAAGCAATCAAACATTGATGCCGTTTTCTAACATGATTTCTGTCATTTGATCATTTTTTTTTCAAGTTTACATAAGGTTTAGAGATTTAAAATTTGCATTATTATTTTAAAGAATTCACTAATTTGTCTTCATCAAAAAACTTAAAATGAGCTAATACATTTTATTTGCTTTTTACAAATTTTAAAAGAGTATTCTGATTCAGACTTAACAATATATATATATATATATATATATATATATATTCTTTATTTTTTTTCAGTTTTGATAAAATAAATCATAATAAAAATTTTAATTTACAGATTTGAATATTTATCAGCAATTTTCCTTTCGCTTCAGTTAACATTAGCGGCAGTGCCGTTTTATTTTTTGTCCATTATTTTATTTTATTATTTTATTTCTGGCATGATAACAAATCACCAGGAAAAATCTATTTTTTCCGAAATATATATTATAATTCTGAAAAAGTGTTATTCATTCTAATTCGTCTTTGAAAAAAGAAATTAAGATAAAAAGTTCTTTACTTATCTTGAATAAACCAATTTCTTTATTTGTATAAAATAACATTACTTTAACATTTTAAAAAAATCAATTTTCCTTTGCAGTTTTAAATACGTTTTTTTGTTTCATTTTTCAACCTGGCATTTTGATGCTTCTGTTTCATTTCAAATGAGATATTAAAAACATCTTTTTTTTTCATGCGTGGCGTTTTCTTTCTTTAGAAAAGGTATTAAATAACTTAAAAATATCAATTTATAAAAGTTTTATCTCTCTACACAAAACGACCTTTCGTTTTTCTTGTAATTTAAATAACTTAATAGAGGATACTAATGGATATTTCTGGAATACTTTCGTGCTATCGGTACTATGCTGAAAGGGTTCGTTTTTTTTTTTTTTTTTTACTGAAAAGAAAACACTTCTGTTAATGTTATGTATATCCAAACTGATACATTCCTCTGTATTTCAACGTTACAATTAATTTTTTTTAAATATTCCTTATAAAAGCTTTTTGCAGATTATTAATTACGTTCGAAGCATAAAAATATCAATAATTTTCAATATTATTGAAAACATATTAGGAAAGCAAAGCGTATTCTTAGAGATTTCCGAATAAAATCCTCTAGATTATCATTCTAAAAAAAAGTTTTTTTGTACATGTAGGGGAAAGAGCGGTATTCAATCATAAACAAATGATGATACCCTAATGACCTAATCTTGCAAAGGATGGAATGTTCCAGTGATAAAAATGACATCATTCTCAAAAAAAAAAATGTATATTTTACTATGATTATGTCAATATCACATAATATTCACTGAGTTTTATTTATGGCTGATTTTACCATTAGGTAATCCTAGGCGAACAGCTATAGGCGCACAAACAAAGGGCCGATTTTTAATTTTTTCACTTATAAATTATTACGAATCACTTCTAAGTTTTTTCTTCAGAACATATCAAATTTATTGTGTGTGTTATCTGTGTTAAGATTATTTCTAGAATTTAAGATTTTATTATTGAACCACCAGCTGATCCCCCCAACGTTGACCGGGTCCATGATAATAATCGTGAATATACCTAAATTCTGTGTTGGATGATTTTATAATTTTAAACAGAAATCTTTCCAAACGAACCTAATTTAGGAGGCCTTCGGAAACCTACATCCTCGAATTTGTATGATTTTAGATTTTTAAACGAAAATCCATCCAAATGAAGTTAGAGATAGGGTTCCAACTGTCTTCATCAGCGTCTGCCGTTCGTGCTGAGAACGCTCTGGTCTGTTTTGATTTTGTATTTCTAAATGAAAATCTTTCGAAGGGAGCCTAATTTTGCCGGTCTCAATGCCATCACCAAAATACACCTTCGAAACTGTATGATTTTATATTTTTAAACGGAAAACTATCTGAACGAAACTAGAGTTGGTGGACAAAGTAGCTTCGGCATCGTACACGGAAAGCGCTGCGATTGCTCCGCCCTGTTTCTGCAAACTAACCTCGGATTTGCATGTTTTTAACACTTTCCAACCTAGTTGAAAAGTGTTCTGACTCCGGTTTGCCTGGCCGTCTGGCCGTCTGCCGTCTGCCGTCTGGCCGACTGTCGTATGGCCGTCTGTCGTATGGCCGTCTGCCGTCTGCCGTCTGTCCGCGCTCTAACTACCGTAAATATGCTCGGATTGCCCTGCAATTTTTATATATTATTGTTGTTATCTATAGCATGTTCCCTATTTCAACTGAAGTGTGTAGCACTTATAGTTTTTTAACAAGGACACTCAAAAGAATTCCGTTCCATTACGGTCTATGGGGAAAAATCATTTCCGGTTTATTTTAATGATTTTACACAATTTCAAACACATTGTAATAAAGTATATATCACGAAGGTGCATTAGAAGAAGCTTAATATGGAATAGGGTGTGCATAGCACTTATAGTTACCTTACAGGGACAGTCAAAAGAATTCCGTTACATTACGTGTATGGAGAAAAATCGTCTGCGGTTTATTTAAATAATGTTTCACTATTTTAAACGCGTTGAAATTTATATATATTACTAAGGTGTATTACAAGAGGCTTACTACAGAATAGTGTGTCTATAGCAGTCATCGTTTATTTTCAGGGACACACAAAATAATTCTCTACTGTCTGTTAACAATAATTCCTGGAAGTGCGTTTTAAGTTGCTGAACGCGATTTTAAATTTAACTCACTTTTTGTCTATTACTTGGTGTGTATAAATTCTGTAGATCATATACAGGGCAGCAAAAAAGTTCGCGAACACATTTCCGTTTATTGACAGAAACTCCAGATGGAGAATTTTAAACTGTGCTACGCGTTTCCTAACTAAACTAAAATTTAGCATCCTATGTAGTATATTTACAAATCTATAGATCATTTACAGGCCTGAATAAAAGTATTCGGATATTTTTCCGCATATTGTATATGTTGGAAATATATGTTGGAAAGTCCTGAAATTACGTTTTTAAATATGTTATGCGTTTTCCAAAATTGTTTAGTTAGATGTTATCTTTCAGCTTATTAAACGGTAATGATTTGTAAAATTATTTTGGAAGCGTTGGAAAGTGTTACACAATCTATGCTTGAAGCATGATAATTTGCGTTCTTGTTTATATTTGCAAATGAAAATCTATCCAAAGAAATCTAGAGTTGATTTATACCACTGTGTTCAGCAACGTACACTTGGAATGCTACGCACCATCCGATCTGTTTGTGCAAGCTCACCTCGAATTTCTATGCTTTTATATTTATTAAAAGAAATTATTTCCAAACGAGCTAATAGACCCCTGTTATAATGATTGCCTATTTAATTCGTGGCATTTAGATATAGTAAACTTTCGATTCCAAACAAATGTTTCTCAGAAAACCTAAATATTATAAAACGCAAACCATCCCTACACTCTTTTAAAACGCGAAATGATATCCAAAGCACATTTCTCTTAAGAGGAAAACGATATCTTCAAAGGCGCTGAGAGAAATAAAATCTCTGGCGATTCCTTGAAACAACTTAAAGATATATTCAATTGAAATAATAAATATTAATATTTTTTTAAACGAACAATATAGTTAGAACTGCAAAAGTACCGGGAATAAGTGGGTATTTTTTTGTATTTTCGCTCGCTAAATAAAGAAGGATTTTAAAACTGGAGAAAACACGGAAACGATAAAAACGAACGCAAATCATCCTCCGAGAACTATATGTATAGTAAATATTAATATTTTTTGAAACAAAAGATACCATAAGAACCGGAAAAGTAGCGTAACTAAGTATTTTTTGTCATTTAAAATGTAGGAAAAACGTAAAACACTAACATAACTTTCAAAGATATTTTTTTAATAGTAAATTTTAATATATATATATATATATATTTATTTTAAATACGCCATTAGGAAAGAAAAGGCAACCCGAATAAGTGGATATTTTTTTCTTTTTTTCTATTTCCGTCCAGGAAACGGCTGGGACAGTTTCAAAGTGCTTGCAAAACTTGAAAACTGACGCGAATCGACGTCCAGTAACAATGTTTTTTGAAATAGTAAATATTAATATATTTTTAAGAAAGATTCCCGGAAAATTAAGCAAGAATTTTCATTTTTTTTTGTAACTCTGCGGACGATTTAGAGATCGCGATTTTAAAATGTAGAAAAAACCGAACGTTCCGCTTAGTCTGCATGAAGAATCGCGGAACGTCCGGAGATGAACATATGCAATCGGTGGAACGGAGGAAGCGCGCCATTTTGCAATGTTCATTACGGTTATTAATTAATATCTTGCCTAATAATAACAATATTCCAAAAATTGGCTTCGAGGAGCATAACTTCAGAAATACAGGTACCTAACCAGGCAAAAAGTGGAGCTCTGCGCACAGCGGTGTTTTCCAAACATAGCACACAAATTTCTATCTTCATTATTATATGTATAAATAGAGTATGTATATGTATAGATAGACAAATTTGTGAAAATATGTTTTATTTATAAAGTTAAGAAATGTTTGCTAAAAATTTCAGTTGGTTTATTTCGAAGAGTATAATACAAATTATTTCTAATGCAGCATCCGTTTGCATTCTTATACAACCTTAGTAAATGTTTTCCTAAATAAGTTCTAACATGAGTTATTTTATGCATTATAGCTTAAGCAATTGCAACAAAAATGGTTATTATCAAGAATATTCTACAGTTATGCCCAATTTTATTTTTTTCAGTTTAAACGATTAAAGTTTTCACATACTGCTTTAGAAGTTACTTATGATCGGTTTTAAAGCTTGAATGATCTAAACATAGGTTATAACAACTGTAAGTAAGAACATAAAAATGTATTTTACATTAGACGTATTCAAAATAATCTAACATTGTGGACTGCATAAATAGATAAAAAAAGATAAAAAAAGTTTTCTTGTATGGTTTCGAATGGTTAAAAATATTTATGCAATTTTGCAGCAGATTTATATAAGAAGGAGTGCAGTCCAGCATTTCAATTATGTATTTTTTAATAATAGTAATAAATTAATTCTACATTTATTTGCTGTGATATAAAAGAGCGGAACAAGCGCTTCAAAATCAGGACAACCTAAGCACTACCGTAAAACTTGTGAAAACGGAAACAGATTTTGTGGTGGTTCCTTAACATGTTTTTGTTTTTAGCAGTCAGTATTCATCGCGTTTTATGTATAAATAAATTCATTAATAATAGAAAACGAAGTTTTCTTAAGCTTTTTGGGCATTTTTTAAGTTCAAACATGTTTTTTTTTTTTTTTTTTTTTTTTTTTTTTTTGCAAATTTTACGAGTATTCATAAATACTGCATTTTGTTTTTTTCATCAGCTTGTATTTCAGTCACTTGGAAGAAGACACATTTAATATTACATATATAGATCGAATGCAGACAGCGTGATTCTCCGACTTCTGACAAGAAACAAATCTTTAAATTTGAAACGGAACTACAAAATTCTCAAGAGAAATTTAGGAGAAATGAAAACTTATGAAATATCTGATAACTTTAACGTAAATTATTTTATTATGAATTAAATTATAAAACAAAGTCTTGGCGACTTTAAAAAAACATTTAATATCTAAACTCATGCTTATATCGAAAATGCCAAGGTTTCACTAATTTATTAATTAAACGTGTTCTATCTAACGATAAAATAAGATTTAAATTTTTTACGAAGTCGATCTTCCGATCTACACGAATTTCATACATCAATTCTCACTTAACACGTAGTTGTTACTAGATCCCTGCACAGGTCGGGTTATGCTCTCCCTAAATTCGACAAAATACTTTTTGGCAATGCGCATCTCGATCCTAAACTTGAAATGGAAAAGAAAATTCATACTTTAAAATAATTATAGGACAGCGATTATAGTCTACAATTTTATCTCTATATCAATTTTATCTTTTACGAAAAGAAATTTATATATGAGTTGCCTTGGAGGAATTAAAGAAATCGGCTGGAAACAGAGACTTAATGTCCAAACTGAATTTATACCAATGCAGTCTGTTACTCTTGCTAGTGCATGGCGAAAGAACGGAGATGGGCAACCCTAAACCCACTTGTCCACCGTCGGGAAATTTGGCCACCTCTGCATTATTTTACCATGAATTACAAAATCAATTCATGGCCCTCAATTCCCCGCGGTGTGCGTGTCCCTGGTTATAGCAGCGATCAGAAAGACGTGAAGAAGAGGGTAGTAAGAATCACCGGGCTCGGCTTTGCTGCGATAAGTTAAAGACAATAGCTACATATAACGGACGATCCCAATCTTCGGAAAAATGTTTAGAGGTACTTGAAGAAGAATCAGAAGGAACCAGTACGGAGACGTCCTAGGATTATGTGAAGTCAGAAGAAAAGGTGAAGAGAAGATTGATATTACAGTGGATATGTATTATACTACAGAAGCACACAAGATAGAAAAACAATCTTTGTAGAATTTCTGATTCATAAAAGTTGGAAGAATCACATCGTAGAACATGATAGTGCATCGGATACATTTACAAGGCTAGTTATAAGAGTCTCAAAAAGGTACAAGATCCGAATTATCCTAGTTTATGCACCAACAATAAGCTACACTGATGAAGAAGTTAAAAAACTCTACGAAGAAGTAACTTAAATGAATCAGAAGGGAAAATGCTGCATAAAATTAATAATGGGAGACTGAAATACTAGAATTGGAGAAAAAAGAAAACCGAGTTCTCAATAGGAAATCATGGATATGGGATGTGAAGCGACTAGAAAAATGATGTGATGACTTTACCAGATAGGAGAGAAAGAAGACATTAAACCAACAGTCCGATCAGCTTACAATCAGTGATTCATAAGAGTTTCATAAACATTTTAACAACAAGACTTGAATTAGTTCTAGCCTCAGCTCAAACTGAAGAACAAGACGAATTTCCAAGAGAATTTAGCTCAATGGATCATATTCAAATAGTAAAGGTCATACAGAAACATAAGAAATATGATTTACCTCTCTGCCTAGCTTTTATTGATTATGAAAAAGCATTTGATTATATCAACACATCACCAGTAGTAAAATGTCTGGAGGCCATCGTTGTACACAAACCTTACATAATGTATTATAAAAACGATTTACAAGGAAGCAACAGCAACCATCCGTTTGGACAGAAGAAAAGCATAAATCCTGCTTGAAAAAAGAGTTAGAGGAAACAAAACCAGTTCTCATACGTTTTTTGTTTCAGTCTTACAAACAAATGTCCTGAATATGATTTGACTAATTTTTGAAAATGTCTGTCTGTGAGTTAATCTGTTAGTCTGTGTGCGGCACAATTTTTGTGGCAGCTGTATCTCAAGAGCTATTGCACGGAATTTCATAAAACTTTAAATTATGTTAGAATTTGACATGAACTGGTGCTGATTAGGCTTGAGTGTATATAGGTCGTCAGACACTGCTATGCAGTATTTTTCACTGTGTGTGATTTAAAAAACTAATACACGGAATTTCATAAAATAGCATATTTTTCTTAGACCATAACTGTGTGTTGAGTTTTAATTTCCCAAGTGGGCGAAAAATGTTCGGGCCAGTAATCGAACCAGGGATTTCTTCGCTAAAGCTGTCAATGCTCTACTAACTGAGCCATCTTAGACGAATCTGGTATGATTTCTTTACCAGTTTGAGTAATTGTGCTAAAATTAATTTAGCATAACAGTTTATATTAGGATTTTATAGATATCTTCCAACAGGTGGCGCTACTATGATGTGCCTTGTACGATTTCCTTAATAGCTGTGTCTCGGCATCTATGGGATGGAGATTCCCAAACTTCATATTCAATTCGATCTTGAGATAAGTAGATACTGATTAGGTTTCGGTGCATAAATCTCAAAAAGTGGAGCTACTGTGCTATTTTTTTCACGATTTCCGTTAGCTATATCTCAGCATCTAAGAGATAACATTTCATCAAAGTTGTTATTCAGTTAGACTTTGACATAAGGTTTCGCTAGTTAAGTTTATGTGCATCTCCCTCTACAGGTAGCGCTGCTATGCTGTGCAAGATTTCCATGATAGCTAGATCTCGTGTTCTATGGGATGAAATTTCCCCAAATTTAATAGTAACACATTTATTAAAATTATATTGTTTCAGTTTTAGCTTCGTTTATTCAACAGAGGTGATTCTATGCTATATATTTACAATGAACATTATAGCGATACCTGAGATTCTATTGGGTAGTAGTAGAACAAATTTTACATTTGAAGTTATTAAATATAATATATATATGTTGGTCCGATTTTGCATATGAATACCCAACATGGGTCGCTGTTGAACTGTGTCTTTTTTTTATTCAATGATCGCTGTAACTCAGAGTTAAAATCAAAGAATTGGATTCTAAATTGCATTCGTAATTGTTGCTGTGTAATAATTATATATAAAAAATATGTTAGCATAATATAGAAGAAAGCTTTATGATGCGCACAGAATACTATAAAAATCTATGTTTTTTGTATTTTCATATGTATAGGAAATTTATTGGACATTTGCTGTCAAAAATTCAGTTGTACAGAATTTGAAGGACTTTAGAATTATTATAAAATGAATTTTTAATAAAAGAATTTAACTTATATTAAGTGATTATTTATTAATAAGTGCTCAACAGGAATAAATATTTTACTCAAAGTAACATCTTTCATTCCACAATTCAAAATTTCAAAATTCTCTTAAGAATGCATGCAAATCATGGCTTTTACACTCAACTTTTTATGATAGTTAACTTATTTAAATAGAAATTACACAGAAAAGTATTGTTATTTTAAAATCGTTCATATTAAGCATTGTAGGTTTGTCTACAATAAATATAGGAATGTTGTTTCTAACCTTTATTGCGATAGCAGTGGACCCGTGGAAATCTTTTGCACAGCAATTACTTGCTGATACGCTTTCCATGAATTTTTAATTAAATATAACATTTAATGTAACAAAAATGCGTTTTAATTGTTAACGAAATGTGAGCGTGTTATGTCATAGGCCAGTTGAAAATCTTTGGTGTGATACCATATGCATTGTTGTCAGTTTTATATATGAATAAAAAAAGTTATGTTGACATCAAAAATAAAATATGTGATAATCGATTTAAAAATTAGATTTTAGTACACTATCATGCAAATACACATAGATTTTTTTACTGTACTTTTTTCGTACATATATATAAACTATACTGTTAAAAATCTGCAGAAAACTATCCCGACAATCAACCGTTTTTTAGTTAACAGTTATTTGACCATATAATGAAAAGTTATAATTGGTCCGAATAGCGTTAAATTACCATTATGTAAACGTTTTCCATAAAAACAGGGAATGACTGGAGAGTTTGTTGCAGATTTTTAACAGTGTATCACTCCACAATATTCTCCATAATAAATACTCGTACATATATATATATATATATATATATATAAATCCGTTAATCTTTTTTTTCTATTTCCAGTATATATGTGTGTTATTTTGCAAGTTACTTTGAAACATGAAACTATCTCTAAAACCTCAATAATTGCATTTAAATTAAATGTATTCGGTATTTAAATAAAAAAGCTGTTTCAATTTATTCTCTTTACGCTCTGTCGCCTTTATAAGAAAAATGTCAGTTTTTGTGATTATATAACTGATTGCATAAGAAGCAATTCATTAAAAAATATTTATCTCACTGCTTTCAACTTTGAATAGAAAAATACTTAATTGCTTTTAACTTCTGAATTAAAAATACTTGCAATTGCATTTGATTGCCCACATTCAGACTTTAATTGCTTCATTTATTCTTAATCTGTATTCGATCTTTATTAATACACAATCTTCTTGTGCAAAATCTCTTAGTGTTAAATTGCTTTTTACTTTAAATTTTTATATAAGATTTTAAACTATCTTCCATTACGTACATTTTGTTTAGCAGGATTTACGGAAAGTAAATAAATATATATATATATATATATTATTTATTCAAACGGTGGCAAAAAATGCATTAAAAAATCATTTAAAATATAGATAAAATGCTAACAAATCAAACTTTTTTCGATTTTTTTTTCGAATTTTTTTATGTTTATATTCTTATTTTCCAAATTTGCAGATTTTTAATTTTTACTTTCTTTGTATCATAAACCCTACCTTTATGTCAAATGTTTTCGCACGGCTGCGACTTTGCATCACAAGATAGAAAGTCAATCATGAGCACACATCTTCAGTGGCGTGCATGAGCCAAATTAAGCCCAGCATCGGTGGATATACCGAGTGCGTCATAAATTCGCGCAAACTTTAAAAATTTAAAATAAAAGAAGTAATGCTCGGAAAAATTTTCGGTTTGCGCGAGTATGATCAGAAGGATTTTGGATTTTTTTTCCATGTATGATAAAAAATTATTCCAAAAGTAACCGATAGAGGACGCTCACACGTCATACTGAGGAGTTTTATGCAAATCAGGCAAACACTAACAGACAATGAAACAGATCACAATAACATGACTCTGTGCATTTATTTTAAGGTAAAAGATGCTCAACATAACAACCCCCACCAGGTATTGAATTAGACAAGTGAGGCGCGTCAATACACCTGTTACAGCTCAGTGTAGCATGTCGGCGTCGATGCCACCGACGTTCCGTCGAATGACATCTTTCAGTTCCACCAAAGTGGCTGGGGAACCCCAGTATACACGAGACTTTAAGTATCCCCACAACCAAAAATCTGCCAGAGTCAAATCTGGAGATCGTGCGGGCCACCCAAACTTACAACCTCGACTTATCACTCGGGCTTCAGTGAAAGTGTCCAACAGGAATGTCTTGACTTCACGTGCAAAGTGGTTCGGGGCACCATCCTGCATGAAGTTGACGACAGGTAACGCATGTCTTTCCTGCATTGCAGGCACAACGTGGTCACGCAAAAGCGCAAGATACCATTCTGCAGTGACTGTACAGGTTTTCCAGCCGGATTGAGGACAAGGCTCTTCAAAAAAGAAAGGACCCACAGTGAAAGATGCGGTGAAACCACACCAAACAGTCACATGAGGAGCATGCAGTGGCTTGGTCAGGTACTCACGAGGGTTTGACGTCGCCCAGATACGGCTGTTTTGGCTATTGACGTCAGCATGCAGTAAAAAATGAGCTTCATCCGTCCACATGACGTTCAGAAACCATTGTGGATCACGCTCCATTTGTGTCAGTGCCCATGTAGCAGATTTTTCCGTCAGTATGACGTGTGAGCGCCCTCTATCGGTTACTTTTGGGATCATTTTTTCTTATACATGGAAAAATATCCAAAATCTTTCTGATCATACTCGCGCAAAACCGAAAATTTTTCCAAGCATTACTTCTTTTATTATGAACTTTTAAAGTTTGCACGAATTTATGACGCACCCGGTACATAGAAATTTCGTTCAATTATATGCTTATCTGCATACACTTTTCGATTATACAATGAAGACGGACAGGCGGACAGACAGATATTTTGTATAAAAATGTTTTTCGGAATCTCTGACCCTTAAAATGTGTAGTTCCATCGAAAACCAGACGTCGAAAAAAATTTCAATTACAATACATTCTTCTATTATAGATTGAAGAAAATAACCAGAAATGTTTAAAATCACGAAAATTGACTGTCGTATGATCGTGGATTAGGAAGTCTGTATTTAATTTAGACCATTACTTCCTTTTACATTTATTTATTTATGCTGTAAACAATTAAAAATATATGTAAAATTGTAAAATAAAAAATACAAAAGTTTTAATATTGTACGAAAAAAAAATCTAGCAAAATTAGTTTTGCCGCGATTTTAAAAGTCCAAGTTTCATATTTTTGAGACGTCATTTCTTATTTATACTTTTTATTACGTTGTTTCTCGATATACCTGAAACACGAAAGAAAAAAATTGTACAACAAATTAAAAAAATTATAATAGAAAATGCAAAATGCATAAAAATTAATTTTATTTTTATTAAACCTCGGAGAAATTGTTAGTTTGTTTGCTTTTTAGGTATAGGTTGTAAAGAAATGTATTTCCTTTATTTAAGAGCCTACGCTAGTCACGCGAAGAAACGCTCCAGCTAATGTTAAGTCTATGGGAAGGTTATCGCGCGATTTCTCGCTCGCATTTTAATATTTTTAAATGATTCTTTTTGCATAAGATAGCTGAGGTCGATCTCTAACGTTGTTAGTTTTTACTTTTTCGATTTTGGTTCCAGATTTTTAATATAAGGGTACTTTCACTTTCAGAACCGGTTCCAACCGGTTCCAAAATTGAAAATGTCCGCTTACAAAAAAACCGTAACCAAAATCAAAAAAGTAAAAACTAACAACGTTAGAGATTGACCTCAGCTATCTTATGCAAAAAGAATTATTTAAAAATATTAAAATGCGAGCGAGAAATCGCGCGATAACCTTCCCATAGACTTAACATTACCTGGAGCGTTTCTTCGCCTGGCTAGCGTAGGCTCTTAAAATCGCAGATAAATACAGTAAGTTGCTCAAACGTTATTGTGGGAAAACCGCTGAAATACAGTATTTAGACATAATTGAGTTTAAAGTTTATCTTCGCAGGTATTGCTGGTCTGCGCGGATCAACGTTTACATCTCATGCCAATTTTAAGAATGTTCTTACCGAATCGTCTGTACGACATTTATAAAGGTTTAAACATCATAAAAAATAATTATAAAAAAATACATTTTTTCGTCATTTCAAACATTACTAGTACCCTTAAATAATAAGCACAGATTAATAAATAATAATTAACATTTTCACAAATAAATAATAAGAATTCCACAAATAAATAATAATTAAGAATATTTACTTTCATATCGCAAGATAATTACACAAAATTAAAATTATAATACGATCACCATATTATTTTAAAAATATAAGCAAGATATTCCACTTCAATTTCAAGTATCGTAAGTACAATATAATTTTTAGCATGACATTATTATTTATAATAAATTATCTGATAGCAAAATCCTTTTTTCTATGCATATACAAAATGCCGAAAAATGGCTGAGATATCATGTGAATGGGTCTTGAACAGTCTTCGTTAAAACACGTGGTTTGATTAAAAATTGCATCTAATAAAAAATTAACATAAGAAACCTATAAGTTAATAAAATCAATTATTTCAGTGCGAGAGCCTCGCACGGGTTAGGTTGACTCATATATATGTTACGGTCAATATGATTAATACGGTCATTATTAACAATAACCGGCCTTTATGTCCGGTCATTATTAATAGTAACAGATTATTATTAATAATGACCGGATTAATCCTATTGACCGTAACATATATACTATACAGCAACCATCGTGGGTAATGCTGACGTCATACTGGTGGTGACTAAAAAATTCAATTGTAGAGCAATTTTTTTATTATTAAACGTCGCACAATTTAAATTTTTGCACCGTCGAATAGAAAACAAGTGTACTTTCAAGTGAAAATTGTTTTAAGGCTGTATCTCAGTTTTTAATGTTTAAAAGATAATTTTCAAGCTACTTTATTTTTGAATCTGCTTGCAACCCAATTATGGAATATCAACCCGTTTGCATTTAAAACAATATATATAATTCAGTATTTGTTTGTTTCCGTGTAATATTTCATAATTTAATTTCGAAACGAAAATTCAACTTCACAAATAAATAAATAAATAAAAGAAGAATTTTACAGATATTGTATAAGAACTAGGCGTTTAAATACTAAAATTGTCAAAATTAGATACGTTGAAGTGAAATGTTTCGCGCAAAGACTGTGAAATATTTCGCGATTTACTGCGTGCTGTTGTGCAATCTACGGCATACACGAAATGTAATATATCTATTACAGTTTTCAATTAAAAAATATTTTCATCTACGTTCTGTACACTGGTCAGTACATTGAGGCATCTTTAACTGAGGTAACTCGTTTCAATTATGCAATTAAAGATGTCAGCAAATGATAATATTAAAACTTTATGTAATGCGTCTCAAATGTTTATGCACACACAAAAATGTGATAATAATGTTGGCGGGGAAAATATGTGGAACAATTTCAGAATAAATATTTAAAATATAATTGAAATTTAAGATAGTAGATACATCACAATAGTTATATCAGAACTTTTTACTTAAAAATCACACCTTTGTTTATTTTTGCCAAAAATCCCACTGTGTCAAAAGTTTGGGCACATTATGAAAATACTAACAAATGCTGTATTGGTTTCAACCAAACAAACAGTTTCTACCAACCCACCTTTTTTACTGAGCTGTATAAGAGCGAATATTCAATTTCGGTTGGTTATTTAATATGTCAAAGTCTACAAAATTCTTTAAAAAGAAAAAGACTTTTAAGTGGAAATTGAAAAGTAAGCCTGGTTTTGAAATTACGAGAATATTTAACTGTTCAAAGCAATTACTATACCGAGTATTTGCAAGAAATAAAAATATCGACTAAAAACAAAGAAGCGACTGTTCACGTGTACCAAGAGTTGAGATTAATCTAAAAATTGAAAGATTAGTGTCAAAATAAAATGTCCATAAGGCCAATTA
This sequence comes from Maratus michaelseni, assembly GCA_963931845.1. Taxonomy (NCBI): domain Eukaryota; kingdom Metazoa; phylum Arthropoda; class Arachnida; order Araneae; family Salticidae; genus Maratus; species Maratus michaelseni. Next base: position 406,062,467 of record OZ007592.1, read on the forward strand.
AAAATAACCTCGGTGCGAATGTCTCAAAGGACAAAATACATAGACACATTAGGCACTGCAAGAATATAGTTCTTTAAAAAAAAGTCTTGCAAACTTCGCCTAAATCACCACATAAACAGGAAAGAATAGGTTGTTCCTAAAAGTGCATGTCATGCGAAGACAAATGGTTTACCGTATTATTCATCGAAGAAAAGAAAAGGAACCTACATGATTGCAATTGCTAATGGGATGACGTTGAGAAAAAGAAACTCACTTTCTCCACTAAACAACAAGGTGGTAAGTTGATGTCAGGTTGTAAGTTGTATGTAAGTTGGTGTAAGTTGAGGTGTAAGTTGATGATGGTAAGTAATCTCTGATGATTTAAAAGGCAATTGACTTTAATGGGCAATATAAATGTCATTTTCCACGGGAATTTAACAAATGGTCGATATATTAGAGCAACATCTACTTCCATTTTGTTACATCTGAAGTCGTCATCTAAGGATATATCATCACGACATTGGTTTAATCCAAACTCACAAATCAGTGAATTTCTGCGCAATATATTAACGTTTTAAATTGGCAGGCATTGGCCTAAACTGCGAAGATTTGGGGCATCTTAAACCGGGAAGTATACCGGAATGGAAAGCAATAGGATTCCACAAAAGAAGTAAATGAAAAATCCAGTAAAACAAAAAGCATGTACAACCAATATTATTTAAAATACGAATTAATTCAATTGAAAGACGATCATTTAAAGTTATTCGAAATCGAAGAAACACTAATAATTAGTAGAATCATTTAAAAGTGTGAAATTATGTGTTCTTGTCCCATTATGCCTAAACATTTGTAACACTGTATAGTTTTACATTTTTATGAGTTTTATCAAAGTTATGATAACATAATGTATCTATTCATTTTGGCATGATTTATTTAAATAATGTTATAGAATGTAACAAGTAAATAAATTAGTTTTATTTAATATAAGCGATATTTTAATTTTTGTTCCTAAACTTTTGAAACAGACTGTATGTTGTTAGTTTACTACAAGAAAGTATGTGTTTACTTATCTGCTTTATTAACTGCTGAATCAGTATGTAAATGATCTATCAAAATCCTAGCGAAATTTATATTTAGTTTTTTTTTTTGTCTTTTTATATCCTTTAATGCATAAATGTAAACATAAATTTGTTTCACAAAATAACTTGCAGTTCATTAGATTTCAAGCTAGTACTATTCAATAGACTTCATCCATTAGCAGAATAAGCTATGTATAAATTTTTGATTACTAAATATTTCGAGTTAATTGTTCTTTTAATGCATTTTCGTTTAAGATTTATTGTTTACTACCATTAAATTAATCTTCGTTAATAACACGGATATACGTCTTTGTCGAGAATGATTTATAATAGTATCAACATTTAAATGGGTACAAGAAATGAATTGCTTTCTGTGGATCAGATTATTTATTCTCTTTAATTATCCGCAAATGACCTTAGTACATTAATTAAAGCAGTTTAACGTGGAAATATATTTATGAGGAATTGTAATGTTAGGAATAAATTATATTCCGATAACAGAAATTGCATTTATGATTGTCGTAGAAAGGGCATATTAATGAAATCATATATTTTAACGTAAGAGAGAGATTTTTGTAAAGGAGAGCTTTTTTCATTTTATTTAATGTATGTTTAGGTGATACTCCAAAGACATTAACACTATTATCATGCGATAAAAAATAAATATCGAGTAAGGAAATATTTAATAGGGTAAGAGGTGGGAGTAAAATGGGTAAGAAAAGTACTATATTTCAATTCTGCACTCATTTTAGCTTAAAAATGATTAAAATTATTAAACAAAATTAATGTGCTCTTGCAATGAGACCTTTATCATCATAACTGAAGTATTTTCAAACATATTTTTTAACGTTTAAACTTCTAATCTTTTTTCTGCTTTTTATGCAAAATTTTACCCCAGACATGGGATAAAAGGAATAGTAGGTGGAATAAAGATGGTAGTAGTGAAAAGACAATTATATCTACTCCACATTGAATGTACAGTATTATTTTGTTACCAGAAAAAGTAACTTATATTAGTCATAAGTTACATCTAAAAACTGTAACGTCTACAATTATAATGTTGTTTTCTTTCGGAAACAACATAATGATCGTGGAGTTTGATATTTCTAAACTGCACGGAAATCACCATTTTCTAAAAATATGTGATGATTATAAAATAATGATTTACTAACGAATTTCCCAATGAAATCTTCGATATTCAAGACAATAATCTTATCAATAAATATTTGATTGAGTTTTTTCCCTTTCTATTCTACTTTTGCCCAATTACCTCACAATGTCTTAGGAAAAATTTAACTGGAAACTGCAATTGATGTAGATCTGTCAAGTGTTTCCACAAAATAAATATAAACGAAATGAACCCTGTTCTTATAAAAATAGTGAACCGCACTCCGAATTGTACTCGGAAATTGCTCATAAAGATCTTCGACGTGCCACAGTATTTCTAAATTTGTAGAATGCGTTCTACTATATCTGATTCAGTTATCCTTCTCAAGCCTTATTTCGTTCTCATTTTCAATTTTATCTAGCATTTTCTAAAGCAATTTTCGGTTTCTTTTGACTTAGGTGGTAACTGAAATTTGTTTGAAGGATGGCATATTTTAGATCTTTGTATGGAGAAGAAATAACCCAAGTGAAAACAATCCCTTGAAGTGGATACATTGTCAGGAAAAGTTTCTGCTGCACTTGATGTTGGAAGTTCTGTTACATTACCTGTGTCTCTCTCAGTTATTATATTTTTGTGTTCAATAACCCTTTTGTCAACGTTATAAAAACCAGATACATTAAACCATTCCACAATATGCCCACCCTTCAAAGTTTCAACACATTTGTATAGTTTATGAAGACGGCAACCTTCGTACCATGTCTTCAGAATCTTTTTCAAGGAATGCTTCAGTGGGGCGAAAATACCAACATCTAAAGGTTGCAGAGCTTGACTTCTGTTAGTAGAAATACAAAGAACGATTTTTTTCATCGGCTATTGCTTGATTTATCGTTTTGTATGGTAGGTGGGCACCATCAGCATCAAATATTAGATGAATGTATTAGATTAATTTTAACACAATTATTCAAATTGGTAAAGAAATCATATGAGTTGTAATTTTCCAACTGGACGAAAACTGTCTGGGCCAGGATTCGAACCTATGATATCTTGGCTGAAGCTGCCATGCTTTGCCAACTGAGCCATGCCGATCAAATCTGGAGGACCTAATTCATCCAGTTAACCTAGAAGAATTGTTTTTTCTAGTTGTTTTTATATGTTTGGCTCAAATATTTTAACTCAAAGTTTGAAGTATTATAGAGGCACTTGTGAAAAAAAAAACTTTCAATGTATAAGATTAGATCATTTACCAATTCAAGTAGAACGAATTTAAATTTTAATATAACTTTCTTTTCAAAGACGTATTATAATTACTAATAAATTAGAAATAAATATTTAAATATTAAATATTTAACACTAAAAATCCATTTAAAACCATTTTTATTTATTGATATTTCTAAAATTGCATATACATTTTTTAGCATAATTAATACCCATGTTCCCCCATCGCATAAAAATACTCATCAAACAAGAAATATTTAAAATATTTCCTATCTGTTTTTGACAAACTGCTGTTAAGAATTTCTTATAGACAAATAAAAGGTAAATAATAATCAAATAATAAACCAAAGAAAATATCATTTTTTTGGAAGTTTTTAGAAGAACAATAGAAAAGGAAGCATTTCTTAAAAAGAAAGAATGTTGCATATGTTGCCATATTCGAATTTCAAACTTGCTTACGGAGTATAAATGTTGCTAGGGAATATCTGAAAACATTTTATGAAGTAAAAATATTTTCTTAAAGCTTCATTTACGTTTAAAAGATAAGTTTTTCAAAATTATTCATTTAACCCCCTTACCCTACTTATGATTAATAAAATTAAAATAGGGCAAGAGAAACATTACGTATCTAAGAAATGAGACGCAGCCAACGAAAAAGCATTGCAGCCTACACTGTAAAAACATACAACTGTATCTTAATTAAGGAAAATGTAATTTAACTTGGAATGCTAGAATTATAAAATTTCGTTCACATGTGTGTTTTCGATGACGATACAACATTTTAATATATTTAGTATTTAATTATAAAATAATGCATTAATTTTAAGGTGTTTTCCCCGTTAGCCTGCCACAGGTGATACATCGCCAAATATTCACTGTAACTCGTACAATTGCAAACAAATTGGAACAACAATGGGTTTAGTTATGCGCCAATTCACGCTCTCCAAAATAGGCCAAATGGCTGTGAAACTGCAACAATGAAATATTTTAAAAGCTGAAAAGTAGGAAACAAAAAAATAAAGAGTGTGATATTTTAAAAACTAGGCTTTTATCAATTAATAGTTTCATATTAATTAAATTATGATCGTACGATGTCAAATCAATTGAAAAATCCTAAAAAGATAGCTTAAACAATGTTTCATTTTTTCTTTTCTGTTGCTAAATCTTAAAAAAAAAAAAAAAACACAGTAAAAATTTTACATTGTTTAATAAATTCACTTTTTGCAATTTCTGTCAGGCGTAAAAAAAAAATGAGTGAGTTTTTATAATAGAGTTCAGTGCCCACGATAAATTAATATATTATAACGGACAGTTTTGTGACAAAACATGAATTGCAGTCATGAAATTTGGTGTGATTTACAATGTAAACATTGAATACTTATAGAGTCTTTTAAGAAGAAATCTATATCAACTTTTATTTTTAAAATGTATCTTTAAATCTTGAAAATATACTGGTTTCTAAAGTTTCTAAAAATAAAAAACGCTGCTCAGCATCATAGGTAACTCTGTAGAGGTTACCTATGATGTTTTAGTTCTGGGTTATATTATATTTCCGTTGATTCAGAAACATTTTTCTTTATTTCCAGTGGAAACCAACTAACCTTGATTATTGGACATCCAAAATGGTTGGACGCATCGCGACCACTCTCTATCGTTTGCTATGGAATCAGTTTTAATACAAAATCATTATGTATTAAATCAATTTGTTACTGTTCTTTCCATATTTTTATCCGATGGATAATATATTTGTATAACAAATTATGTAAGCGGTGATGAAATTTTGGAATTTACGAATTGTTCACGAATATCAGTTTTATAACCCATAATGCTCAATAAAGTTCACAAGATTTTATTAAATAACTCAAGGTTATCCTTCAAAAATTAGTATTAATACAGTTAAAACCCAATTGACCATGTGATCTTAAGGTGGGATAACATTAATTTTCTATAAGTTTAGTTTCCAGATATGTGCGTGCATCAATAGTTCAAAAATCATACAAACAAAATATATTCTTGATTATATTTTTATATAATTAAAATTGTATGTACACTATATAAAAAAAATTTGCTGTATAAGTATACATTTTCTCATTGTTCCTTCATTGCCTTCAAACGCCAGCATTTTAAATTCACAGAAAACTGAAACACTTATTTTCTTTTATTAGGAAGCTGTAATAAAAAAGCATGTCTTCATGTGTGTGTGTGTGTGTGTGTGGCCAAGACAAGATTACTTCTTCATTATAACATATTTTATACATTTTCGTGGCGAGTCACATGATCTAAGTGCCAGACAGACGATAATCAAGAGAGGCTCGCAAAGGGTTGCTTGCAATGAGCAAATATTTTACAAGTTGTTCATCTTCAACAAACATCTTGTCAAGTATAAGCTTTCATTTAAAGACAAAGAAATCGATTTATCTGCTGCCGAGATATTCTCTGTGTCGACTTAAAAATATTATTTAGAGAAAATCGCGTTTATAGTTTTACTACGAACAACACTCGCTAATGTACTGTGCATCAAACATCGTCATATATTCTATAAATTTTGAAAACGGATTCTAGAGAACATTTATAAAATGTCAAACATTCAGAAAATGCAAAAAGAAGAAAAAATAATTGAACTTCTTCAAGCCTTAACTCATTCGCGTGATGTATATATGACACTTAAAATGTTCATAATCCTTATTATTTCTACCAGAAATATTTAAAGGATAATTTTGCCTTATTTAATGAAGCCTTTCCTTCGATTAAATTAGTTAAATATTTTTATTTTTAAAAACCGGTGATTCAATATTAAAAAATTTGTGAAGGAATGAAACGGGCGAAGTGGTTAAAACGCTTCTTATTTCGACTTTAAGAGCCTACACTAGTCACGCGAAGAAACGCTCACGCTAATGTTAAGTCTATGGGAAGGTTATCCAGCGATTTCTCGATCGCATTTTAATATTTTTAAATGATTTTTTTTTGCGTAGGATAGCTGAGGTCGATCTTCAACGTTGTTAGTTTTTACTTTTTTGATTTTGGTTAAACTTTTTTTATAAGCGGACATTTTAAATTTTGGAACCGGTTGGAACCGGTTCTGAAAATGAAAGTACCCTTATATAAAAAAACTGGAACCAAAATCGAAAAAGTAAAAACTAACAACGTTAGAGATCGACCTCAGCTATCTTATGCAAAAAGAATCATTTAAAAATATTAAAATGCGAGCGAGAAATCGCGCGATAACCTTCCCATAGACTTAACATTAGCTGGAGCGTTTCTTCGCGTGACTAGCGTAGGCTCTTAAGAGGAAATAAATTACCAGCTACATATTTGTCGTGTGACTAAGGCTGCACACTAGGGTGGGCCGAAAATGCACTTTTGCACAAACTTTCGAAATCGATGAGGCTTGGGGGCGGAAAAGTTGTGTATTGGGTTGCTCAGTAACCATGTAAAAATTTTTTGAAATCGAACAATATCTTCAGGTGGCGCCGGCGCCTTAAAAATTTGAAATTTTGACTAAAACAGACCTTTTTCTTCTAAAAACACGATTTTTTGCATTTTCGAAATAGATTACGCTCTAGTGCGGAAAAGTTGTGTATTGGGTTGCTCAGTAAACATGTAAAATTTTTTTGAAATCGAACAATATCTTCAGGTGGCGCCGGCGCCTTAAAAATTTGAAATTTTGACTAAAACAGACCTTTTTCTTCTAAAAACACGATTTTTTGCATTTTCGAAATAGATTACGCTCTAGTGCGGAAAAGTTGTGTATTGGGTTGCTCAGTAAACATGTACATTTTTTTAAAAATCAAACAATATCTTCAGGTGTCGCCGGCGCCTTAAAATCGGAGATTTTATTCAAAACAGATATATATTTTCATGAAAAGAGAATTCCTTATCGGTTTTCTATTTCACCCCCCTTCTTCTACTAAATGAAATGCTCTCGCACCTGCAGTCCACGTGACCCTCAGTGGTACAGGAATGTCTCTTACATTCCTTATCAGTTTTCTATTCCACCCCCCCTTCTTCTACTAAATGAAATGCTCTCGCACCTGCAGTCCACGTGACAGTCAGTGTGATAATATGCAATACACAGTTATCGTTTAGTTCAGTCTAGTACAGAAGCAATCAATAAGCTTACTTTATGTCGTTTGTTCATCGAAGAGCAGTCTCTTTAGATATTTAAATGTCATTAACTAGTTAGTTATAGTTATACTTTTGTCACAATGGCCGGTTGTCATTCAACTAGAAAAGTTACAGATTGTTTTGTTTTTGGTTTGCCAGAAGAGCTGAAACCTAACGTCTTACCAACTTACAGTCAAGTTATGAAATTTTACTTCCTTATAAGAGAACAAGTGAAATCTTCAAATCACGGCAAAGATCCAGCTTTTACTGACATTGCCAATGTTGTTGCTGAGAGGGTAGCTGATTTGTGGAAGAAGTCCTCGATTCCTACTATTTCTCATTGCAGAATTGTGCGCATCCTTAAATCATATCATGCTAAGTATAAAAATATCCTGAAAAGTAAAAACAAGTCTACGGAATCCTATAGGAACAAAGTAAAGGAATTTTTGGAAGACGCCGAGAAAACTCTCTTTGACATTGCCACATGCAAATGTCATTCCTTTAAAGCATGCTGCTGTGAAAAGGATAGAAAAGTGTCACATTTAGAACAACCATTTTTGATTGATCAACGAACCGTCAGAAAAATGATTATCGGGGGCATTGATATAAAAGTAACTGAGAAGCTGCTCCGAAAGCAAAATAGGCAATCCAAGACAGTGTTGAAAGCTGCTACAAGTGAACAGCAGTTCCAAACACCAAAGTCTATGTTCGAGTCGCCTGAGTTCGAGGATTGTGAGAACGAAGAATTTGAATATGAAACGCGTAATGATGAAGAATACACTCCTCCTAGATCCAGAGAGAACCATTCCAGAAAAACGAAAATAGAGACCAAGGTAATCAGCCAGATGAGGATAAAACTGCCAACCACAGCACTCGCCTGCGATAGTGCAGGGATTGGAGACAGGCCTGCAGCGAAAATTATTTCTGCAGTTCTTGAAGATGTCGGAATGATTTCTGATAATAATCGTTCCAAAGGTACAGATAAAAATAAAATAAGAAGAGAGAGAAAGAGAAAACGAAGGGAACTACAATGTAAAGGAAAACCAGAAGAGCTTCAAGCCCTCTTTTTTGACGGACGAAAAGATAAAACTTTAGCAGATCAAATCAAGGGAAACAAAAAGCACAGGACAACGGTTATTGAACAACATGTAGTTTTAATACAAGAACCTGGATCTGAATATATCGGCCATGTTTCTCCAGCTAGTGGTTCTGCAAAATCTATTAAGAGCAGCATCGCTGAATATCTTTTACAGAATGATATCAACACTGAAAATCTTTTGGCAGTTGGCTGCGATGGGACACCCGTTAACACAGGTTGCAAGACTGGAGTTATACGTCTCATAGAAGAAGATGTTGGTAGACCTCTTCAATGGCTCATATGCATGTTACACGCAAATGAGTTACCGTTGCGGCATCTTCTAAAAAAGCTAGACGGTCAAACAAGTGGTCCTGAAACCTTTTCTGGTCCAATAGGAAAAGATCTCGAAACCTGTGAGCTGAAACCGGTAGTCAATTTCAAAAAGGTTGATGTCGTAGAGTTAGTAGCAATATCAGAAGAGCTTCGAAAAGATCTGAGTACAGATCAACGATACATGCTGCAAATTTATGAAGCTGTAACATCAGGTTACTGCTCTGTTGCCCTAGCAGAGAAAAAACCAGGAAAGCTAGCGCACTCCCGTTGGCTAACGGCAGCATGTCGAGTTTTGCGCCTGTACATTTCAGTTACAAATGTTTCAGCAGAACTGAAAACCTTAGTAGAGTTTATAATTAAAGTGTATGTGCCGATGTGGTTTGATATAAAATCCAAACCGCATTGCAAAGATGGTGCTAGACACTTATGGAAGATGATTAGCTTGTCACGTTATCTCCCAGATGACTTGAAGACTGTCGTGGATGGCGTAATAAGCCGAAATGCTTTTTTTGCGCATCCTGAAAATATTCTTCTTTCGATGCTTACGGATGAACGAAATTACATCCGACTGCTTGCAATACGAAGAATTTTAAAAGCCAGGGAAAATAAACAAGAAGGTATCCGGCGGTTCAGTGTTCCTGTAATAAAATTCGAAGCAAAAGATTATACGGACCTAATTAATTGGCACCAATCAGTTGTTACGGAGCCACCAATGCTTCGTGCAGTCAGCAATGAAGATTTCCGAAATATTCTAAAGGAGAAAATATCTTTACTAGAAATAAAAGAGTTTCCATGCCACAGCCAAGCAGTGGAGAGGGCAATAAAAATAGTGACAGATGCTTCAGCTTCTGTGGTGGGACAAATCGAAAGGGATGGCCTTATAAGGGCGAAATTAGAATCACAAAGAATAATTCCTTCATTTGAAAGCAAGACGAAATACAAAAATGGCCAAGTAGATCAGGCAACAGAAAAGTGAAATATTTAATAAAATCTCAGTGTCCATTATATGGTTGGGTGGTTGGGAGGGCACGGGTGGAACTCGATATGCAGCCACCTCCTCGTGGTGAGTTCTGGGTTATCTCAGTGAATTTCCTCTGAGATAAGCAAAGAGCTGCATTGCTTCATGTTTGTTTGCTTACTTGGCACACATGACAGCAGTAAAAGATGAATTCAATTATTATTTATGTGTTTATTGACGTTTCCTTTTTTCTGCTGAACAAACCGAATTTTAAAGGCTCAGGCTCCACCTGAAGATATTGTTTGATTTTAAAAAAAAACTTACACGGCTACTTAGCAACTCAATACTAAACATTTCTGCACTAGAGCGTTATCTATTTCGAAAATGCAAAAAATCGTGTTTTTAGAAAAAACGGTCTGTTTTAGTCAAAATTTCAAATTTTTAAGGCGCCGGCGCCACCTGAAGATATTGTTCGATTTCAAAAAAATTTTACATGTTTACTGAGCAACCCAATACACAACTTTTCCGCACTAGAGCGTAATCTATTTCGAAAATGCAAAAAATCGTGTTTTTAGAAGAAAAAGGTCTGTTTTAGTCAAAATTTCAAATTTTTAAGGCGCCGGCGCCACCTGAAGATATTGTTCGATTTCAAAAAATTTTTACTTGGTTACTGAGCAACCCAATACACAACTTTTCCACCCCCAAGCCTCATCGATTTCGAAAGTTTGTGCAAAAGTGCATTTTCGGCCCACCCTACTGCACACACATAACGCCCGTGACTATCTCTAAATTTTAATTCTTCCTCGAAAATTCTGTTACAGTTAATGTCAAAAACTAAAATTTTACATAGTTTAACACAGAGATATGTACATAGATAAAAACTTTACGTAGTTTTTATTTTAGAGTGTGTTGAAACTATGTACTTAAAAATCATCGAATGCTGAAAAAGGAAAAGTAAAATATACAATACGTGTGTGGTTATTAATTTGTTATTCTAAAAACAAATACTTGAATTAAACAAAATAAAATACAAATTTATTTGAAATAAAAAGTAATTTAAAAGAAACTTCTTTATTGTGGATTTAACTAATACTTTAGGAAAGCGTTAAAATCTTGATTTTTATGATTCCTGTTACTAAACGACTGAAAAAATAGCTATCTTAGGATTTGGCGCAGCAGTTCTAGCTTAAAAATATTTTAGGTTAAGGAATTATGACGATAACTCCCAAAAGAATAATAACAATTTGAAATCTTTAGCAGAAAAACCCATTATCAGGTTATTGCAGTATTATGCAAATGTTGAATTAGTTATAACACCGCTTATTATCACAGTTTTTAGAGTTTATTGAATTTAATGTAATGTCATAATTCTGAAATTAAATACATATTTTCAAACGCTAACGAATTCTAAAATTTCGTGATATCACATTCATCTTTTTGTATATTTTTTTAATTAAAAATTTATTTGTAAAGATATCGGATAATAAATTAGTTAAAACATTTTTACGAAATAAATTAAGAAAAAACAGATATGTATAATAACTTAAAGTCTTATGTAGCGACAACGCCTTTCTTTTTAAAATACTACTCATGTTTAATACACACTCAAACAGCAGAAAATACCATATATTACAGATGATCATTTTTATTTATGCTAATAAAATTATTAAAAATGTCCTTTAATCATTGAAACAGAATTTACTAAAGTTAGAAGAAAATGCTTAGTTATTGTGTTTAATTGAAACAATTCACTACTACTGTTCACATTCATAATTACATATTCACGAGCGAAATTTCATTCTGTTATCATATTCTGCGTACAGATTTAATCACAATGAATTTTACGTTTATTTCTAGGGAAAAAAAGTAAGAATTAACAAAAAGTTTTAAATGTATTAAAAAGTGTTAAATATTACATATATGTTTTGTTTCGGCTATAAAAATACAAAATACCTTATTTTACTTTAAATTACATATAATGAGTCTGAAACTTTTACAACAATTATGTATTTTCTTACGTTGAAATATATTCAGATTTTCTGAAGAGAGAAAAAAAGATTTTGGAATCATGATTTATGGCTAGATTAAATTAAACATTCATAAATGTTTATGATACATTAGAACAGCTTCTGTACAATCGTAGGAAAAAATGACCCTTCAAATATTATAAATTTGCGCAAATTATCGTACAAAAACACGACTGGTACCAATCAATTTGTAATAACTATTAGTACTATCGATTATTAATAACCTATAGCAATTAATTCTATTCTTATATTTTGTTTCAGGGTTCATCGACATATAGAAATTTTAACAAATTTTAAAATTATCTACATTTGCACTAATTCTAATCTAATTCTACAATAATTCTTATCTACACTATGTATAACACAATATTTCCATTCTTCGATACATTTTATCTTCGGGGAGTCATTTGGTTAAGTAGTTTGGGAATTTTGTAGGCATTAAATTTGGAACTCCTATTGTTCAAATTCATTGTTAATTGTAGCAAAACAGATTACAATGCGGGTAATTTTTTTAAGGATGACTCATAACCTGCTTGGCGTAATGAGCTGTAATTTTAGATTGGCATATTTGAAACTTCTAGAAGTGCATTTTAGTTTTAAAAAAACGAACATTGGTTACAATTGAGAATTTTCTCAAAAATTAAATTTGGAAAAAAAAAACAACATATAAGTATGTCATGATATATAAAAATCAATTATAATAGACAAAGACAGCATAAAAAGAAATTAAAATGTTATATAAAAGCTTAAATCCCTTTTAAAAACTTTTTTTAATTTTAAATTTTTCGAAAATAAGTTAAACAGAAATCCAGTTCAAACAAAATTTTAAACCTCTTAAACTTCTGGGAGAGGGAAACATATTTGCATTTGTCCGATGCAAAAAAATATTATTTAGAGCGCAACTTTTTTGTAATTATTCTGGAAATATCATAACTTAGGAAGCATACCTTGTATATTCAAGTCTTTTATACAGGCGATCCTGGGGATCAATAATAACATGCTTAAAATATGGTACAATACAATTATAGAAAATATTTTTCTTTACGGGGGTGGAATTTGGGGAGGTAAACTAACAACAAAAAAAATAAAATTAAAAAATTAACATCAATGCAACGAACATTCCTACTACAACTGTCAAGGAGCTATAAAATTTCCTCAACAGACGCACTAATTGTTATTACTGGCATACCAGTCATCACATTAACATTAGAATATGAATACAACCAGAGCAGAATCGTAACCTTTCACATACCCAAACAATAGAACAGCATTTTCCCTCCAAAAGCATTGAACAGACAGGTAATGGTTGGCAGTCTCTTCCAGCAGAAGAAACATCACACCATAAGTAAATACAGATCGTAACATTTACACACCATCTACACTGCCAACAATTTTTACTGGTGGATCTCGAACAGCAACCAACGTGGCATCGGCTTACTGTGTCGCGGAAGGTACCTCGATCACCCACCATTGTGCCGGCAGACTAGACGACAACAATAAGGTATACCATGCCGAGCTATATGCCATCATGCAAGCACTCGAATGGATCCACACACAAAATGGCACAACCCTGCTCTGGATATATAGCGACAGTCTGTCTAGTCTGCAGGCAATTAATTCCCACAGAACGCAACACCCATTAGTTTTTGATATCAAGAAAAGTCTACTAACTCTTGTAAGCCGCATTCGAATTGGTCATGTATCCATTCACAAGGGCATATTTGGCAAGGAGTTAGCGGATACTCTAGCAAAAGAAGCCACAAAAAAACCTAGCATTGATCACCACCTTCCACTCCCACCAAGCTACATCAAACTATCATTAAAGAGAAATATTCTAAAAGACTAGCAAGTACATTGGACCACTTTAACAAAAGGCCGACATACTCATACGCTAATCCCTAAAGTCTCCTATACACTATTTACCTCACCCCTCACACTACAGCTTTTCTAATTGGTCATGGACCCTTCCACCAGTACCTAGACAAATTCAAATGTGCATGTTCAGACCGATGCGAGTGCGGTGAACAAGGCACAGCGCCGCATCCGTATTTTCATTACACACTGACAAGGCAATGGCATCTCAGGTACACCCAAAACCCTCCTAAAAATTGGCTCACAAGTATCCTCACACGTCCACTTTTTAAGAGGAAACTAAAAAACATATATAACTATCTAACTTACCTGTCAAATTCAACTTAGGGAGCCTGTCTGTCGCACGTAGACCTCTGGCAGAGAATCCCGCGCCTGCCGCGAGGGCGTTTCTCCAGCGAACACAAAAGCTTCCACAGTCTACTGATGCCCCTCGCTGCCCAGTGTCGCGATTGAAAATCTGTTTCCCGACAGTGAAATAAAGGTTAAAGAAAACTTTTCTGAATGCTGCTGAAATTCACTTAATATAAAATTTGCATTTATAAAATTAATGCTTTAGAAATATGCAAATTTGTATTCTAATGATAAAGGTTTTCTCAAAATAATTAGACTTTTTTTTTTTTTTTTTTTTTAGATCCAAATAATACGTTTATACCTACAGACATAAAATACCACAAAAAAAATTTAACTTTGTCAGAAAATCAATAATACTTTTTGAAAAAAAAAATCAAAGGTAATAAATGATTCAGATTACAATAAATTTAGGAAAAAATATTTCTGCCTTATTTACATGTCTGTGTATATTTATTTTATATCTACGAAAGTATTTTCGTTCTGACGTATCTTTTAAAGTACATTTTCATTTAAATACATATTTTGTTTCTTCAGAGAAAGCAAAAGAAGAAAAGGCAGCAAATATCAGAAACTTCAAAATGCTATGTAAATGCTCAAACCACTTTTTTAAATCATTTGAATTTCTAATTTTTGGGAAAATAACATAAACAAAATTCTTTTTGAACACAGTGGCTCCATTTGACTTTCTGAATCTGTCACAAAACGATAAATCGATGAAAAAGACGTACAGCATTTACAATTTTTTGTATGAAAGTAAAAAAAAGCTTGAATGTTCTAAAATATTAGCTTTGAAATTTACTTTGTTACGGATAAAATACCTATAGAACTCTTTTTAATTTTTGTCAATCCTGTCTATTCTAAAATCGAATTTTTTATATTTTAATAAAAAATTAAATTTTAAAAATAAAAAAAAGGTTTGAGGTCTTTTTTTTGTTGTTGTTTAGATCAAGTGTTCGAAACAGGACTATACGCCCTAGACTAAACCAAAATTTATTAATATAAATTGCAATATCAAATAATAAATGTTTTAATTGCAATTGAAAAGGTACATTTTATTTTATGCTACAAGTTTAATAAACAATGAAGTAAATATAAGAGTATTCACTCAACAATCATGCTGAAAATTATTAATTGAAATTTTCACGTTTGTATATTCTAAGAATAAAATGGTGTAACAAATTAATATTCTAACTGAAAGGTATCGTTTTAAATGTAATAAAATAATTTTAAAGGGCATTAAAAAAATCAACAACAACAAAAAAAACATGATAAATTATTTTTGAAAAACTGGGCGTTTATATCTTAATAAAGATATATATATATATATTTTTTAATCATAATTTTCACATTCAGAAAATGTAAAAATCATGGGTTATATTTTGAATGTGAAAATTTTTCTGATACACTTAGAATATATAAAATCACTAGTTTTGTTTTGAATATAAACATTTTATTTATTTATTTATTTTACTCAGAAATAGTTGTTTATTTTTCTTTTGGATATAAAAAGTTGTTATAATTATGATTTAATTTTAATTTGATTTGTTTTGATCTTTTCAATATGTGTTAGGCATTTCTTAATGTGAGTGATCTTAATTCGATGAATCCGGAAAGATATTTTAGCGGGTTTTAAGTTGCTATTTTAATTTTATTAGTGAAATATTAATTTTGGTTTTGATTTCGCGATTTTGTTACAGTGATTCTGGAATTGACTATATCAGTTAGAAATTTACAGTAGTTCTTAAGCTTTTCTTCGGTATTATAATCTATTTTTATAAATTTAGTCAACTAATGCCAGAAATTAAATGTTTTACTAAACAAATTCATGATATTGGTTTATTCTACATAATAATATAAAATGTTTGTGTATAATAACTACTAAAATATTAGTGAAATTGTGCAGTTATTATACACTGCTCAAAACAATTAAAGGATATTGCAGTTTTAGGTGGATTTTTTATCTGGGAAACTTTTTAGCTGATTGATACATGGTCGACAGACATAGTAGGTTATATGAGAATAAATTACACATGTTTGGCAGAAAAAATGCATTTTATTGCGCATTTGTGTACAAAAGGAAAAAAACACAATTTGTGCATATGAGAAAAAAAGAATAAGAAAAGGTGTTTTCTTCAAAGAAAATCATTTTCAGTAGGGGGTATGGTTTCCACGGGCGGCCAGCAACGTTGAACACCTTTGAGGTATGGACTCAATGAGGCTATTAATGACGAGTTGGGGTATTCTGCCCCACTCTTCCAGAAGAGCTCTTTCCAGTTCTTGGAGAGATTGTGGGGGTTGTTGGCGGCCAGAAACTCGTCTTCCTAGAGCGTCCCAAACGTGCTTGATTGGATTCATGTCTGGAGAACACGCTGGCCATTCCATTCGAACGATTCCTTCCTCGAAAAGGAAATCCTCCACCAGGTTTGCACGATGTGGCCTGCAGTTACCGTCCATTAAAATGAAGTTATCTCCGATTGCTGCAGCGTAAGGGACTACAATAGGTCTGAGGATCTCATCCCTATACCGGCGACCAGTCAGAGCTCTATCTCGAATGATGTAGAGGTCAGTGCGCCCGTCAATGGAGATGCCACCATACACCAACACTCCTCCACCGCCAAATCTGACACTTTCGTGCACGAACGCAGGATTATTCCTACTGCCACGGTCCCTCCAGATGAAAATACGCCTATTATCCGGATGCACAGAAAAACGGGACTCGTCAGAAAACAGAATATTGCTCCATTCATTTCTCCTCCAGTTGACATGCTCGGTTGCCCACTCCCTGCGGTCGCGACGATGCCTTGATGTTAATCTAACACATACCATCAGTCGTCGAGCATACAGACCTACAGCATGGAGCCGGTTTCGGACAGTCTGAGTTGAAATCGTGGTGCCTGTAGCCGAGCGAAGGTGTTGTTGGAGAAGAGTAGCGTTCATGTTTCGGTGTCTCCGAGCTGTTAACGCTAAATACCGATCTTCATTGGGCGTTGTTGCCCGTCTACGACCTTGCCCTGGTCTTCGGCCTGCACATCCACTCTCCAAAAAACGGTTCCAGATCCTGGAAATGACACTTTGTGACACTCCAATGGCTTGCGCTACTTCGGCTTGAGTTTGGCCCCCTTCTAACCTACCAACAATTCTCCAAGCTTCTGAATCTGTCAAATGACTTCGCTGAGACATCGTATTCATCGAAACAAAGCAATCACTGAATGCCGATCATCCTTGTCTTCATTCTCTTTTATCCAGTTGAAAGTCAAATTTCATTCGCTGCCGCTGAAGCGACGTTTTTGACGTCGAACTCAAAATTTGCATACTCCACAGTTTGAAAACAAGAAAAATTTGCATTTGTGATTCTCTTCTTCTATTTTCGGCAAAAAAAATTTCGTTTATATCTTTATTTTATATAAAACTTCAAATATCCTTTAATTGTTTTGAGCAGTGTATTTTATATTTTGTGGTTATGCATATGTTATTGTAAAGGGAAAGCACATATTTTATGGAATCGTTCAGGTTTGGCTATTTTGTGGGGAAAATACTGTTTTGTTGACAATTGTGGATAAAATTTTGGCCAAGTATGAATTGAATAAAAGTGTGTAAAGCAGACCTTATTGTAATTTCAAAATAATTAGAAATTTTTCAGCCGAACGTCACCGTTACCAAACTCAGAGAGTTAATTAAAACTCACCCCTTCCTCAAAAAAACTTCATATAATATTTGGTTAAAAATCAAATAGAAAACAGAAATGACCGGCTCAGGCAAGAAGAATTACTCGAAAAATACCGAGAACAGAGCTTAAATTTTCAAAGGTGGGATAAAAGCGTCAGCAGATGGACAAGATATTTAGAGAAAGAAATTTAAACCTAATTTAGTGCTTGAAATGCTTAAATACCAGAGTCATAGTGTGATTAGTTAAACAACAGATAGTAACTGTATTTATATGTTCCAACATAGGACTAGGATAGATATACGAAAGCTATTACCGACCTTTAATCTAAGCAATATAACTTTTTTTTTATTTATAGAAATGCAGCTAAAACTTTCGAAATTTCCCAAAAGCCAGTACGTCTCCCACTTGTTGAGTCAAGTACCAAGTTCGATTTCGACTCTAGTTGCACGTGAGAAAAACGCCGTAATTTCTGTTACATTTAGGACGACTTAAAATTAGTGCAGGTACGTTTCATCAGTTATTCTATAGAAATCGTAAAGCAAAATTTATCACCTAAATCGGTTTTTATTTCAGAATTCGTGCTTATATCAAAAACTGGCTCAGCGAGCTGAGGTTGATACATCCGTTGCCCTCCAAGATTTAATTTCCTCAGATCAAAAAAAAAAAAAAAAAAAGAAAAAGAAAAAGAAAAGAAAACACTTCTTCTGGGTGAAGGGAACACGCACTAGATGAGTAGGAAAACCTCATTTTTCAGTCGATTTAGTGGAAACACTATTTGCATATTATAACCTTAGACCTATCATTACGCGGGGAATCTAGTACTCCCACTACCAAAAAGGAAATGCCTTATAAGGAAAATTTCAAGAATTCATACGAACCAAAACCTACACGTATGAAGCATAATGAAAAATTCCCTTTAAGTTTTTAGGACTGCGAAATGATTGGTTTTATAAGCAGCAAATGTTCAAACTATTAAACAGTTAAAAACGAAACTGTAAAGGCACAGCAAATTTTTCTATATAGTTGTAACACTTCAATTGTTACTGCTTCAATTATTAAAAATTTTAAAGTTAGCATTGCTCTCCAGTTTCTAATGACTTATGATCGTCAAACTGGAAAATCAACGATCATCGAACATGCCCCTTCTATTTGCAAGAAAACTCGCAGTTTTCTAATTGGAAAAAAATTGTCTGTTCGTAATCAAGCAATCCTGTGTGTTCATTTGAATTTATCAAGAAAGTAGATGTAGTAAAGGACATATGTTTCATTCAAGTGAATGAAAATCTATCAAGAATTTAGATTTAAATAATGATGAGTGAAATTAGAATAACAAAAAATAATAAAACTAACAAGGACGTTGCAGCCAATGTGGTAAATATATCCCCGAATATTGTGATAGTGTAAAATTGGAGAACAACGAAATCTTTTTCTCTGAAAAACTCCATTAAAAAGAGAGTAGGAATGAAACAAAAATAACGAAAAACTTACTACGAAAAAATCGGAAAACATTCTTTCAGTCCTGGCGAAATAGTATTTGTAACACATACTTTTGCATCCTATTACGTTCGTTGCACTTCACAAGTAAAGGTGATAAAAAGAAAACTTCAAATTTGATGCATAAAAGAGATGACCACTATTTAATTGTAATTCAAGGATCTTCAGTGATTTCTGAAGTTTCCAATATCCTACTTATCACATTGGAATTTATCATGTGTCATTTTGAAACCTTTTCAAGAAATGAAAACCACTCTAGTTGCACCACGCAGAAAGAGGAAAAGATACATGTTGCTGTTTTCTTATCTAGATGAGAGATCAGGACCAGTCTGTAACAGACATATACGACATACATACGCAATTATAAATTAGTCAACGTTAGGCTTTTCTATCAGGTCTTTATTATAGTTATTATTATACTCTTTTATTATAGTTCCTGTCTTCTTCGCAAAAGTGAAAACGGAAGTAATAAATCTCTGGAGATTTCAGGGAGAGTATATATTTTTGATTTTAATATTGCCATGGTGTAAAGTGAATACGTTTATGTTTGATATATGGTCTATATCAGGGATTCCCAAACTATGGTACGCGTACCAGTACTGGTAAGCAAAGTTCTGGCTACTGGTGCGAGAAAGCGCGATGCTGGTACGTAAAATGACATACCAGCATAATATTATAAAATTAAAAACGGCATGATTTTATCACTTTGGAAATCTTCGAGTGATAATTAGAGACTGCGAAAGCTTTTTTGTTGTTGTTGTTGTTACTGAAAATGTTTATTATAGCAATCTCTCGGATATGCGCACACACTGCTTATGATACAACCAGTTTACCAGAATTAAACACATGTAATTATTACATGTATGCGTAAAAAAATTAATTTTTTTAAATAAAAACCTAATTTAAAAATTAATTAATGAAACAGTTTTAATTAGCAGAAACAGTTTTAATTAGCAGAAAAAGTGCTTTAAGCATGTTTCATAAATTGTATTATATGAAGGTAAAATCAGAATCCGTGAAAGTAGAAGGAGCTTGTTCGAATAGGAGGAGTTGAAGCATTTTTCTTTTGTGCTGGTTGACGTTTTATTTGAAACATAATTCATTATTTATTTAACTCTATTTAAGTCTCTCAATTGAATTTTTCTCTTCTTCTCTGTACCAAATGTATAACTTTATTTCTATTTCATGGAAATAGTTTTTTAATACAGTAAGGTTATTTGAAATTGGGGATTATAAAATTGAAATCGAACAAAATATGGAAAGCTCCACTTTCACAGTTTTTCTTATATTAGCATTACGTTTGATACCTGGTGGGTACGCAGAAGTATGAACTTCGATTTAGTGGTACGTCGGTCTAAAAGTTTGGGAACCCCTGGTCTATATGAACAGTAGAAATGTTATTAATGTGTGGCGTGAATAAATGAAATTGAAAAGACAGCCGAATTGGTTGGTTTTGTAACAGTTATATTACTTTAAAGATTAATCTGAGAGTATGTTTCAGAATAAAATTTGATGTCTGACGATGCCACACAATATTTTATTAGTTGTATTTTATTTTAAAACTTATCACTCTTGAATATATTTCTAAATATGTATATTATTCTGGGTTAATTATTATTGCTATTCATTAAGATACAAGGTTGGCGTCATACAATTTCCTAACAGTCAACAGAGGCATTGCTTTTGCTCCAATGCACCGTACGAGTGTGCCACGGATATGTTCTATAGGATTTAAGATAGGAAAGCATGCGGCTAATAATCACTTTCCCAAGTACTTACAGGAAGCCGATTCAATGTTTTATTTGCACACGCATTTCCGCAGTATTTACACAATTTCTTTACTAGAGGAGCCGCTTATTTGTTACTAAAGAGAAACAGATGTAAATTATCTAATAGATGTAATCAGATGTAATTGTTTAACCCTTTTTATCCTGACGGTACTTATACCTTCGCGACGAGCGTCTTTTACAGAATTTTTAATCTGTTAACACCGGTTTTTCAAATGAGAAATTTTCACCTAATTGATTCGCAAAAATGCTATGATTAGATAAGGAAAACTTTACAAAAAAAAAAAAAAATAACTGGTAGGAATAATCGAGGATTCTGAGCATCTAAAAAGTAGCTGGAAAATTAATTCAGGATATAAAGGGTTAAATACATAAATAAACCTGCATAATAATTCATCAGTTTTACTTTCATAATTGTTAATATCATTTCGCAATAAATCTCAATTTCTCAAATCCAAATTCAGTGAAGATTAAAAAGAAAAAAAACGCGAAGACCCGAATAACAGGTAAATACCGCCAGGTCCATTAGATGCATGTTAATAATTCAAGTTGTGAAGGAAGGTTTCGTAATCAGGTTTGCAGCCATTTGTGTATTTTAACAAGCGTGGCTTCACGCCAATTTAAATTCATTGTTGTATCTTTTTTGGGGGGGAAGGGGGGGGGACAAATATTTATATTTGAACTTAAAATTTCGTCTCCATGTTTGTATAACTGTTGTTTGAATAATTAATTAGTACCCTATTGACCGCTTCACTCGAAAGAAATGTAAAAGGTTGCTTTCTAGGTGAAACTTAAGCGGTACCAAAGCCAATTGCCGCATGTAATATCATTATTATATCTCTCATACAGTTAGAATATTATTTCTCCTAGCATTACCTTTGTATGACGCCAACCTTGCCTGTATATCTTATTACGGAATATTAGCTATTTTTCTTGCACAAAAAGTGGTTATAACATAATTAATTCTTTCATTTGGCCTTCCACTTATTAGTTACAAAATTGGTAGATTCATGTTAGCCGAGTGCAGGTATAAATCGCCAGATATTGTCCCCATTCTAATTCATATTGCATTAATTTCATTAAAAATACATGCCTCTCCCTCATTTCAAATACTAAAAAGAAAAAATAATAAAAGATAGCAACATAAACCAAAGCATTTTATTTCAACATCAAAGAACTAGATCTAAATTACACACGCGAAATATAAAAGCTGATATTGGCAATTTAAAAAAATGCTATTAGAGAGATTTGCTTCTCATCTGTACTGCTAATTTATTACGGATTTGTTTCTTTCAAAAAGAAAAAATCCACATTTATCTTCCCGTTTAATTAATCAAATTAAGTTTTATTGTAATCTAATATTAGTGCGTACGTAATTTTTCTTCTGCACATGCTCTATTCTGGGTGTCTACGAAGTGCTTCTGTCGGTGAAAATGTCACCCGACGGAATTTTATTAACGTATGTCAAAAAAGAGATTAGTTTGAATATTTTATTGAGCTTTTTATCTATTTTTTGTGTAATTTCCCAACGGTTGGAAATTTATTTTTGCCAATATGTCATAATAGCTGTGACCCTCATTGGTACCTTCTATAAAATTAGAACGAATTCCGTCAAATACTTTTTGCGTTATACTTGGAGAAATGTTTTAATATCTACCGCAGCTATATTACATATTGTCCCAATTTAATATTCCGTTTGTTTTCTCTTCGCTCAGACAATTAAAAATTATAATGAGTTAAGATTGAGTGCTACAAAAGTTTACGTAAATGTACAAGTGTGCTAATTCTTACGAGTCTTCATTTTCGGTAATTAACAAAAAAATGATTTTATTTTTAAATAATTTCAAAATATTTCTTTAATAACTAACAGTCTAGACTAGACAACAAAAATCGGACTGACAGAGCAGAAATACGAGACATCAGTATTGAAGATGCCTGGGCTAACAGGCAAAAATATTCTACTTTTAAGAAACTTTTAGCGTATGGACTGGTTTTATGTGTTTTTAAATATGTTTTTGAGAATGTACAGTGCCCGTCTATATGTTTTAAAGATTAAAATAATGTCTGAAATGACTGGTAGTTCGAAGAATTATTAATTAAAAAATGACATTAGAAAAGATCATGGATTGAATACTGTATCAAGATAACACTAATTTACATAAAAAAAGAAATTTTGTTCATGAAATGAAACAAATTATTTATGTAGGATATGGATGGTAGTTAAAAAAATATTTTTTCATTTTTTGTAGCACGTCACAATTCTGCGATATGAAGGTCTTTGTTTTTTATCTACTCACAATTGTTTAAATACGTTTATCCTTTTATTTTGTAAACAACTGTGTGATTCAAAAGTCCTATTTTTATATTAAAATGTCGTCTAGAGTGTGTAAACTACATCCAAACCGATTTTGTTATGTTTGTGGCAAAATTGTTCAGTTAAATCGTGGTTTTCCTATAACAAAACCATTGCAAGAAGCCTATTTACATTATTTTGGATTTCCGGTGTCAAATCAAGATAAAAATTGGGTTCCTCATGTGATTTGCACTAATTGTAGATTGGTTCTCAGCTCCTGGTATTCAGATAAAAATAGATCACTGAAATTTGGTAAACCAATGATGTGGAGAGAGCCAACAAACCACGTAACCGATTGTTACTTTTATTTAACAAAAACTTTTGGTTTTAACTCAAAAAATAAAGACAGCATAAAATATGCAGACGTTCCATCAGTGACTAAGCCGGTCCTTCATTCAGAGGAAATACTAGTTAACACATCAGCTGGCAGAAGTGACCAAACTTTGGTCCAAACTTCTGCCACTTTTTTGATAAATCCAAGCCTGCCTCTCTTTAACTTTGATCTGTATTTACGAAATTTGCTGCGGCTAAACTAAAGGAAGGAATATTTGTGGGTCCTCAAATCAGGAGAATATTGGACGATACAAAATTCGAGAGCTTTTTAACCAAGGTAGAAACAGCAGCCTGGAACTCTTTCAAAAGGGTCGTTAAATTTTTAGGCAATAAAAAAAGTGATAATTAGAAAGAGATTTTTGAAAATTTATTGCAGAATTACGAGCGTATGGATGTAAATATGTCACTAAAAATTCATCTTCTGCATTCCCATTTAGATTTTCCGCAGAAAATCTCGGTGGTATGAGTGATGAACATGTTGAGTGATTTCACCAAGATTTAAAATCATTTCAGCAAAATTATCAAGATGTTTGGGACCAAAATATGCTAGGTGACTATTGTTGGCCTGTTGTTAGAGATACAGATGAAAATATTTATAAAAAAAGAGCAAAAATTACCCATTTTTAACTGTCTATTGTTTATTTAGATGTAGTTTTTTGTAAATATCTTCTTCATAAATATTTCAAAAAACTGACGTACTGGATTTTTTTAAATATTTTTTCCTAGATGTAGATACCCAAAGTAACGTAACCGTATATATTTAATTTCATGAACAAAAGTCATGTAAACTAGTGTAAATGTAAGTCACTGCAATATCATGTTAAGTTGAAAGATACGTTGCATCATAATGTACTCATAACTGTGTTTTATTGATTATTTTTAATCTGCTTCAGTGAACAGATTAATTACATGAGCGGAACAATATGGATACTCCTACTGCAGTATTTAAACAATTTTTTAAATGTTTATAAGGAAATATTTTGTAAAATGTTACCGGTGAGAAAGTATTATTGAAACAGTGAGTAAGTATTAATATTACTATAAATAAAATAAACCCTAAGGACATATATTTACTGTATTCTAATGAATGGGTGTCATGGTAGGAGAATCCTTTAGCCATGTCGTAAAGCTTGTAATGAGGGAAACTTGGAGAAGTCATAAATACGTTATGCCACGTGGTGGGATCGCTACCCCTAAGTTGCACGTGTAACCACAGATTCGTTACTTCGCTGATGTTGTTCGAAAAATCTCGTTAAAACAATAGAAAAAGGAAACTGTACTTACATCAGTATAGGATATTGGTTTCAAGTGGACTCATCGATGTTCAGATACCTGTTGGATCTGGACGATACACATAAAGAAAACACTTGAACACAAAGATAGACGTTGTATTGCTAGTAACTAATTCTTTTATTAACGTTGAACTTAATAATGGGGACTGAGCTGATGACGCTGCACTTTTATGATAATTCTTACATTATTGAATAAATGCCGCGATGATCGCTATCGGCTTGCGATAGATACACAGCATCGGCGGAGCCGCGTGGCTCGCCTATCTTGGAGGAAAGTCGAGAGCACCTCTCTCCTGGATAATTGTACTGCAACTGAACTTTCCGTCTCGTGAAACGCACACCTAGATGGTCCGACCCGCGGGTTATCCAAACCGCGACGGTGAGGCGAAACGGCTGCGCGCGCATCACCCGGAGAGGGTGAGGGAGTGAGGTGCAACAACCGATCAACACGGAAATGAAACTCTTTTTCCCGCGTGAACGTCCGAGAAAATGGCGACAGCTAAAACGTGAAACTGAATGATTTATAAATTGAAAATTCCGGCGTTCGGAAATATAACTCGAAAAACGAACCGAACATCGTAGAACAATAAGTAATACATTAAAATGACGGGAATTAAAAGTTACGAAAATTAGAAATATTAATTTAAATGGGAAATAACGAAAAACTAATAAAATAGTTAAAATTAATGCTGAAAACGGGAATTAACCACGTGGATACGCAAGAAAAAAACGAATGTCTAATTTCTATTGTGACATTATACCCAAAAGAACAGAAAAAAGAAAAAATAATAAGAACAATGAATTTTGAACTGTTCTAAAAACAAAATGCTGAAATTTTGAATGAGCCAAAAAGGAACAACGGCAAAATTTTGAGCAAGCGAAACGTCATCAGTGGATACAAGGGGTTGACATGTCTATTTGACAATAAGTCGCATAATAAAAACAGATGGTATTAAAACCATGAAAAGATTTACTACAGGTTACAACTTTCATAATGTGTTCATTATGAAAAACTACAAAATTTCAGAAATTAAAGTTATGACATATGAAAAGAACTCACCACATTTGACTGTAGCCATAACTGTAATTTACTTATATTTAACATAGTTATTGTTATGACAAAATTCTTAATAAATTACCACATGTGATGCGGAACCTTAAATATAAATTCAGGAACACCACTTGACATGTAAAAATCACACTAATATTAACTTAACACAAGAATTCTTCAGCATAATAACATATTGTAAATATTAGATATACCTTTATATGGACAAATATAGAAAATGAGTGCCCGTGTGATAGCAAAAAAAACAAAAAAAAAAAACAAGTTAGGTAACAAAAATATTTCTATACCTATAACATAGGTTTAACTTTAATTTTACATAAAACATGGTGTTGAATTATGAGTATATTTTAGTATACTCATTAAAAGTTTGATTTAATTAAAAAAAACTATTAACTAAGAAAAACTGGGACAAGATATAAAAGTAAAAAAAAAAAAATTCCTTGAAAATCTTATCAAATGTGTAACTACACATTGAGAGAAATGTTGCCTAGACGGCGGGCACTATATTAAAACACTACACTAATTATTACTACACTGAGTAATAGTAAATTATAGAGTATTGTTGTAAAATTAACTGTGATGAATACATATAAAAAACTATCCCCATGAAATTTCAATAAGAATTGATTTGAAATAATACACAGCTTCATAAATAAAGAGGTGACAATGATACACAATACAAATATGCAGCAAATAAATACCTTAAAATACTGTGAGTGAGATTTGAAAAGTTTAATACAATAAATGCATTACACACTGTCAAGAATAAGAAACAACACCCACCACAAAATGAAGTAAGAATCCATGACAAGGGGGCAGTGTGAAACTAAGTTGAAAACATTGGGCGAAAAAAAAAGAAATCAGAACACACAGAATTTCATTACACTCTAACAAGAATAACAAACGACACCTACTCAAAAATGAAGTAAGGAACCCTGAAAGAGGGGACTGTGTGAAAAAAATTTAGAATTTTTGGACGAAAAATTAAGAAGTTTTGTAAAGAATTCAGTGTATTTTACAAAAATGTTAAGTATGTGTCACAAAAAGTGTTGTAATAAAAAAACAAAAAGGCACAGTATGAAGGTTGGATACCAAACAACCTATCACTGTGTGCGTGTAAAGGACCTGTATATGAAATTTGATTGTAGCACACAACAAAACAATAGATGAAAACGACTGAAAGAGCTATGGAAAATTTGAATTGATATGAGTATAAACGGTGAGTGCAACACCCAATTGTCATATGTTACCTGGTAAAAGACATTTCCCCAAAACAATCACCAAGTTTTGAAAACAAGCAAATGTTGTAATGGCTGATTGGAATGCAGCCTAAGTGGATGAGAAGGTAAGTGATAAAAAATTGAATAATTAAAGAAGATTTTCTCATCGACCTGTAAACGTGTGTCTGAAGAAAACACACTAACTGAGCACATAATAAAACGCAATACATAAATATAATAGAAAAGGAATGACACAGTATGATGGTTGGTAACACCGGAAACCAATCAACGTGTACGTGAAAATTGAATAATGCAACATAAAATATATACAGTATATACAAAATAAACGTTAGTGTGAATCTGAAAACATACATGAAAATTAAATATTGATATTGCATGAAAGAATAAAAATTGAAACAGTAAATTGCTGCAAATTGCATGTAAAAATAATGACACTCAAAAATTTAGAGAGCTGTAAGTGTATATTTTTTAAACAAAATATACGTGTTAAAAAAATTCACCACATAAAATTTAAAATTGTTGTAAGTAAATAAAAGATGTTTTTGTAATGTGAAAATGAGAAGCATACCTTACAAATTATTTACTAACTAAGCATATGCGTACCTTGTATTAAATTTAAAAAAATCTCTTATAAGGATTTGAACTTTGCAATTTATAAAATTTTCCAACACATATATATTGCCATATTTATATAATTTTCATTACCAGCACCAATAATTCAAATATATGAACTAAGATATAAAAAACAGCAGAGGTACTATACACTTAATTATTTTACCAAAAATTGCAATTTTGTGTTTGAAATGTAATAAACACATAAAAAATTAATATTATTGGAAAAAATGGAAAATGGTGCATAATTGTAGAAATCATGCAAACTTGTATTGATAATTCTCACGTATTAACTTTGAGGGGAGGGGGGGGGGGAGGCACCACAGCTAATCATTCCACCAAAACTTGAACCATACCTGGAAAAACGGAGAGTGGTATACACAACACACCTAATCATTTTAACAAAAATTGAACCATAATTGAAAAAACGGAGAGTGGTACACAATTGTAGAAACATATAAACCTGCATATGTAACAGTGAAACAAAATGACTAATATAACACACTAAAATTTAAAGAAATTTCCTGAACATGTGAAGGTTGATTTAGAAAAAAAATGAGTGGCATGGACAATTGTCATCCAATACTTAGCACGCGTAACTACGCATGAATGACAAGAAAATACCTTTTACCAGATTATTCCTGGCCATGAAATAATCAGATGAAAGGATCCACAGTACTCATGAGTAATTAAAGATGAACGTTCCTGAGTATAACTTAGAAGCATGAAAAAAAAACTATTGATAAAAAATTTATGAGAAAAAAAATATAAATAAACATAATGAAAAAATGGGAAATTTTACTAGTGCAAACCGAGGACAGAAAATTGGTAATTTCATGTTACTTCCACTGATCCATGCACTATGATATTAATAACAAGAAAACATTTTCTGCATATAAAAATATGATACACACTAAATTGGTCAATTTGAAATATAGCATAACAATGCTTCATGCACTAATAATTTTAAAGAAATGAATTTAAATGATTTTTGCAAATGAAATTTTTATATTTCATAAAATTTCATGTATATTGACACAGTGTTGAGGGGTTTTATGAATTATTGAAATAAAACACAGAATATTAGTGACCTCTTTCTGTAAAAATTAAGTAATTTGAAAAACACATACATTTCTCTTACATGCCATGAGTAAAAATAGTACTCATTTTGAACTAAAATTTCCATAATTTTAGAAAATATATACTGAAATATATTGAAATACTTTCGCAAGAAAATAATTATTTTTCATAAAATTAGTATTGGAATGCATTCTTATTTAATTATTTTTGAAATGTTATTTCATATAAAGCAGCTTTCTGCTTGTTTAATGTTAGTACACATATAAGGATAGATGCTTAAAAACTATTACACAAAATACATATATATTAAATTATAATAACACCATACTAAAAAATAAATAAAACTCATGTTGTAAAAAAAATGAGAAAAAAATGTGAGTTGCGTAAATCAGATCATTCAGTAAACATTTAAATCTATAGTTGAGAAAAAAAACGTGAAATTAATGTTTTTATTACAAAGATGATGAGTTATCATCGTTTAGGTTTGAGTTTCTTTGGGTAATAACAGTTCCAGTGAGGAGAAAAAAAAAGTTTATATGTTGAGAAAAAAAAAAATTGACTTGTAATGTCCACAATCGCGATGTTTTTCGCGCTATTTTTCTGATGTCGGCACAAAAAAAGATCTTCATTGAACATATTAGATGATTCTGCATTTAATTTTTAAAATTAATTGCTGTTATTGCCACTGCATTATAAAATAAAATGATGATCGCCGTCCTTGAAGACACGTGCGTCACGAGAAATTAACCACCAACTGGATGCGCAGGTGATAAAGACCGCACTAACGATTTTTATAATATTTCACAAGGAAAACTTAACTGCAACAAGGTTGTTGCATCAACTGTCACTGATCGTCGTTCTTGAAGACACGTGCCTCACGATAATTTATTTGCACAAACATGATGCAGGAATCAAAGATCGCACACAAGATTTGTATATTTCACAAATTAACTTGAAAAACAGCGCAAGGTCTTAGGTACCATGTCATGGTAGGGGAATCATTTGCCCATGTCGTAAAGCTTGTAATGAGGGAAACTTAGAAAAGTCATAAATACGTTGTGCCACGTGTGGTGGCATCGCTACCCCTAAGTTGCACGTGTAACCACAGATTCGTTACTTCGCTGATGTTGTTCGAAAAATCTCGTTAAAACGATAGAAAAAGGAAACTGTACTTACATCAGCATAGGATATTGGTTTCAAGTGGACGCATCGATGTTCAGATACCTGTTGGAGCTGGACGATACACATAAAGAAAACACTTGAACACAAATATAGACGTTTTATTGCTAGTAACTAATTCTTTTATTAACGTTGAACTTAATGATGGGGACTGAGCTGATGAAGCTGCACTTTTATAATAATTCTTACATTATTGAATAAATGCCGCGATGATCGCTATCGACTTGCGATAGATACACAGCATCGGCGGAGCCGCGTGGCTCGCCTAGCTTGGAGGAAAATCGAGACCACCTCTCTCCTGGATGATTGTACTGCAGGGAGATATAAATAGGTATTCTATTACCATGTTGTACTACAACTGAACTTTCTGCCTCGTGACACGCACACCTAGATGGTCCGACCCCTGGTTCATCCAATCTGCGACGGTGAGGCGAAACGGCTGCGCGCGCATCACCCGGGGAGGGTGAGGGAGTGACGTGCAACAACCGATCAACACGGAAATGAAACTCTTTTTCCCGCGTGAACGTCCGAGAAAATGACGAAAGCTAAAACGTGAAACTGAATGATTTATAAATTCAAAATTCCGGCGTTCGGAAATATAACTCGAAAAACGAACCGAACATCGTAGAACAATAAGTAATACATTAAAATGACGGGAATTAAAAGTTACGAAAATTAGAATTATTAATTTAAATGGGAAATAACGAAAAAACTAATAAAATAATTAAAATTAATGCTGAAAACGGGAATTAACCACGTGGATACACAAGGGAAAAACGAATGTCCATTTTCTATTGTGACAATGGGTTACCTATATTGTTTCGAATGCACCCAACGATTAAACTGTAATATTAGAAAAGGGTTATTCCTTGAAATAAATGTTTCATGGCGAAAAGTTTCATTTCCACTTTCGCCTTGCAATTTATAGGATTTGTTTAATTATGAATTAGTGTTCAGAAGATAGACATGACAACTTTCAATTTACATTAACTGTAGTCAAGTTAAACCTGCCAAAACCGGATATCGAGAAATCGGAAAATAATTCCGTTTTAGATAAATTTCCGTTCTAGAAAGTACGCCATCTATAAATGCATTGCATTTCTTTTACCTGGACCATGAACTCTTTCCGTTCGAGTCAGGACAGGTTTCGTTTTCACAGGTTTTACTGTACTTTAGTAAATTGTGTTCTAATCAAATTACCACCAATAGCATGCAGTATAATTGCATTTTTTATTCTTTTGGATAATTTAGAGTTGCGCTTACTAATATTTCTTCTGCTAAAAATAAAGAATGAGTTTCATACAACAATTATATATTTAGGCTGCTTGATTTCTCTAATGCTTATTTTGTAAAACCTAATTAAACGGAAGATATTTTTTGGAACGCAAAGGAATCGTGCGTTTAACAGAGCATTTTCATATTCCATCCGAAAAGAATGCAAATAACTATTGTTATAAAGTTACAAGTTGTCCCAAATTAAAATATATATTCAATATAATTATATCATATTTCCATGTCAACTACAGTAAAACTATTTATTAGAAAGTTATGAAAGCATGGGAGAGTTGTCAGGAGATGATACGAATATTTTCTAGATCTAGACTTTGTCAACGTTGATTCCATACGATCGTCGTCAGATGTTATAGACAGCATAGCACGTCATATGCGTAACATTCTAATGCCAACACTCAACACTGCAACCACCCACTGAACATAATGCGTTACGATTCCAGATGTTAGCAGATAATAGTGGCAGCACATTGAATTTCTTTTAATGTAATTACTCGGATAATTTATGTAGTTGATGTTTGTATTTTATGTAAATACGTTATTCATCCGCTACACGCGGTTTTGGAAACATTCCACCATCGCTCTACGCTTCCACAAATGTATAGCTTAATTTGTGACCGTTTGTATTTAAGACAGAACGTACTTAATGGAGAATTGGAATAAACTCATAATGTGTTAAAACGGAAAATATATCATTCTACGAGAATTATCCTAGAATGACGTGAAAAATATTTTAACACAGAAATAAGATAGCTGCAGTTCAAATCACTAGTACCGTTAGGAAATGCGAAGCTAAAAGTTTCTAATGAGGAACCTATATCGCCTCCTATTAATAACGATATAAAAATAGTAATATTGCATCACACGGCAATAGACTTTTTTTTTTTTTTTTTCATTTTGTTTGAGATTCTTTTGGACTGAAAATAACGATATCGCGTGAGAATATCGCCAGTCAAATCATCTCCAGCTAATCCTTTTTATGTTAAAATACTAATTTAAATATAATATTATTTTTTATTAAAGATTCTTAAGAAATTACGATAGCTTACAAATTTTCTGATTGACAATTTTGATTATATATATATTTTAAACATAACAGGCATTAAATAAAAACTTTATAAACATAAAAATAAGTTTTATTAGACTGTTGTCATGTATCGGTTCCATCGGAACCATTATCAAAACAAATAACAATATTCTATAACTGCATGTTATATATATATATTTATATGTACACACACACACACACACACACACACACATATATATATATATATATATATATATATATTTGTGTGTGTGTGTGTGTGTGTATGTATGCATATGTATATATGTGCAATTGCTCCATAGTTATAAATATGGAATAAACTTCCAAGTAAAAATTAAAAAAAACTAGTCATTGGGGGCCACCGTAATATTTACCCACCATGGGTATGCATAATATAAAATATGAAAATAAAACATGCGTAAACTATTTATAAAATGCATTGCAATTCGAATAAAATCGTGGCTTGATGACGTCATAAACTTTAAATGCTCTATTACTGAATTGCGTAAAAGAAACATCCTTAAAACTCCAAAAATGATAATCATATTAACTAACAGTTCACTGAGTCGGATTAAGAGTCTCATTCCCAATTAAAATATATCTTTGAATTGAAATTTAAATGAAATACACTGTCATGAAAAATCGAAGAGTGTGGAAATATGATTACAAATATTTCGTCAACTAATTATTCGATCGGCTTCATTCTTAATGAAAAATTTATGTTTTTTTATTGTCTTTTATATTCACTTCTTGAAATAAACAATTTCGAAATTTTTATATACCATTTATCAGAACGAATGTTTCGAGAGTCCGAAAAAAATAGTTACGGATAATCGAGATTGCTGAAATTCACTAGGATTTTTCTCATTATTACATACTAAGTATATACCAAATTTCAAGTCTCTATCTCAATTTGTTCGGGAGATAGAGCGTTTACAGACACACAAACACACCCACAGACAGATGAACGGTCATTTTTTTTAACATTTGTTTTTCGGAGTTTCCAGTGTCTTCAGTGAAACGTGTAAATTCGTCAATTTTTTTCGATTTTTAAAACGATTAGAAGACTACGTATAATGTGTAAGTAATAAAATGCGTTATTTGAAAAAGTACGTGAAACATTAAATGATCGCGTATCAAATAATAACTTCATAGACCGTGCAATTGAAGAATATTCTTATTTGTTTTGATAATGGCTCCAATTGAGCTAAAACATGTCAACAGTTTAATAAAACTTATTTTACTGTTTATAAAGTTTTTAATTTACGCCTTTTAGCAATTAAATGAAAAAAATATTTTTTGTTAATTCCTAGAACATTTCAACTCATTTTAAGAAATTTATTGAAAAGATTAATTTATTTTTAGAATTAAAATGAATCATACTTTATTTTACAAATAAAGATTCTTTGCAAGTATTTTTTGCATGACAATTTAGCAATTTGTGAAATACTATAAATGATTTATGATATTTTTTTATTAAAATAACTCAAACATTTTTATGTCATAGCAGCTCTGGTGAAGCAATAAAGTCTGTTCAATAAACTTACACGATTTGATATATATAACTCCCTCAAGTATTCAGCATTATTTTATCAGAAATTCACTTCTTCGAAAATTTTAAATATAAGAACTTAATGAATAATTTCTATGTTGATTTTCGTAGGCAGAATTTTTTATGACATCGATAAATATGTTCATTCGATATTTCTTTTCTAAAATTAGAAAAGTATTTAAATTTCATAAAATAAAGTGCCGTAAAAAGATTGAATAAAAAATAGTTTGAAAATTTTCGCTGATTATATTTCTAATTTACTCTAATTTAATTCAGAAGTTTGAGGGAAATTCATATTTATTTATGCATATCAATACAGAATAGAATTTATATTCAGATATGAAAGCGACGAAGATAGCTGTCGTATAGCTATGCAACTAAAATAGTCCAAGATGATATTTTGACTTTTCCTCAACCATTCGATCTCCATCTGAACGAAAAGAAGGTGTAGAAATTTGAATTTTAATTACTTAATTTATTTTATTTTATTTTTCTTTTTTTTCCAACAATTGGATGCAATGTTATAGTGAGCGAATTTTGACGTTAAATTCCAAACACATAGTAGGTTGAGGTTTAATATCGATTGTCAGAAATTCCACAGCTAATAAAAATGATGTTTTCAAGGTAAAATCTGAATTATTTAGTTTTTTTTTTACTTAGGATTTTTATATTTAAGTTTTTTTAGGTTTTATATCTAAGGGTATATATATATATCTATATATATTGTATAATCTCCTTGTAATAAGATAATCTGAAATACAATAAGAGTGACAGATATATGTGTTTTAAATTATTTTAAATGAAAATAATACGAAAAACGTTTTTAAACCGTCTTTAAAGGTAATTCTAATGATTGTATATAAAAAAAGAATTAAATTCACAGCGTTGTATTGAAATTTAAATCATATGCATGAAATAAATTTATTTTGAAAACATTTGATTATAAATATTAATACTCTTCATTATAAATATTAATACAATTTTTCATTTGGTACTTTTATGTTATATATATATATATATATATATATATATATATATATATATATTCATATATATAGATATACACATCATATATATATATATACAGGGTGATTCATAAAAGATGGGCAGAACTTTAAGGGGTTATAGTACACTTAAAGACAAATAATATTAAATAGGAGACTAAGGGTCCCAGACGTATTCCCAAGGAGATAGGGGGCATTAAAGTTTAGGGTCCGAAATTTCAAATGATTATAAAACATGGAAAAATTGGTCGATTCGTTTGCGGTTTTTTCAAAAAATTTTCTTTATGCCAGTATTTTCTTGAAATAAAATTTTAAAGTTCAATTTCAAAAAATGCCGATAGGGGGCGCTTTAGACTTTGGAGTAACAAACAACTATTTTTTAACGTTATTTTTTGTATTTCTTTAAATGATTTCGAAAGCTTAGACTTAAACTTAAATTTTGATCTAAAAATCTGAGTCCTAACGAGTAGTTAAGTAGCGTAAACTGAAATTTGAAATTTGAAACCCTTCTCCCCCCCAGAACAAAAATCAGTTATTCCCGATCTTTGTGTCGTAGATTAGGCTCTAACTACTGCCGCGTTTTGCTAAAATTATTCTTTATGTCAGTATTTTCTTGAAAATAAATTTTAAAGAAAATTTTCAAAAAATTCCGATAGAGGGCGCTTTAGACTTTGGAGTAACGAACAACTATTTTATACCGTTATTTTTTGTGTCTCATTAAATGCTTTCTAAAGCTTAGACTTAAACTTAAATTTTCAGCTCAAAATCTGAATCGCTGAGCGTGGTTCAGTAGCGAGGGGAGGGGGTTCAAATTTCAACTTCTGAACATAGTTCAGTTTGCACTACTTAACCATGCCCAACGATTCTGTGCTGTGATACGAGGCAAAAATACAACTTTCGTCAAGGACTGCATAGTCGGAATTCACTCATAAAGGCACTGGCACAGTTGGAAACGTCGCTCATGCAAACGTTAAAGCTCCATTCGTGACGCTAGTCACCGGGTGAAGAAGGAAACAGAAAGTATGCAAATGTCAAATGGGGAAGAAGAAGAACACGTATGCAAAATTTCGACACGATTCAGGCATAAAAACCACTGAACGGTGAGTCAAGTGTAAGTCGCTGTAGTAATGAATCGGAAGATGGTGCCCTTCACGAATAAGGAAAAGGCTGAGATGCATTTAATTTACGGAGCGGCAGATGGAAATGGTGCAGAGGCACAACGAATGTACGGAGAGCGATTTCCTAACAGGCGGTTGCCTAACCGCAAAACTTTCGAGCGCTTGCACAGACAGTTGTGTGAGACGGGATCATTTCTCGCTTCCCGGTCGAATGCAGGTCGTGCAAAAAAGGACGAATCAGTAGTTGTTGCAGAAGCCATTCTGGATGTAGTAGCGGCGCAGCCAAGTACAAGTACACGAACAGTGGCTAGCCAGGTGGATACCTCACAGTCCACGACTTGGAGGGTACTGAAGGATGAACATTTGCTCCCGTTTCATGTGCAACGAGTCCAGAAACTGTCTCCAGGGGATTATCCAAATCGTATTGAATTCGCCCGCTGGTTTCTGCAGCAGAACGCGCTAAATCCACATTTTGGACGAACTGTGCTTTTCACCGATGAATGTACCTTCACACGTGAAAGTACATTTAACACACACAATGCACATGTATGGGCGGATGTCAATCCACATGCTACGTATCCACATGCTCATCAGAGACGCTTTTCCATCAATGTTTGGGCAGGAATCCTCGGAGACCACCTAATCGGACCGTACCTTCTTCCTGAACGCCTCAACGGTAAAACATACCTCACATTTCTGCAACATGTGCTGCCAGACCTGTTAAACGTTGTTCCTCCACGCATCCGGCGGGTCATGTGGTTCCAGCACGATGGAGCGCCAGCCCATTACGTACGAGACGTCCGCAACTATCTGGACATCACATTTCCGAACAGATGGATTGGTCGAGGTGGTCCTGTTGCTTGGCCTGCTCGCTCGCCAGATCTTTCACCCCTCGATTTCTTTTTTTGGGGACGATTGAAGGCTCTTATGTATGAGACACCCATTGAATCCCCCGAGGAACTGGTCGCCAGACTTTCCGCCGCTGTAGGGGAAGTGCTCGAAAAGCCTGATGTTTTCGCGAATGTTCGCCGTTCCATTCGTCGCCGTTGTTCTGCGTGCATAACCTCTGGTGGTCACAATTTTGAACATTTATTGTGATTACATGTTAATAAATATGCTTTGGTAACATAATCCTAATTTGTGTCTTTTTACCTCGTATCACAGCACACAATGTGTGGACATGGTAAACTGAACTGTGCTCAGGAGTAGAAATTTCAAACCCCTCTCCCCAGAAACTTAACCACGTCTAACGATTCAGATTTTGGGCTGAAAATTTAAGTCTAAGCTTTAGAAAGCATTTAATGAGACACAAAAAATAACGGTATAAAATAGTTGTTCGTTACTCCAAAGTCTAAAGCGCCCTCTATCGGAATTTTTTGAAAATTTTCTTTAAAATTTATTTTCAAGAAAATACTGACATAAAGAATAATTTTAGCAAAACGCGGCAGTAGTTAGAGCCTAATCTACGACACAAAGATCGGGAATAACTGATTTTTGTTCTGGGGGGAGAAGGGTTTCAAATTTCAAATTTCAGTTTACGCTACTTAACTACTCGTTAGGACTCAGATTTTTAGATCAAAATTTAAGTTTAAGTCTAAGCTTTCGAAATCATTTAAAGAAATACAAAAAATAACGTTAAAAAATAGTTGTTTGTTACTCCAAAGTCTAAAGCGCCCCCTATCGGCATTTTTTGAAATTGAACTTTAAAATTTTATTTCAAGAAAATACTGGCATAAAGAAAATTTTTTGCAAAAACCGCAAACGAATCGACCAATTTTTCCATGTTTTATAATCATTTGAAATTTCGGACCCTAAACTTTAATGCCCCCTATCTCCTTGGGAATACGTCTGGGACCCTTAGTCTCCTATTTAATATTATTTGTCTTTAAGTGTACTATAACCCCTTAAAGTTCTGCCCATCTTTTATGAATCACC
This sequence comes from Maratus michaelseni, assembly GCA_963931845.1. Classification (NCBI taxonomy): domain Eukaryota; kingdom Metazoa; phylum Arthropoda; class Arachnida; order Araneae; family Salticidae; genus Maratus; species Maratus michaelseni. Next base: position 406,100,625 of record OZ007592.1, read on the forward strand.
CTGTATATATATACAGGGTGTATAGGGAAGTCCATTTAACCTAAAAATACTTGCGAACGGAGAGAGCTACAGCTATGTAAGTGAGCTAACGGTATAGTATAGTGGCTACGCCTGACCTAATGCAAACGACAGCAGCGCCCTCTAGTGGCGAAATTTGGTAGATAGCCATTGCAAATTGAAAACGAAAAGCGATAGAGAAAAATTTCCAATTAGAAAGTTTTAGAGCATCAATTAATTAGTACGAAACGACATTTGGTTCACACGAATAACATAAATCGTCGCCTGTATAGTCAAAAATGTCCGAAATCTATGTGCGACGATTCTACTCTGCATATTCACATTTCGGAAATGTAGCAGGGCGCTGTTGCAGATTGTGAAGGTTGTACTGTACTGTAACATCTGTAAAACTTTCATTTCCAATGTATTTGAAAATTTAGTTTAAAAGGTGTTGGCAATCGCTTGTAACAATCAGCATAATCTCATAGCATAAAGTTATCGATGGCAGACGATAATTTTAATCCGAATGTGGGAGCACTTTTATTTTAAAACTTTCATTTTCTGTGTTGTGGCAATCTTAATCGTTGCCTAGCGATGAGTTGAATATATATGCTGTTTTTTGAGAGTGACAAAGTACTTTGAATTCTGAATGATCCTAAATGAATGAGATCCTACTAAAGGTACATTTCTTAAATTAGTGTATTAAAAATAATATTTTCTTGGAGTTTGGAGTTAGAATTTGGGAGCTGTGTGAGAATGGCGAGTTTCGCTGACTTCGAATATTGCGATAAGGTGCTTATTTACCGCGAATGCCAACGAAATGCGACGCATTCTGCACGGCAGTATGCCTTTCGTTTTCCAGCTGGGCCACATACAAGTGCAGGTACCATCGCAAATGGAGTGGGACGCCTCAGGGAGACAGGAAGCATTAGAAGTCGTGCACTTTCTGGCAGACCAGTGAGTGCAGGTATAGCACCAGAGAGTTATTTGACATATGCACTAATCCCTCCACACAGCAGTACAAGAGATATCAGCATGGCTTTTGGCTTAACACGGGTCCGAGTATAGCAAATACTGCACTGTCAACATGCACATCCCTATCGTGTCACTCTGCATCAAGCACTGTTACCAAGGGATAATGAGCGTCGATGTGATTGGTGCAACTGGGCGTTGATTAATGTTGAAGGTAACTCAGATTTTTCGTCCAACATTGTTTGGTTTGAGGAGGCACTGTTTCAACGTACTGGACTACTAAACCGACACAATGCCCACTACTGGGCGCTGGAAAATCTCTCGTGGGGACTATCAACCAGACACCAAGTGCGCTGGTCCATTAACGTGTGGTGCGGTATCTGGAAAGATCGCTTACTGGAACCTGTGTTCTAAGAAGGCACATTAAACGGACAGAGATACCTCCAACTAATACAGAATATCATACCTGACTTTGTAGATTATATTCTCCTGTCCGCATTGCAGGACTTGTGGTTCCAACATGACGTGCCCTTACACAACTGCCAGCTGTAGTGCGAGGTTTTCTCAAAGATTGTTTTGGACAGCAAATTATCGGGTATGGTTGTAGTGTTGATTAGCCTCCACGATCTCCAGACCTGACTCCGTTGGATTTCTTTCTGTGGGGTTACTAAAAAATCAGGTTTATGCAACTCCACCTACAAGTCTGCTGGATCTACGTCGTCGTATTGAAGATGCTTGCGATAGTGCGCCACATTCCATGCTGAGAAATGTGCATGCAGAATTACTCTCACGAATACAAACGTGTATCGTGAGCAATGGCGAATTTTTCGAACATACTGAACATTAACTTTTTATCAGTGTGGGACAGTTTGTCTTTTTTGTTTTTTTGTGTGATGTTATCAAAATGTATTGGCGTGTGTACGTATTTATGCAATAAATTGTGTGTATTTCTTTATACTTCTGGCTATTCCTTTCAAACGTTTACACAAGATGGAGTGCACCGATTTCGGACATTTTTGAGTATACAGGCGACGATTTATCCTATTCGTGTGAACCAAATGTTGTTTCGTACTAATTAATTAATGCTCTAAAACATTTCTAATTGGAAATTTTGCGCTATCTCTTTTCGTCTTCGATTTGCTATGGCTATCTTCCAAATTTTGCCACTGGGGGCGCTGCTGTCGTTTGCATTAGGTTGAGAGTAGTCGATTTACTATACCGTCATCGCACTTGCACAGCTGTAGCTCTCTCCGTTTGCAAGTATTTTCAGGTTAAAGGGCCCGGCTAACATAAAAGTACCTCAAAATCATTTAAACATTTTATTGAAAGAAACACTGCATGTTTAGAAATACATCTCAATTTCATTTATTTCTATCGAAAGAAATTGACAGCTACTAGTTAATTTTAAAGATTGCGAAATAATTCTAATCAACTGATTTTTTTAAATTTAACAAAAAATAATTTTGCAATTAAATTTTCAATTATAATTAACGCTAAATATCCATCCTTCAGTCTTAATTTTAAAAATAAAAATTATATACATATTTTCTCTTTTACTCTCCATTAAAACTAAACTAATGTAATTAATAATGTTAAAAAATGCATTTTATTCATTTCAAGTAACAGCATTATCCTCAGAAATTTACCGTAAGCAAATAAGCATTTTTCTCAATAATTAGATTAACTATAAAGTGTTAGTATTCATTATGCTAATATTGATTAAGTTGTAAGTATGTATGCTTCCGTTTCTTATATAACATCAGTGTCCTTGTCAGATCATAAAATGAACGTCATTTCGATAAATATTCCAAAGAATATTTTAATACACTTTTTTTTCGTAGTAAAGTTATTTTTCGTTTTTGGTCAAAATTTGATAACTTTTAAAAGGTAACCTAATACCTTTTTATTACCATAATATAGCATTTTACTGGCCGTGGTTTAACGAAAAAGTTTGAACATTATGAAATATCAATAATTACTTTAAAAGACTTAATTTCGAATTTCGTTATTTACTTATATGTACTACGATTAAACATCAATACTAAACAGTTTATCGGGTAGTATTCTGGAAGTTTCCAAACTAAATTTTCAAAAACGCTTCTCATATTATTCCATTTTTTTGCATTTAATTTTTTAAATGTTAAATACGCGTAAAAGAAATTTGAAACGGTTACTTTGTATTTGAATCAAATATACACTATTAACGTTTTTGTATGTTTACCACAACTTTTGAAGAAATTAAATATATGGAATTCTTATTTTCAAATTAGATCCTTTCAGAAGACATTAAAAAGTCCTTAAATTTTAGTTTTTGTTTTTTTGAAATATAAGATCAGATGAACCACTTCTTAAAGCAATTATATCTTTTGAGTAAAGTTTTCATTCGTTTTTAAATATGAAAGGTAAAATCCATACATTTTCAAAAAGATTTCTTTTGTCAGTGCTCATGATGAATTGGCAAATTAATTTTAACACTCATAATTAGAAAAGAGATACGCTGTAAAAAATTCCTTTCAACGTTGCATCATTTGACGGAGCGAAAAATAAAATAAAAATCGTCAAAACACAGTTCATTTGCTTTGGAAAACTGATTATGGCGAAACTTCAACTATGGTTCAACTTTCCATTGTCTAATTGCAATGTGTAACCCGCAATAAGAACAAATACTTTTATGCACAGTATATATGCTGCTTTAGAGCACGATGATATTCGCCTCCGTGTCCAGTGGTTAGGATACCGCTTACATATCAAAAAGTCTCAGGATCAATCTTGATACAGGCTCCGATGTTATGGTGCTTCGAGCTGCATCCTTGAATATTTGTCCTGTCCTGTTTATACTTGTTTGCAATAATTGTATTATTGTTTTTGTATTATTGTTGTATTAAAATTTTTTTTTGAGATTATTAAATTATAATAAAAAGTTTATTTATAAAATAAAAAATAAGAAAAACAAACGTAGCACGCAGATCAACGATCAGACGCCATAACAACTGACCTACGACCAACGCAGTAATTTCATTACAAAGTATTATTTAAGTTGTGTTAAAATATTAGACCCCCCATTTCTCGAGAACTAAGGAACGTTGTATAAAATCCGTTGAACCTGAGACTAAGGGGCTTCTACCCTACAACATATATAAAAATAATCAAAATCTGTGATTACCAAGCTTGGTCCTCTCCTTGTAAGACTTTAGCAAATTGTACTTCAACACACGAAGATAAAATGCATGGAGCCCAATTATAGGAGAAGGAGATTTCCAAGCTTCATCAATATTGAAATTGAAAAGGAATAAAAAAAAAAAGCTAACTGCGGCTAAGCTGAGATGATCAATTTTTGTCGCCAAATTTGGTGATATTTCGCCGAGTATTGCCAAGCGTGGTGAAAATTTGACGTTGATTGATATGACAATGCAGTTTTTAGTGTATGAGCGTGTGAACAATGATTACAATAATGAGAGAAGATTTGCGGCAAACCACGTTCAATTAAACACATAATTAAAATCCGTTTCTGAAAGAATCTTTTACTTTTAATTTTTTTCATAATTTACGAATTTGAAATTGTTATATCTCAACCATTCTTTAAGATAGAAGCAAATTAAAAAATGATTCGGAATACTTGTATCAATGACGAACACTTAAAGAAAAATCTTTTTGAAATTTTAATTTTTTAGTAAATCTTTTTGGGTTTCATAAATGTAAGTGGCAGCCATCATTTTGATAGAACATGGCAGATTAAGCTGTCCAACGAAATCGTTTGAGTGTTTGGTAAGACCTGTTCAGTCACATTGTAACAGATTCATAAATAAGATATCTGTTCTAAGACAAAAATGTTATGTATATATATCAACTTTTGGACAGAGAGTTATTTCTTTTTCTTGGGGGGGGGGGGGGGGGTCGGCGGGGTTGAGAATCAGGATCTGTGAAAATATACCAGAAATTTCCGAAACTGGGAAATATCGATTTCCATACAATTTCAGCTTTGGCTAAAACAGCGAATCTTCTATAATAGGGTTCCATGCATTTTAGCTTCGTGTATTCGAGTAAAGGTTGCTGAAGTTTTAAAAACAAGGACTAGCCTTTAGTAAGGATTACTACCTTTTCCTCCCGGTACAGGCTGTAAGAACTTTCTTAGATTAGATTTTTTTTTAACTCCTTAATTTCCCAGTTTAGTATTTTCGGAATCTCAACAGCTATTTGGTTTACAATTTATGTGCGAGTGCAATTCTCTGCATCTTAAATTTCTCTTGTACAGTTTTTAACATGTGTCCCTTCTTTTCTACTTATAGTACCATAATTCGGTTCATCTTTCTTCTGAGCCTTTTTTATTTTACTTTCATTCTTTTGCTTCTTTTCCTTACTTACATTTGTTAAGGGATTTAATTTGTTTTGCTTTTAATCTTTCATCCTCATTTTCGATTCATTATTTTTCTGTGGCCTATCCACTCTTCACTTTTGATTTAGTACCCATTGTTTTCCTTTTCTTCTTTGAAGAAGCATTTTTATTTGTTATCTGTAAAAATAAACATCTCAAAAGAACTTGAAGAATCCTCACTCACAGGAGTTACGATAGGACATGTAGAATGTGAACTGGTTATCCACCATTGAATATCCATTTTTTGGATTCTTCTAAAATACTTTGAGGATAAACTCTCTAAACATCTTTACAATTTATAATTACACTCCATTTTCAATGTTAATTACAATTTATAATTAAGCCCCATTTTCAATGTTCAAAAATACTCAGGCTTTAACCTTTATTGTAACTTTTAGCTTAAGGCGTAAAAATGGGCAGTAGAATGAACTAGCTAGTATTTCATATCATTCGATTGTAAATCTATAACAGGTATAGAAAAATATGCTATTAGTCTTAGGGGGAAAAGTAAAATCATAACTATCATATGAAAACAACAGACAATCAAAGATTAATACATTCTGTTTATTTCTGATGAATGTTTTATGCCATATGACATAATAGTATTATTACAGTTCCAAGTACTGTCTCATATTAGCCCCGTACTCTGTCTCATATAAGGCCCTACACTGTCTCTCATTAGCCTCCTGAGTTTTATCGTTTATAACTCAGGCTAGATTAAACATATTCTAAATTAGTAAATAAAAAAAAACATCAGAAAAATTTTCCTATGTTTTTAAGTGTTCTACGGGAAATGTTTTGAAGTCTGACAGAAAAGTTTTTCCTATTAAAAAAAAAGTAAGGTTATGTAATAAAATAAGACAAACAAAATACTCACAAAGCCAGTTTTATTACTATAAAAACCGGTACCAATTTTGACGTGTCTCACATTAGCTGCAATTTTTGGGTGTATTTTATTTGTTCCAATTGACCCTCTTTGCTACTTGTGTAGTTTTTAATGATTTTTAGTTATAAAAAATATCGGCTTATGACTATTTTGAATTTTTGGATTTTGCATGAATTTTGATAACTTAATTAAATTAATAGAGAATTTTACGAGTACTAGGTTGTATTTTTCTGTATTGTTATGAGACAAAATAACTTTTGTTATAAAGTTTACATGTGACAGATAAAACAACGACATAAACAAAAACAGCTTACTATATGTATCAATAAATAAAGAAAGAATTTTCTTTTGGTTAGTTGCATTTGATAGTACTATAAGTACAATGCTTACTTTTTTTTCTGTTTAAGACTTTTTATGATGAAGTGATTATTGCTAGATCTTGAAAATAAAACTTATTAACACCAACTACAGATTTTATTTTATTTTTGAGAAATTTCTCATAGATAAATATATGGACATCAAAGATAAGACTAAACATCCGAAATCTTAACTACCCTTTATGATTTGATTTATAAATGAAAACAAAATATATATTTTTTAAAAACACTCTTTTATAAGCATTTAATGCTTGTCTTAAAAATCGCGCTTGATTTCAGTACTGCGTGTAGTTCCAAAAAATTCTGGTACAATTCTAATTAATGAAAGTTCACTCCTCTGATTTACGCTTGATAGAAAAATTGATCTAGTGAATTTATTAATATATATACAAATGTTTGCACTGCTCCCTTTCTATAATACGACAAAAGGAAATAAAAAAATTATTATTTAAATTATCTATTCAGGTAGGATTTCTAAATATAACGTATAGTCATAATTTAATCAATATTAAGAGTTCTTTTAACGATAAATCAAATGCGTGTTTTGAATTTTGGAAATCTACATAAATAAATATGTTTCAACAAAATATTAAAATACTATCACTGACATTTCTGTAAAATACATATAAGAATTTCTGGACCTTGCAGCTACGACACATACAAAAGACTCCGTTCCATTATTGTCGCATAATGAAAAAAAATAATAATAAATGATTTATTTATCTGAGTACAACGATTAAAAACACTTGGAGTATAAAAAAAATATAGAAACGTGTATATTTTATGCATTTAAATTACTTTGCAGTACTAAAAAATGAAAAATAAATAAAACAAATAACATCATACTATTGTAAATTTAAAGCTTGTGCTCGTCAAATAATAAGGTAATGTCTTTTTAAGAATGTGTTTTTAATGTAACTGAGTATAATATATTTATTAGCAAAAGAATGACAAGCATGAAATGAGTAAACAATAAGTAACGATGAAAATAAAAATTATTATTTTTGTTTTTCGTTTTTTTCCAAGCTTACAAGCTCTGGTATAAGGGACAGATAAACAAATGGTAAGTCGAAAATAATAGATCAAATGTAAAACTTGCTATGTACACGTTATGTGGAAAATTTTCGTCAGAAGCAGATCAAAAATTAATTTAAAGATTTGCTCTAGACAGCCAAACGAAAGACGTTAAATTCAATGGCGTAAAAATCCTAAAATTAGTTGAGAAAAAAATTGGTGAGCTCTTTAAAAAATCATTTAATATTTATAGCAGATGACATAGTACGCTAGAAAATCTCCGTACAAATTATTCACGTTTTATTTTAGTTGTTCGACGACGATAGACCATCTTCTTATCAACATAAATTTCTTTCCTTTTTAATGGTGTCTGTGCTTGTGGATCAAGTCATGAGAAGCATTTACAATTGTAAACCATTTCTTCTATCAATTGTATGCCCTTGTTGATACAGAAACCGATTAGCAATCGATCTTGCCTAGGTCACTTTTTTGTTATGAACCTTTTTGGCTCCTCTGTATGTTCATTATATTCTTCCATTGTAGATCTCTGTTCCTGTTTTCTTCTAATTCTCTTCAAAGTTTTGCTCTGAATTGAAATTCTACATTTTTTAAAATTTATTTTTGCCTTCTTATACAATGAATTGTATGTATCTCTGAAAAATACTTCCTCGAATGATTGTAAATAAGGAAGTCTTTATATATATTATTTTTATAGGAAAAATGAACGTAATTTCATGTGAATACAAAATTATTTCTCGTTTTTCTAGGTTGCAGAAAATATTAAAAATAAAGCCATCGAAGAAAAAGATATCACAAAATATTAGTCAATCGAAAATATTTGAATTTATGCAGCACTATATTTATGGACACTTTAAACGCAACACGCATGAAATATTTTTAGATTCAAGACACATAAACCTATTCCAACCACCCAAAATTCTTCCAAGTGTTAAATGGAACAGAAGATGAAATAAAAACCTATATAGAGTTTAGCTGAAATGGAGTGTACGCATTTCAATTCTGAGGAAAATTACATTATAAATATAATATTCTAGAAACTGAAACGGGTACGATTTACTAGTAAAACACGTATAGTAATATATTTCGTTCTCCTTTTTAGAATAAGTATAATTTAACGTTTAAATGAAATATAAAATGTATACGATTAATAAATAAAAGGCTTGGAGAGTTAAAATACTTATTAAAAAAGGCTAAAAATATAATATATTTTACGGAAAAGTTTGTAAATCTTATAATTATAAAACTGAATCCTACTTTTGTCGCAAATAATTTAAATTCCATTCAATAAAATTTATTTGTGCAAACATTTCATTGCAAGAACCCGAGAAACATTTTGCTAATTATATTGTGAAAATATTTTAGATAAATGATAAAAAAAACGTGATACTGTGAAAAGATAACTTTTCCTTTCTATATAAATTTGTTTTTCAACTAATGACGTGTAAAATTAAGTAAAAGTAATGACGTGTTATTATTTGTTAAAGTAATTACATATTTTAGCAATAGCAGTGAAATGCTTTATTTGATATTATACATTTGGTGGCATAAAAACAATTATTTAATATTTATCTAAAATCATGTTTTGCTTAAGTATACAAACAGACGATTTTTTCAAGACATACGATGACATATTCATTCTGAAAAATTCATCGAAGACGTGAATGCAATATCTAAAATAAACTGTAAAAAGTTACAAAAAAGTAACAAATAAGATTAATGTTGTATATTCTAGATCAAGGGTTCCCAAGTGGGGCGTACAGATTGCAGGAGGCAATTCGAGCATAGCAATTTATCCATTCTGCAAACTTTTTCGTATGTTTTTTTTTCAAACTTTAGCATTGTGGTTTGTTTGTCTGTTTGTCTATTAGAGCGATTTTTAAAAAAATCTTCTTTTAAAAATTCAAAATACATTTAAAACCGTAAAAAGTGTATGAAAAATTTAAATTTCAGTTTTTTTTCTTATATTGAAAAATTTATCTTCTCAAAAACATGCAACTTATCGCCATTTCACAAATAATAATCTTTCATTCTTCCTAATTATATTCATGATATTTGTAAACGTAATAACACCTGGCGGCATTATCAAGCTACCAGGGATCGTACCCTTAAAACTGTTATCAATCGTCTTAACAACCAAATTAAAAACTGTATTGCTAAAGAAAAACAAAAAACTTGGAGTAATTTCCTTAGTTCTCTTTCTCCCGAAGATAATTCTCTTTGGAATATTAAGTAAAAACCTAATAATAACTACACCTCTATCCCTCCCCTCACTGCTTTTAATTCTATGGCATATACTGATAGAGATACAGTAGAAATACTTGCTAAAACATATGCCGCGTAGTTCTTTCCTAACTCCTATTTGACCAGCCGCGAACATTATTTTAATGTTCATTGAAACTGTCAATGACTTCTTATCTACCCCCCACCCCTACGGTTCCTCTCACTGAAATTCAACCCCTTGTCATTTCTAATATTATTAAAAATCTCAAAATTCGTAAAGCCCCCGGATATGATAATATTACTAATATTGCTTTGAAAATCTTACCGTTAATATGTATTTTATACTAATGCTATTCTGAAATATTCTTATTTCCCTAAGCCCTGGAAAACTTCTGTTGTATTTCCCATCCCTAAACCTAATTGTAATTTACAAAATCCAGTTAACTTCCGCCCTATTTCACTCTTATCCTCTATCAGTAAAGTTGTTGAGCGCGTCATCAGGTCCGAGCTATAAGACATTTTAAACAATAAGAACATTCTTATACCTGAACAAATTGGCTTTATGTCTATGCACTCTACTCAACATCAACTCCTTCCTGTTGTTGAATTCTTTAGTGAAAATCTCAATATGAAAATTCCAACTGCTGCTATTTTCCTTGATGTCGCTAAGGCTTTCGATAAAGTCTGGCACGAGGGCCTTATTTTTAAATAAATGAAGTACGGTATTCATGCCCGACTCATTCACCTTATACATTCATACCTTAGCGATACTTTTTCTGCGTCCGCATCAATAACATACTCTCTACACTCTACCATTTACTCGCAGGTATCCTCCAAGGTTCCGTCTTAGGCCCTACTCTTTTTAATATATTACTTAACGATATCCTTCGCACTTTGCGTACTCATCTTGCCCTGTACGCGGACGACACGACAATTTACGCTTAAGCATATAATCCACACACTCTTTATAAAGTCCTCCAAAAACACATAGATGACAAGCTGGTGTACTCAATGGTTCGTTAAACTTAATGAACAAAACACTGCTGTCATATACTTTTCTAAAAAAATCACTTACTCAAACAATATTAACATCAATAATATTACTATTCCATGGAATAACGATACTAAATATCTGGGGTTACCCTTGATAGGACACTTACCTGGAATAAACCTTTTAGAAATATTAGAGGCGAAGTCGCTGGCATCTCTTAATCACTTTCATCTCTCCTTCAAAGTAATACACTTTCTATTAAAAATGAAGTTATAATGTGTAACGCATGCATTCGATCTGTCCTTACTTATGCTTGTCTGATCTGGGGCTTCGCTAGTAACACCAATATGAATTATCTATATAAAGCACATAATAAAAATCTTAGAATTATCAGGAATGGCCACCGCTATGTAAGAAACACTACTATCCGCAGATATCTCTGCACCACATCCTTAAAAAACGTATATGTCAACTTTCCAAAAAATTTTATAAAACTATTTACAACATACCTAACGAAATCATAGCAGAATTGCCAGACTATGAGTTCTCCGACCCCAATAACCGTAAACGCCCTATATATGCTTGATTAAATGATTATGAAGATTGAGTTTTCCTCTCTCTCCAATTATACTCAATATTTGTCTTTTGCCTTTGTATATATACAAAAGAAAATCTTTAGTCTGCGTATTGCTTCTTAATGTTATTATTTTGTAACTTTTAAACTAAATGCATGGTCTCTGAAAAGAGCCCCCTTTTTTAGATGGGTTCGACAGGCGGCAGGTTTCGTCTGTCATTTTTTTGGATCTATTAATTTTTTGGATCTATTATTTTGGATTTATTTAATTTTTAACTTTTTAAATTTCTCACAGCTCCCTTTTGCCTCGCAAGTCAATTACCTTTATCCTGGAAGTTCAGTTGGTACGCAACTAGGTATTTCATGCTGCTAACTGCATTGTTCCATTGTTCCATCGAAATATTTATGACATTTTTCTATTCAGTACTTCTTGTTTATGAATATTATACAACTTTCTCGGTTGTTTATTGAATGAATGAACCTTGCGTCTCTATTAAATAACAAAAACTAGTAGCAATATAATAAATTATAACACCTTGTAATAATATATTACTTTTAAATGCTAAAGGTGTAAAATTAACAACATAATAAAAATTAAAATAACTTTTATTAGTTGTTTTACATGTTTCGACTCTTTCCGAGTCATTTTCAAAAACAAAATGAGAATATTCTAAAGCTGCACGGGCTTTAAAGTTATTATTTTCATGTACTTTTTTAAAAATTACGCACGTTATCTATTATTTTTTACTTGGTTGTTTATTTTCATATCTTTGACCATGGTGTAACTCTAGCCACAGTTTCGGTAAATTAAAGAATATCATTTGCAGTAAAATTGACCCAATTAATTTTGAGAATTATTCAGGAGTATATGAAATACCTTTTATTAAAGAAGACGGATCCAAGAATTACTACATTGGCATGACCAGCCGGAAATTTAATTGCAGAAAAAAAGATCATATAGCTGATATTAAATACAATAGAAAAACTACAGCCCTGGCAAGATTATATCAAGAAGAAACCATCCAAATAAATTTCAATGAAAGTAAAATAATATTTCCTCCAGCCTATATTATACATCCATAATAAGAGAAACCATAGAGATACTCACGCGCAAAAATACAATATGTAACGATGCGGCATCTTTTAATTTACCGAAAATTGTGGCTAGAGTTACTCCATGGTCAAAGATATGAAAATAAACAACCAAGTAAAAAATAATAGATAACGTGCGTAATTTTTAAAAAAGTACATGAAAATAATAACTTCAAAGCCCGTGCAGCTTTAGAATATTCTCATTTTGTTTTTGAAAATGACTCGGAAAGAGTCGAAACATGTAAAACAACTAATAAACAACTAATAAAAGTTATTTTAATTTATTAACACTATTTAACACTATTCGAATTCTCTCTTTTTCCACGTTACAAGTTTGTAAAAATTAAGATTATCCGACATTTATAACATAACTAGCAAGCTACACCCGCTACGCTGGTCAATTTCTCTTAACGAACCTTTAATCAAACAAAATATTGACATTTCATAATTCACTTTTATATTTTAACAGAATAATAAGGATACTATAATTTGTGACTCGTGCTATAGTCAATATAAACGTCAGGACACGTCGCCCTTATCATTAGCTTTTTACGCGTGAAGGTTTCGCTATGCTACTCTATTGTGAAATTTGGTAATTTTAGAAATTCAATAGTTCAAAAATCGCAGAATCATTAGAACATTTTTCTTTAGAAATTGTTCTTAGAGCGCATTTAGATCTTATAAATAACAATCATGCCGAACTTGAAGTTTCTAGCTCCTTCAGCATCGCAAAAATCGCAATTTTAGAACGTTTTTCGCTTCTGCACCCCCCTCGGGGTAGTGGCACCGATATAAAATATAGCCTATGTTGGAGCAGGGATTGTCACCATCCATTTGCCACCATCACTTTTGAAATCGCTTTAGTAGTTCCAGACATTCCATATAAATTGTAATTTAGAATGTTTTTAGAAAATTTTTTGCTTATTTCAGCCTTTTAAATTTCGAATTTTTTTAGATTTTGTTCTTATAGAGCATTTAAATCTTGTAAGTAACGACCATACAAAATGTCAAGTTCCTAACTCCTTCATTATTGAAAATATCATAATTTTGGAACGTTTTTCGCTCCTGCACCCTCTGCGGGCAGTGGCACCGACAAAAAATTTAGCATATGTTGGAGCAGGGACTGTCACCATCCATTTGCCACCATCACTTTTGAAATCGGTCTGTAGTTTCAGAGATTCCATAGAAATTGTAATTTAGAATGTTTTTAGAACGCTTCTTCCTCATCTCACCCTTTTAAATTGCGAATGTTTTTATAATTTGTTCTTAGAGAGCATTTACATCTTATAAGTAACTACCATACCAAATTTGATACTTCTATCTCCTTCAGTACACAAAAAATCGAAATTTTAGAACGTTTTTCGCTCCTGAACCCCCCTGGGGGTGGTGGCACCGACATAAAATATAACCTATGTTGGAGCAGGGATTGTCACCATTAATTTGCCACCATCACTTTTAAAATCGCTTCAGTGGTTTCAGAGATTATCCCCTACAAACAAACAAACAAACAAACAAACAAACAATCTTTACTACTTTATATATTAGTATAGATAAGGGGGAATTAGCCCCTTGTTCCCCCCCCTTTATACTTAACCAATCAATCCCGAAAACTAATCAGAGATGCGCCTTAACACAGTGAACCTATAAATAAAATTTGAAGGAAATGGGATAATTCTGCATGAAAAACCCATTTACATAAATTAAGGGGGGTATTAGCCCCCGTTCCCCCCCTTTATACTTAATCAATCAATCCCGAAAACTAATCAGGGAAGCGTCTTAACCCAATGAATCTATAAACAAATTTTGAAGCAAATAGAATAATTCTGCATGAAAAACCCATTTATATAAATTAAGAGGGGATTAGCCCCCCGATCCCCCCCCCTTTATACTTAACTAATCAATCCCGAAAACTAATCAGTGAAGCGCCTTAACTCAGTGAACCTATAAACAAAATTTTAAGGAAAACGGAATAATTCTGCATGAAAAACCCATTTATATAAATTAAGGGGGGATTAGCCACCCCCCCGTTCCCCCCTTTATACTCAGCCAATCAATCCCGAAAATTATCATGCAAGCGCCTTAACACAATGAACCTATAAACAAAATTTGAAGGAAAACGGAATAATTCTGCATGAAAAACCCATTTATATAAATTAAGGGGGGGATTAGCCCCCCGTTCCCCCTTTCATACTTAACCAATCAATCCCGAAAAGTAATCAGGGAAGCGTCTTAACCCAATGAACCTATAAACAAAATTTGAAGGAAAACGGAGTAATTCTGCATGAAAAACCCATTTATATAAATTAAGGGGGGGGGAATTAGCCCCTTGTTCCCCCCCCCCTTTATACTTAACCAATCAATCCCGAAAAGTAATCAGGGAAGCGTCTTAACCCAATGAACCTATAAACAAAATTTGAAGGAAAACGGAATAATTCTGCATGAAAAACCCATTTATATAAATTAAGGGGGGGATTAGCCCCCCCCCCGATCCCCCCCCTTTATACTTAACTAATCGAACCCGTAAACTAATCAGGGAAGCGCCTTAACTCAGTGAACCTATAAACAAAATTTGAAGGGAAACGGAATAATTCTGCATGAAAAACCCATTTATATAAATTAAGGAGGGGGAATTAGACCCTTGTTCCCTCCCTTTATACTTGACCAATCAATCCCGAAAACTAATCAGGGAAGCGCCTTAAATCAGTGAACCTATAAACAAAATTTGAAGGAAAACGGAATAATTCTGCATGAAAAACCCATTTATATAAATTAAGGGGGGGGATTAGCCCCTTGTCCCCCCCCCCTTTTATACTTAACCAATCAATCCCGAAAACTAATCAGGGAAGCGCCTTAACACAGTGAACCTATAAACAAAATTTGAAGGAAAACGGATATTTCTATGAAGAGTTATCGCATTACGTACGTACATACATACATACAGAACCGGCTGCCAAGCTCTCAGGGCTTGACAGCCAGTGTGATAACTGAAAAATCGCAATTTTAGAACGTTTTTTTCTCCTGCACCCCCTGGCGTTAGTGGCACCGACATAAAATATAGCCTATGTTGGAGCAGGGGTTGTCACCATCAATTTGCCACCATCACTTTTGAAATCGGTTCGGTAGTTCCAGAGATTACCCCCTACAAACAAACAAACAAGATTTACTCCTTTATAATATTAGTATAGAAGATATATTAATTATTTTGCATCAATTTGATTGCAGAAAAATAATTTATTTTAACGCGTTTTTTCATGATCAAGCATAGCAGACAAGTCTCTTATCTCTTCAATACAGAAACATATAAAACAAGTAATACAAAGTTGGAGGGGTGTTTTTAGACGCTTTATAAAATTATTAAAAATCTCGGATTTTTTTATTGCAAAATTATGCATCCTTATTTAAAACAGGAAACATATTTATATTTTGTAAAAATCGAAAAAAATCCACCAATAAGTTTTATTTTATAAAAAACCTGATTTTTATGAATAAGAAAAAAAAAAGCTTATTTGAAAATCGGTGTGATAATTCAAGAAACGTTTTCATCAGGGTTGTTTTGAACAAATTATTCGCTATTTAAGTGGGAATGGGGAGGGGGGGCGGTTAGCGCCTTTTTATTTAATATCACATTTATTCTACTTCACCACGCGCATCCTGGCGGCGGGGTTTTCATTAATTGAGAACTCTCATTAATAAAAACAATTGTATTGCTCTGATTTAGACAAAACAAATTCCATTTAAGAAATTTAACATTGTTAGCTTCACCCGAAGCGTTTTATAAATGTTATACATAGGGAATACCGGAAATTTTAAATAACCATTTTCATAAAAATAAAAAATATGTTCCTAATAAAAATACATAACCCGTATCCACTTGAAGCATACCAGCAATCAAAGTAAGTGATTTGTTGTTGTTCACTTGACTAAGCGCAATCCTACCAGGTATTTTCTTTAACTGTGCATTCTTTACTCGGGTTCTATGGCCCCTATGACAATGAAGTTTAAATGATTTGATTTGGTTTTCGATCGCATTACAGATTATAGTTCCACCTTACACCAACAGAGGGTGCATTATTTTTTTGAGTTCTATAGGCACAATTTCGACTGTAATTGGATCAGTCAACTCCCTTCATACAACAGGTACTCGTGCTGGATGTTCGTATAGAACAAATTGGGCAACTTGGCGGAGGAAGACTGAAACTAAACAATTTTGCAGCACGTGCGCAGCACGCCTGCTATATGGTGCCGGAGGCAGTGGGGACGTGTGTCGGAGTTTCGCTTGGAAGGTTATTTGTTTGAAACAGACCTTTGCGGCGGATGGTGGAACTAAACAATTTTACAGCAAGTGCACAGAACACATACTATACGGTTCAAAAGGCAGTGGGAACACGTCTCGGAGATGCGTTTAGATCAGAATGCGCCCATTATTGGCGGAAGGTGGAAATAAAACATATTCGGTATAGTACGCAACAATTTTAAATAAATAATTCCATACAAAATCGGGTTAAAGATATAAAATCTTACAAACTTTAAGTTTGTTTAATTTTATTATCACAGGCCCGGGCAACGTCGGGAGGTTCAACTAGTAATAAAATATAAGTAGTATTTCGTAAGCTTTTGTTGTCCAACTATTCCGAGTAATCATTTGTTGAAATAAAAGCTTATTGAAGATATATATACAGCGTGTCCACGTATAACCTGACCGACCTTTATTTTCGCAACCATTGGTCCTAGATGCATACATCCAATTACAAAAATGGTTTAAATAAGGTAAAGAATTATTTCTAAAGCGATTTGGGTCAAGAAAAACATTTATTAAAAAATTACGAAATTTAAATTTTTATACGGTCCCCCTATAAGTGATATTTAGTAAAAATTTACTGTGACACTAACAAGTAAGATAAAAAAAGTCCCATTCATCTACGATTAAAACTGACCGAGTTATAGCTGTTTAAAGTTGGAGTATATTTTTTGTTGCGAAATAGGGGTCATTCAGAAATGTAGTAGAAATATAAATAATCGTCAGATATATCAAAACATAGTTGAGAGCAAAATTAACATTGCAATCTAATATAAATGTGAAATTTATAATCATTCTAACATATTAATGCAAAATATACAATTTGCACTGAGCATATAAGAGGATAAAATTAACAGAATTTTTGTTAAATAAAAGGATGAAAAACAACAGCCTCAATTAAGATTTTAAAATGCTGTTAGATTACACTGTCTTTCATATTTTGAGTTGTGCCCTGTTTTTTAGCTTTTGAAAATTGTATCTAATGTATTTTTGCGCTGAATCCGAAAATGACCTTCATTTTAAACCATCACGTCAGGATTTTTCTCAAATCGAAAATTTCAAAGTTAAAAAGCTCAAAGTTAAAATTGACCCCCCCCCTTCCCTTCCCAACCTCAGGCAAAAAATTGAATAAATTATTGAATTAAATAAAATTAAACTGAATAAAAAAGTCTTACATCTATTTTATAGTATCAGATTTTTCGCTATTTTATAACCTTAAAACTTACGATTTGCGAAAAATCTTGACATGATGGTTAAAACTGAAATTTATTCAGCGTTAAAAAATACATAAACGTAATTATAAAAGTTAAAAAACACAACCATCGCAGGTTTATGTTATCTAATCTAAATTTTTTTCTTAAACTTGTTGGCGGTAATCTATCCGAATTTTTTGTGTTATCCTCTAATATGGTAAGCGTCGAAAATCATAATAATATTACATTGTCATCGGATTTAAGTCAGTATGTAAAATTTAACTTCGATCGGACATTTGAAAGTGAATTAAAATTCGAGTACAAATTTTACACTGGAAAGATGATCGTTGCAAGTTAAATAAAACCTTATGAAAATAATATAATTTTTGTTAAAATAAACCATAGCCTCAAATACTTACAAAATAAAACATATGATAAAATACAATTATTTTAACTAATCTGAAACTTAACAAATAATATTTAAGTCAATCGTAATAGTTGTACGATTTCTTTCTAAGCGCAGATACCTTGAAATAAGTTTAAGTACTTTATATACGACCCCTGAAAGCACGGGCGAAATCATCTGTTTTGAGATGAAAAAAAGTGGTATAAGTCATGCATTTCAAAGTTTCATAATTCGGTCAATTTTAATGTTAGATGAGTGGGACTTCCTTTTTATCTTACTTGTTAGTGTCGCAGTAAATTTTTAATAAATATCCCTTATAGGACCGGGTGACTGTATAAAAATTTAAATTTCGTAATTTTTTAATAAATGTTTTTCTTAACCAAAATCGCTTTAGAAATAATTCTTTACCTTATTTAAACCATTTTTGTCATTGGAAGTATGCATCTAGGAGGTTGCGAAAATAAAGGTCGGTCAGGTTATACGTGGACACGCTGTATATATATATATATATCAACATGACTGAAATGACAGGTTTTCTGGTCTTTTAAAGTCATTTTTAAATAGATATTTATTAAAATAAAAGTCGTGTTATGAAAGTGTCTAATACCCAACAGCACCCAGCAGTCATATTATGTGAAGGAAATGCTTCTTACTGAAAAAACTAGTCCTTGGGGGTCACCGTAATACTTACCCATCATGGATATGCATAATATAAAATATGAAAATAAAACATGTGTAAACTATTTATAAAATGCATTGCAATTCGAATAAAATCGTGGCTTGATGACGTCTCAAACTGTAAATGCTCCATTACTAAAAAATTGATAATCATATTAACTAACGGTTTACTACGTCGTATTAAGCGTCTCATTTCCAATTAAAATGTATCTTTGAATTGAAATTTGAATGAAATACTGGGTCAGGAAAAATCGAACAGTTTGAAAAATGTGATTACATATATCTCGGCAACAAATTATCCGATCGACTTCATTCTCTATGCAAAATTTATGATTTTTTATCGTCTTTTATATTCACTCCTTAAAATAAACAATTTCAAAAAAATTTATATACCTTTTATCAGAACGAATATTTCGAGAGTCCGAAAAAATAGTTCCGGATAATCGAGGTTACTGAAATTCAATAAGCTTCTTTTCATTATTACAGACTAAGTGCACACCAAATTTAAGTCTCTATCTCGATTTGTTTGGGAGATATAGCGTTTACAGACACACAGACGGACGGTAATTTTTTTTTTCTAAAAATATGTTTTTCGGAATCTCCAGTGTCTGAAACGTGTAAATACGGCAACATTTTTTTTTTTTTTTTAGATTTTCAAAATGATTACGCTATACTACGTATGATGGGTAAGTAATTATCAGACTCTGCAGTGTTAAATGTCGATAATTTAGTAGTGCTGTCTGAAACATACACAATGAAAAACAAGTGCACTGTGCGTTATTTCTTTAAGTATAAATTTAACAACAGTCACTGTTTGATTTCATTAAAAAAAATCTTCGGTATTTTTAGAGCTTCTTGTAACACTCTGTTTTATAAAAAATATTTTCCTAATTTCCACTCAAAGCACTTTCAAGATATTAAATTTTATAGAATATATAATTCCTCCTAAATAAATATATTTTATTTTTTATTTAGTTCCAAATGTCATTTTCTGAACTTGAAACTGAAGAGAATTATTGGATTTTCTGTATATGTGGATTCATCTTTGACTATCTTGCTCTACTTTTCTCCAAAGACTATCCATTTTATCGATATAAAAATCGATATCGATTAAAACAAACTTTTTTTAACTGAAAATCTAGCTGCTTTTGGTTTCTTCCGACACACAAGAATTATTTTTTTATCTTTGTTTTGTTATAATGATTCGCATTGTAATGGTGTTTAAAATATTATGTCTTTGGAACAACGAGTGTATGAATGCTTATCCATGAATGAAAAACTGGGAAAAAATAATATTCTGAAATCACAATCAATTTAAGTAAGTTAAAAAAATACAACAGTATCTTATTTTACCTTTTTAGAGAATTTAAAATACAGATGAATGCTATGTGCAGGTGTAGTTATACAGGGTGTCCATAATTAAACAACCCTACTTTAAAGTTGTCTTTGACTATCGACAGACGGAACTATTGGTCAGAAAGTTGTGAAATTTTGTGAAGGACATAATGAAGGAATGGGAATTTGTTTAAGCGAAAAAAATATAGTTCAAAATTTTGCGACCAGAGGGCGTTTTTTAATGAATTACACATTTAGCATACATTTACGATAGGTTACAAATTTTATTACAACAAAAGATGTTGAATAAAACTTTTTTCGTGACATGTTTTTAGCATTTCCCAGAACACACTGCGGAACATGTTATCTTA